>OX392512.1:18238129-18838129 GCA_947623375.1 Apotomis capreana
ATTTCAATCGGGAAGTCAACAGCCCGGCTAGCTCAGTCGGTAGAGCATGAGACTCTTAATCTCAGGGTCGTGGGTTCGAGCCCCACGTTGGGCGCGCAATCTTTTTGCTTTTTATTTTTAAACGCTTGTAAATAAATTACGTCGTATCAGTCAATAATGCCCGTTTATGTCGATTTTAATTGTAACAATCAATCAATTGTAGCGTGTGTCACAGGAGCTGAGTCAGCTGAGTCACCCGACACATGTCGGACGGCTACTTTCGTATCTAGTGCGATAGGGAAGTAACACAGACGGTGGTGTTGTAATAAAATGTTACCTACCCCTGACTTCATGATTACGATAAATAAATGCACTTCATTATACATATGATTATCTGTTTCAATTACACCTAAATCATAAAGAGAAATACCTAGTAAATTACCTACCAATATAGCATTGTTTAAATACTAATTAATTTGCCAAGTGATTCCACAGATGTGACAGAAGAAGAGAGACGTCACAAGTTTAGGATTTATGATTTGCCTTAGTTTACACTTGATGAACATTCATTAGTGATAATGATGACAAGGGTAAAACGCTTAAGCAATGGCCATCTTTTAATGTCCTTAAAAAATATGGTCTTTGTACCACCTTATTACTACTTACCAACGCTACCACATTGATATCGTCAGATACTTTGTAGATCGGAATTGTCTAATGATTGTCTAGTTTTTATCTACCTGCAATACAATCCTATGGCATGTGTTGTGTAACAAAAGTAAGTATAGGTAATTTGGATTACAAGCAGTGCAAAGGACCCTTTACAAGCAGCACAAAGGGCCCAATTGGACCCGCAAGCAAAACAAAAAAGGTAATTTGGGTACCTTATATTAGGTACGTCAATTTTTATTCTTCACCTGAACACAAATGAAAGCGTATGTGAATGATTCATGGAAAAGATTCTCGTGATTACCTAACAGCTGCGTTGCGTCCATAGAACTCGGTTCCCACAGGCTGGCCCATTTTTGATTCGATCACGATTGAGCCCAATTCTCTATTGCTACTGATAAAAAGTAGGCAAGCCACTACTATAGTAATAAGTAGTAAAGTTAGTATTTCAAAACATGCGTATGGATGTAACATAAGTGCACAAAAATGACCAGGTAACTGAATACAATACTAAGCTATTAATAATTTTTCATTATGGGAATACCAATTCTTGAACGCGTCCTTTAATATAAATATTCCATGACTTATAATTTTAAACGGTTTACAAGGGGCATGCCAAAAGAAATTAGATACTCCTTGCTCATTTAATTGATACTGGCCAGTAAATACTACACCACAAAGGCTGGCTATTTACTTATAAATTTAAAAATGGAACACTCGGCAAAACTACGTATATATTTTTTTATGATTTTTTTTCTGACTAAATCTGGCGGGAATTTTCTACGACCATGGAGCTGACACGACGTGATTTTCGGGTTATGATGTATTATGACTTTAAAAAAGGTTTGAAGCCTCAAGAATGTTTTGAACTTTTAGTCACGACTTTTGGTGAGTCTGCATATTCACGTACAACAGTTTTTAACTGGTTTGCTGAATTTAAAAGAGGACGGGCGAGTTTTGAAGATGATCCGAAGTCAGGTAGGCCGCCAACCGCAGTTAGGTACTCAAGAAAATGTGCAAGCTGTGGAAAAAATGATTCGTGGAAACCGACGAATCACATACGTAGAGCTAAAGCGAGAACTGGGTATTGGATCAGCAGCGTTGCAAACTATAATTCACGGACAATTATCCCTCCACAAGCGTTGTTCAAGGTGGGTGCCGCACAAGCTCAATGATTTGCAAAAGGAACGTCACGTGGATTGGTGCAAATTTATGATAAATAAATTTAATGGCGGTGAAAAAAAAAATGTTTATGATATACTCACAGGTGACGAAACATGGCTATATAACTATGATCCTGAAACAAAGCGACAGTCAACAGTATGGTGCTTTGAAGATGAACCGACACCAACAAAATGTCGCCGAACGCGAAGCACACAGAAACAAATGGTTGCCTCGTTTTTCTGCAAAACGGGACATATTGCTACTGTGGTACTAGAAGATCAAAAAACAGTCGATTCGGAATGGTACGTGACAGTTTGTGCCCCAAAAGTATTGTCAGCTTGGTGTGATAAGCGGCCAAAGTCAGGAACCCAGCAACTGCTTTGGCACCATGACAACGCAGCCCCGCACACTTCTGCTAGAACACTGGACTATTTTAGTACCAAACACGTCACTATCTTGTCTCATCCTCCATACCTATTCACCGGACCTAGCACCATGTGATTTTTATCTGTTTCCAAAAATCAAAGACAAATTAAAAGGAAGGCGATTTGAAAGCAAAGAAGATGCCCTGGCAGCTTATAACTATGAACTTTCTGAAGTGTCTAAAGAAGAGTGGTCATTAGTATTTTCCAAGTGGTTTAGAAGGATGGAAAAGTGTAACATACGTGTTCACGGTGAATACTTCGAAAAAAAAGACAACTTTAATGAATAATAAACATTAAGATTTTTGAGTATCTAATTTCTTTTGGCATGACCCTCGTAGATACTTAGTTTTAGATAGATACACTTGCATGGATGGATAAGTCGAAATAATATGCATTGAACCGAAAAGAGGTTTGTTTAATAGAGATATTAAAGCGAGTATAAGACTGAAAATGACACGAACAAATACACGCATAGTGTTATCCGCAATAAACCCCCAAAATGCAGCGGCGATGCAAATTAAATCGGATTCAATAAAGTATGCAAATACAATTAAGTTGCGCGGAAATCCTGTGATTTTTCACCTCCAACCATCCCGGGACGACACATACTTAAAGGATCGACCACACCGCTGCTCAAAAAAGGTGCAACCCGCGTTTACGCAGTGACGTCTGGTATGCTTATAATAGTATTTTATGCAACCGTTGTATAAGAGGGGGCAAAAAACGCGAGTGGCATGGGTTACGATGTGAGCGTAGCGAACATCGTAAGAAAGATGCCACGAGCGTTTTTTGACCTACTTATACAACGTAGCATACAATAGTTTTTCTACGACTCGACATTTCATAAATAAAATGCAAATAAACAACAAAGAAAATAATGACATGTTCCCGCTCGGAATCAACAAAATTAAGAAAAAAATAGTCTGATAAACTTTTTTTTTATTGACGTCTATCTGTCAAATAAATATAAACTTATACATAAAGGTATACGTTCACTATACTGAACATCTGTAAAAATATGAACTTATACATAAAGGTATACGCTCACTATACTAAACATCCATGCACTGAAGATAAAACTTTTTTTTAAAGTTGGCAGCAATGCCTTAGTACAATAAGTTTTTTTTTAAATTGCAAATTGTGTGAATGCAGCTGTTTATCTTGTAACCTGTGGTACTAAGTGATGCTTTTTTGGCGACATTATAACATCGTATAGCAGTGTTTTTTTGGGAAATAGAGTATAGACTTTTACAGACTTTCATAATTCATGTCTTTATATTAGAGTTAGTAACTATATAAATGACAGGAAAAAGTACTGGAGTAGAAAAAATACATTGCCGCACCGTAAACGCAGTCAAATATTTGAAAAAGACGTGGCGCGAACGAACGTCACGCGTCTATTGTTTTTCATAGATATGACCGTGCTTACAGTACATTTTCAAAGCAATTTTGTTCAGCACACGACGTTCGTGACACGTTTTCAATACATTTGACTACGTTCACGGTGGAGTATTAAGCAGCGGTGCAGCAGCTCCTTTATTTAAATCGCGACTTAAGCGACTTACACATCCCTTTATTAAAACAACAAACGACCTCTTTGTCGCTACGGCTGGCACCAATTATTCCGTAATCCACACCCACGGGCGCCCTCTAATTTCGGGATCCGATTTGCCAGTATCGCCTGACTGTTGCATACAATCGGATTTAGGCTTATACAGCGGCAAGGGCGTCGCCAGCCGAAGGTCCAGGGGGGGGCAGGGCAAGTTGACATATATGGTGGGGAAAAGGAATTGTTGTAAAGTCATGCTAGAGGATAGGAAGCTTCACCAAGCACGCAAATAAGGTACTTGCGCCAAGGATGGCCCTGTTCCTAAGATAGCCCACTTGAAAATTTTATAGTTATAAGGAAGTTTGAAGGAAATCAAATTTCGCCCCCATGTTCGGTAAGTACCACAGTCTTAACTTATGACTATATATGGTACGGCTATCTTGGTGGGCTATCTTAGGAACAGGGCCGTCTTTGGCGCAAGTACCTTATAGAAAGTATATTTCGGCTTAGTCATAAATGTCATTAAAAATGAGATGGAAACGCGAGCGCGAAAGTTTTGGGAGGACGGTGCAAAACGTAGTTGTAAATCGCGAGCGTAGCGAGCGCGAAAATTTTGGAGGGATACGGTTCATGAATGTGACGAAAACGCGAGCGTAGCGAGCGCGAAATTTTTTGAGAGGAAGGGCCAAAATAAAACCAGATGAAGGCGCGAGCACAGCGAGCGCGAAATTTTTTGAGAGGAAGGGTCAAAACAAAACCAGATGAAAGCGCGAGCACAGCGAGCGCGAAATTTTTTGAGAGGAAGGGTCAAACAAAACTGGATGAAAGCGCGAGCACAGCGAGCGCGAATTTTTTTAAGAGGAAGGGTCAAAACCCAAGAAGACACGAGTATAAAGCGCGAGCGCAGCGAGCGCGAAATTTTTTGTAACCATAACATAAGTTGAAAGACAATAATTCAATACATTTTGATGCAAGTGCAGAATATCACAAAGCAACGGACCGAGAGGTCTTGCAACGAGCCGAAGATCCGCTGGACGCGACGAGTAAAGACTCGAGGCTGCCCAGTAGACCTGGTCTACGTTTGTCGATTCAGTTTTGTTATTTTTTTTCAAAATGGCGTTAATATTGGGGCTGGAAACGTAAAATATACTTCAGCTCAGCGCCACTTGATTAGTTCTAATTTTTTTTGTACCAATGTTATATTATATGGACAATTCTTCTTCTTCGGTATACTCTACATAGTCTCTACAAAGTGTCACCTGTCAGTGAGACACATCGCCACTCGTTTCGTAGAGTCACTTTTCATGAGCTTTACTGACGGTAGCCGATCGATACACTGGCGATCTCATTAACGATCTCCCTCTAGCCCCTGACCTGGACTTCTACTCTCCTAATTACCTACATCCATTTTGTGGAGGAGTTGGAATGGATTGGAATTATTACTTACTGAATTAATTTGAGTTTCGATGTGCAAGAATGATCCATCAGACAAGTCAAGTGACTGAACATATTTTTGGATCTCTAGGGGGGGGAGCTGCCCCTCCCTGCCCCCCCTTGGCGACGCCCATGTACAGCGGACAAGCGATGCCCGCATAATGAGAATGGTAGTTGCAGGAATAATCTTAATAAGGGTCTGGTAATTTAACATTGGATTGCGACTAGAGTTTATTTTGTAATAATGTGAATTGAGGAGCAATATGTTCTATACATTTAGGTAAGTACCTGCAAATATTATGAATTGTGAAATTTATGGATAGATCAAAATTAAGTAAATTGTTGTTTATTACTCATCTTCCTCAGAATCGTTCATAAATTCGAACTTCATAGGTACCATGCAAGAAAAAAGGGTCCTGAGTCTTTCTATTCTGTGTGATACAGAGTCATGACGTCTTGAAGACCCTTGAAAAATAGTAACATTTACGACACACCCATGTGAATTATAAGATGTATTAATAATAAATGCGCTAATGATTTTCAATTACAATAAATTACCTATGTTATCCGCAACCCGCGTCATCGTAGCTCCCAAATGGGTGGACTAATTGAAGTGCGGTTTTTTTTATCGAACGACATATCCGTTCTTATGTCCTATGTTTGGTGGAAAGAGAAGCAGAGGCTTCCAAGATATTCCGCTTTAATTGGAAGAAGTGACTAACAAAGTGTATATATTATTATCACTTATCTTATAGTAACATTTTCTATATCAGTCATTGAATGAGGGTCTCATGATTACCAGCTACATGTGTCAGGTCTTTTAAATGCTTAATTTTTTTTTTTCAATAGGTACACTTACGTTTTGCTGTAAAAAAAACAATAGGAGCAATATAAAAATAACTTATAACCGTTTTCGTCATCGATGATTCAAAAATATACATTATGATGATTAAGAAGTTAAAATACATACATTTTCGTAGGTTTAATGTTAAGAAATGTTCGTATTTATTCAATACTAGCTTTTGCCCGCGACTACGTCCACGTGGAACTTGGAAGTATGGAAGCAACCTCGTACAACACGATAGATATCCACCTAATCACCTTAATTAATAAAAGGGATTATTTAAAGCGCCTAAGCAAATGTAAGAGCAATTGTGCTTTTGGTCTAATCATTAAATTTCCGACAGGGTCATCAATGTGATCATGAATTACTTACTCACTTTTCAATCTTTTTAGGGATAATTTCCAGGATGAAAACTATCCTATGTCCTTCCTCGGATCTTAAACTATCTTCATGCCAAATTTCATCAAAATCGATTCAGCGGTTTAAGCGCGAAGAGGTAACAGACAGACAGACAGACAGACACACTTTCTCATTTATAATATTAGTATGGATGTTTAATCAGAACGCCATCTATCGACGAATAGCTATGCTTATAATTGAGACGTAGAAATGGTTATTCGCGCGCCACCTAACGGCGAGTAGCGACATACCTTAGTTTAAACATCACATGTAAGATGGCAGCACATTACTATGTGCGTGTACAATGAAATTCAAAAAATTATAATTGTCATTATTATGATTCATAAACGATGTATGTTGTATGCCTAAGTAATGTTGAATTAATTATAAGTCAAAAAGACATTAATGTAATCATTTAAGGACAACGAGGCCTTCGCATTCATCTGGGCAAATCTCACAAGTCTACAAACAGCCAACCTTCGTCTACTAACCCTTTAATCCCCGCCGCCGCTCCACATGTAATCATTTAACATTTAAACTTGACTCTAGACCGCAAACCGCTATTTCACATCGGCGTTCATCAGCCGAAATAGCTCAGTTGGGAGAGCGTTAGACTGAAGATCTAAAGGTCCCCGGTTCAATCCCGGGTTTCGGCAGCCCTTTTTATTAAAATAAATCATTAATATACATTTCAACACATTTGAACTGCACGACTTTTTTTAAAGCTGCGTTGTTACCAAATCTTGCGTTTCGATTTATGTGCTATTTCTGAAAATTGGTAGAAATCGATTAAATCGATAAATTGATAACCTGAAGAAAGAACCATAAAACGAATTACTATTTTACACAGAAAGCTCCAGTGAGACCGACGGCTCGTAGCTCAAAAAAATATTGATGTACACAAAATAAAGAAAAACATATGCAGGTTCGGAAAAAAGTTCGTCGATAAAATCGATTCGATCAACCATTCATAATCGTTAGATTTGGCAAACAATATGTCTTTGCTACATCACTACAAACATCAACGGAGAACTTTACTTACGGAGAGCTATTATTTTCTGTTTAATTTTTGTTTTCTCCGCCACCCAAAGGTTGTCTGGAAGAGATCGCTCTTTAGCGATAAGACCGCCTATTGTCTACCATTATTTAATTTATGATTTCTCATGTAATATTTTTCATGTTGGTGTGCAATAAAGTATTGTTGTATTGTATTGTTGTATTTACTGTCAAATGTTTGTTAAAAAAATAACCACACTGGAAAAATAATTATTCCTACAACCTGCATTCATCGCTACTAAAACATGTCTGTTTCGAATTTCGCAAGAACTTTTTTTTCCAACACATTGAATTGATTAAAACTAAGTAGGTAACAATATAGTGTTTTAACAAGTAATTTATACTAATGAAAAAGTCATTTTCAAAAAACATGTACATAGATAGAGAGAGGCTTAATAAAAACAAAATTACGATGGCGTCTTTTGTGTTTCGAAAGTTAGGTACTCATACAATAGATAATTTTGGGTAACTATCGTTCGTTACACAAAGGAATCAATTAAGTTTTGTTTTAATTAAAGCCCTTAACTAAGTATGTACATGTTTTATGAAAATGACTCAAATATTCTTTTTATACTCGCGTACTTTAATCTGTCAATTATAATTTCACAGACAAAATCACAATATCGCACTTTTAAATCCTTTACCAAAATTCTATACCTATTCTATGGTACCCGCTACAGAATTTTAATATTCATAAGACATCTCTCTACTCAACTCTATTAATTTCAAAAAGAGAACACCAGCATATTTGATTTAAAAAAACACGCTATTGTTCAATGATTGGTTGAAATTACTTGTCAAAAAATTTAACTACCTACCTACTCACGAGGCACCCGCCATGACCATCGCGATCATGTTTTTTTTAATAGGTCAGTGTTAGTTGCACAAAATACTCAAAAATAGGTTAGGTACATTAAAAATAAAAAATACAGTGGGGAATGACGATTAAAGTAAAAAATATTTTTGTGTGTTTTGCTCGTATAAAAAGTACTATTGTATGCAATAGTTACACAATTAGGTCTTAAAATCTCGTACCTTACTTAGGTAGGCCTCGTGACCTAAACGCATTGTGCAACGATTGCATAAATACTATTAACAAATACAGCGTCAAAAATAATAATAAAACGTGCATCGGCCGGGAATCGAACCCGGGCCGCCCGCGTGGCAGGCGAGCATTCTACCACTGAACCACCGATGCTTACAACCTATTGTTCCAAATTACTGTACAAATACAGTTATATTTAGATTAAAACTGTGGAATGAAACAACGTTAATAATCCCAAATCTGTTAATAAATTAATCACAAACGTTTAGTGAGCTTTATAACTAAAACTAACTACTTGTACCTACATTATGAATAAACAAAATTTGAAATTCTTATATTCAGAATCAGAAGCATTTCGATAGACAAGAATTTTTATTATGAAATCAGTTTGGGAGCTACTACAAAGCCACAGACAGACATACATACATTCGTTTAAGAAGTAACAAAATACGATATAACCCGATAATAAAACCGAATCTGGGTCGTGTCGTGCAGTGTAGGTAGGTACATTGACTTTAATGTCTCTTCCGTGAAATCACTGGGATGACGAAAGCTATCATAAAAATAGTCCTGAATCGAATGCTGTCAATAAACTCTTTATGCGCCCTACCGTTGGGTTTTATTTCCACGTATTGATGGGTGATGGCCGATTGTCGGCGTTGTTTATGCACAAGAATATGAAGAATATGATTCATAAAATATTCAATCCATGCTAAACTTACGGAGCGTTATGGTGACGATTTAATTAAGTATTATAGACACCCGCTTGTGGAATGGTTCGATTCCCAGCAAAGGCACATTGTTCTCTGCCATATAACATTTGTTAAACCACCCATTTCAAATAACTTTGTTAGAAAATACCACCATGCATTTTTTTTTCATTCTTGTTTGAAAATTTCATTTATTTCCCAAAACTTGGCGACTCTTGGCTACCACATTTTTGTGTGGGAAATGTCGCTGGCCACTGGGGGACTTGATAGTAACTTCTGTGTTCAAGGTAGAATATTCTAGTAATTTCTTATGTGATAATTTTAACAGACATAACGAGTTTGTGGAATGCCCTTGATAGTGGAAATACCACTGTTTATTTATATGTATTTATCACTTTAAGTAACTAAAGTTTTTTTTCATAAAATTTTATCAAATAGGTATTTCAATGTACTGATCACAGGTCAAACTCAAGGGCAGAACTCAAGATGGAATAACATAATTAAACTCTCATAAGCGGATATTTAAAATGAAATAAGTAGGTACTTACCTACTTACCTAGATTTTTTTTTTAATAAGCAGTCACGAAATAACTAATCCCCTGGTTATTCACGGTTGAAAGTTCATTGTCCCTAAAATTAATAAGATTGTGTTATAATTTATCACCTTAATCTCAATAGGAATTAATTACCTACCTGTATTTACGATACTAGGTTATACCCGCGAAATTTTCTTTGCAAGTTTTCTCTCGAATATTAAAAAAAATACATACCTATTAGTTTCAGCATGCATCAGGAATGGGGAATGTATATGAAATAAATGAAAGAAATTGTGTTGATTGATAGAAAAAACGGGTGTTCATTCCTAGAATAAAGTTACAGATGTTATTGTAACCTTAAGATTTTTTTTCGAATTGGCAGGGATGCTGCCGTTCGGGCTCCTAGATACCTATCTCTTTAAGTAGCCTACAATCGAGGACAATTATACAGGGTGACTTCCAATTGGTAATACAAAATTAGTGTTTTGTACACATCATCCGTAATGTAAAAAACCCTTGTACTAAGTCTCACGTTACTAAAATTATCAAAAGTATCGTAATTTTAAGTTTTCAACTATCCACTTTTTTAGGCTTGATGCGGTTACCCTACCTTTATGATTGAAAACAAAGAAACAAAGGTTTAAAGTTCTTCAAATCATAATCAACAACAAGACAAGTTACAAGAGGAAAGCCTCTTTGGTTATCATCTGACATAGCATTTATGAAGTAAACGTGTTTTGATTACTAATTATCACTTGTTAATGAAGAGAATATTGTTAGAAAGATTTAGATTTTTAAGTAAATGCAACCTCTTAATCCCTACACTAACATATAAAGAGAGGATAATGTTATTTTTCTATTATACATCGCGAAGTACAGTGCTTACCCAGGAATTACTTCAGTTAAAGTCTTGTAAACTTCGATTGACGTAACTAACGTAAATAACGACGAGTGACAGATATGACTTTGCGGTAGATAACCATAAGCAGGTTTGCTCGTAGCTCAACTCATGTAAAGGTGACCCTATTCAGAGCATTTTGTACATCCTTTTATATAGGAGTAGCCTGTGGGTGAACTACACGCAAAAACAGTTTAGCGCCCTGCGTGTCCAGTATAACAATGCGTTCAGGGTGCTGATGGGGCTGCCCCGCTACTGCAGTGCATCAACAATGCTTGCAGAGGCGCGCGTAGATAGCTTCTCGGCCATTATGCGCAAAAGGGCCTCATCTCTGCTGGGCAGGGTGCGGGCCAGTTCCAACAGCATCCTGGCAATGTTTGCAAATAGGCTAGATGCAGCCTACCTGAGTCATTGCAGTGCCATCCACGTAATGGTAACAGCGAAAGTAAGGAGGTACTTAACACATTAGCTTTTAAGTATTTTATTAACCTTGACATGTTATCTTAATGTAATGTAATTGTAAAAATGAATCGTAGCTATTCGAAATAAATGTATTTATTATTATTATTATCTCCTTTATTCATATTTTGTCTTAGGCTAGGTTTTTAACAATAAATTTATATAAAAAGTAAAATACAATAAAGTAATCACAAAATATAAATACATTATAAAAAACCTAAAATAGGGTGCCGCCGGCAGCGGGGCAGGGCTACCGGTGGTTAGGGCTGCAGAGAGAGGAACCTCCTGACAATGCGCGCCGTGTCCAGGAGTACCGCCTTCTGTATTTGACCCTTGATCCAGCCATCTAGCGAGAGTCTCTTAAGATGTTTGTCGAGACTCTTCGCTATAAGACCGTTCGCCGAAACGACTATCGGGACAATGATCGTCGAGTCAACATCCCACATGGCGGTTATCTCGTGAGCCAAGTCAAGGTACTTGCTGAGTTTGTCCTTCTCGGCCTTCACGAGGTTCTCGTCATGCGGGATGGTGATGTCGATGAGCACTGCCTGGCGCTTGGATCGATCTACCAACACGATATCAGGCTTATTGGCTACAATAGTCCTGTCCGTGATGATAGATCGATCCCAATAGAGCGTGGCACGGCCATTCTCAAGAACTGGCAACGGTGCGTACTTAATATAGTTATTATTATTATTCCTGTATGTCGCACCCGCTCACGGGACAATAGTGTCCCGGACCTTTGGGAGGCGTGCGCGGAGCCGAAGCCAACGCGTAGAGGCCCTTTCGACAATTTAATGAAATGTGATGTGTACATCGAGCGGATGCTGTCCCTATCCGTGTCATGGGACGCACACAGAGACAGCACCCGCTTGGTGCAAGAACTATTTATGAATATATTGAAATCTAAATACAAATCGGGCTATGGGGATGAAATGGAGGACTGGGTAATTGGGCTATTGTTTGAGACAGCCGGACGTCTACCAAGAAAAGTGTCTCATAGCAAAAAAACTGGTAGACGATGACTCATCGCCTCCCGCTAGATGGGCCCCCATAAAAAGCGACACATAGAGTGGCCTAAGGGCAACACCAGTGCGGAAGGCTAAGGGCGGAGAGGTGTAATACTCGGCTTTAAACCGAAGCCAACTAACCCCTTACGTTTCCACATCCGCCCCCGAGCCGCAACTCTCGCGACTCTACTCTGTCCGGCCGGTTAAGGCAAGACAGAGGCGGAGGTCCCGACCCATCTCCCCCCGTCAGGATCCCCCAGGAGCACTCAGGTACGTGGGGTCGCTACCCCCCAACAGCTCGCCATAAGCTGCCCTGCGTGACTGATTGCGCTAGTCATACCAGCGGGCGATGGGGTCGTCACATCCCTACGCCTTAAATATCCCTATTATTATTATTATTATAAGGTAATCACACATTGGGTTTGGGCTTTAATTATTTGTTTTGTTAGGAAAATAACGATAGTTAAAGATAGTTAATTTTTTAAATTTACTTCATGTTATATATTATTTATCATTAACTGAGCCACAATCATGTGTTTTGTATTAGGTACCAATTTGAAGTCAACCATATACATAAAAGTAGCTTAGTAATTGCAATTGAATTTAACCTTTACCTCTCTGTACATTATGTTTTATCAATAAATGTATTTGTATTTGTATTTAATTTATATTATCTACGAAAACGGGAATCCATTCTTCATTCCTAGAAAAAGTAACCTGACTTTATTCATAATAACAATCTCGTCAAGAGTTTGTTTATTTATAAGAAGACTTAAGAGGATATATCATTGCCTTTATTCCATACTATCAGTTTACGTTAAGTTTGCACCTGACAACTATCGCGTCGGATACACATAAGGTCCAAACTTAATCTATAGCAGACACTTGAGTGATAAAGTTGTTTATTCAAAGTGTCGCTCGTGTGTTTAGCAATAAAAATACCTAAGTAACTACCTTTGTTTTAATTGTTATTGTACAGAGATCGCACCTGAAGACAAGCTGCACAAAAAGTTTTGCAGGGTATATACTTAAGTTGTATACTTTATTAAATAAATAAGAAAATAAAATAAATTAACCAACGTAACCGGATTATACAAATCGAGGTTTCGTTCTCGTCTGTCTCCTCCTCCAAAATGTAAACAATCTTTACGACACGACATTTTAGAAACTGAATGGGATGGAAATGTCGGATCGTTGATTTTTGCGCAAATGATTATAGAATTTGTGTACTAGGCGTCCGTTTGTGGCGGAATTTATTCATAAACAGACGCCTGGTACCACTCTCGCACAAATTCTACCTTACCATACCGTATGGTATGTGTGTTCGAACGTAAAACGTATGTGACGAGTCAAACAAAACTTCTTCGGTTAACAATAATTTTATTCCATGTATGATTCACAACGTAATTCACAGAACACACGCTATGCTACTTAAATGTACAGTGACAATAAAATCACGCTAACCGTGCTCGAACCAAGATTGGAAATGACCCTATCTCTTTTTTTTTTCTTTTTTTTTCCTAACATGAATTGACGGAAGCCTTGTTCGGCTGCATCCGCTAGTCATAGATACGGGGGGGCGGCAAGCCGCCGACCCCGCGGACAAGTGTTTGTGCGCCTAGCGCAACTAAGAAAATAAGTGTGTCATAGAATGAGAAAATGACCCTATCTCCTAACCACCACACGTTTTATACTGTTTTCTGATAATAACTCAGGCGGGTAGTTGAAAAGGCCCACCCCTGCGACTACCCTCATCAAATCTCCATGACCAGCGGGCAGATCCAAAACACAATTTGATTGGCTACCTCCTATTTATACTCGTAACCTAATCAACAAACTAAAATGACTTAAATGGTTTCTGTAACTATTGAAATATCACGCGTATTTACTGGTGTTCAGGATAACAACAGCCATAAATTATTATCATCATCATAATCATCATATCAGCCGATAGACGATCACTGCTGGGCAAAGGCCTCCCCAAAGTTCTCCACAACAATCGGTCTTCCGCCGCCCTCGTCCAATTTCTGCCCGCGATCCTAACCAGGTCGTCGGTCCACTTTGTTGGGTCCTTCCCACGCAGCGTGGGGCGTTTTCCGGTCCGCGGTTGCCACTCAAGAAACTTTCTGCCCCAACGGCCATCGGTTCTACGAGCAATGTGCCCCGCTAACTCTGCCACTTAAGTTTGGCAACTGTCGGAGCTATATCTACAACCTTGCGTATATCTCATCATTTCGGACTCGATCCCACAAGGAAAATCCGAGCATAGCTCGCTCCATTGCCCTTTAAGTAACTTTGAACTTTCTTATGAGGTCCATTGTGAGCGATCACGTTTACGTGCCGCACGTCATCAGAGATCACTGGCAACAGGCAACGCACATTGGTTAAAGCCCTTCGTCTTAAGAAATTCAAATAAGATATCATATCGATAGGTGTAGTCATATATTTGCTCAAGCTCTCCTGGCATCAACAACTGAGTGTGATTTGTTTGTATGATAGTCGTTTCGGCGAACGGTCTTATAGCGAAGAGTCTCGACAAACATCTTAAGAGATTCTGGCTAGATGGTTGGATCAATACAGATACAGAAGGCGGTACTCCTGGACACGGAGCGCATCCTCAGGAGGTTCCTGCTGCAGCCCTAACCACCGGTAGCCTGGGCCCTGCCTCGCTGCTGGCGGTACCCTAGGTTAGGTTTTTAGGGTTCCGTACCCAAAGGGTAAAAACGGGACCCTATTACTGAGACTTCGCTGTCCGTCCGTCCGTCCGTCCGTCCGTCTGTCACCAGGCTGTATCTCAAGAACGGTCATAGCTAGACAGTTGAAATTTTCACATGTGATGTATTTCTATTGCCGCTATAACAACAAATACTAAAAATAAAATAAAATAAATATTAAAGGGGGCTCCCATACAACAAACTTACAGATAATGGTACGGAACCCTTCGTGCGCGAGTCCCACTCGCACTTGGTGTATTTTTTTTTTAAATGTGTTTATATATTTTGTAATTTATTTATTGTATTTTACTTTTTATATACCTACATATATTGTATTGTAAAAACCAAGCCTATGATATACCTAATAAATACAGGGAAGAATAATATACGTATTAAATAGTTAAAAAATTATGCGTTTATATTCCTGAATAGACTTACTTAGCTACTGTTTTTTCAAGAGTATTGCCCATAATCCTTAAAATAAACAAGATGACAGAATTGGGATTGTGCATCATGTATGTGGGACTGGGACTGATGGGCGATGGCTGGCTGGTAATGAATGACAGAGGTTTGTATTTTGAATGAGAATAGTAAGAATGAAGGTGTCAGAGCGAGACGTTTGTTAGTTTATACTCATTGCCGGAAGACGACTGTTGTTTATGTGTTATTCTGTTAATTTCATTATACTTTTACAGCTTCTATCCCTTAAATATATCATTCTTACATGTAGCCGTTGTTTACTTAAGCCTCCCGGCTATAGGTATATACGACATGATTCACACTTGACTGGTTGAGCCACGCTAATAACCAACCGATATCATATAATTAGGTATCGACATAAACAAAGTAAAATAATTCCGTAACCGAATCATTATTCATTAATTATTAATATGAATAACAAGATTATCAAGAAGTGTTATTTCATTAGCACGACCATGCTTTATCGCAAAGCTAATTAAACCGGAGTGTACAAAGATTTGCGTTCATACTTATATTATAGCAGAGGTCAACGACGTTACTTATTTACTATGGTAGTATACGTACAATCGCGAGCTACAGTAATTATAATTAGCTCATTCAGCACTCATGAAAATGATTGAAATGGACAAGCTCCTCTTTTATACGTCTATACTCTATAGTTACAATAGTTGTAAAAAATATATCTATGAATAAATATCCACATTTAATCTGTTATTTTTAAATGTATACAATAAGCGTGGAAGCAATTAAGAAACATTAACATATGTTTTGATTGTTTGGTTATGATTTGTGCATTTAATATGTGCAAGCATTCAACTGAGTAATTATTCTGTGGCGATTGTGATACTATATCAAATAAATTATATATAATTATTTTCAGGACAGACCATGGTACCTATAACTATAATTCAACGCTGTATATTATATAGATAGAGCAGAGTTGTGGGCGCCTTCTTGTCCCAATACAAAATTCTAGTTTTTAGGATACCTTCTCGAATCTGTAAGACGTCCACCACTGGACAAATGCCTTCCAAAACTTTCTACGAGGATCAGTCGTGCCCACATAGGAGGATAGGAGGTCTCCCACGCAGCGTCTTCTGGTACATATAAGTGGCCACCAGTCAAGAACATTTCTGCCCCAGCAGCCATCGGTCTTATTTAATGCCACTTAAATTTTGCTATCCTGGGCTAAAATTACTATCTGAGTTATCCTGGGTTCTCCTGCGGATCTCCTCATTTCTGATTCCATCACGCAAGGAAACTCTAAGCATGGCTCGCTCCATTGCCCTTTGAGTAACTTTGAGCCTTCTAATTTTTTTCCGAAAGCAATCTCAGGATAGTCGTATTGCAATCCTTAGATTAAATAAACTTTTCAGCAGTGTGGTGACCACCCTGCTTACTCTCACCACAAGGCTGCGCGCCAAATCGCCGCGCAACACCGCCGCGCTCCATGGCAACGAAATAACAAGAATGTCACTTCTCTTGCTTACTACTTCTACAAACGTTTTAATGATCTTCTGTTGTAAAATATTTAATGTAATTTATTGTAAATATCGGTGTACATAAATGACTGTAAATAGAACATTTGTTTCTCTTCGTCGGGTGCATAACGCGCATCCACATTGGTGACCCCGACGTGATACTTACCCGGAAAACTCAATATTGTCGCTGATGCTCTATCTCGAGTCGAAGAAATCGCCAATCCTATTGACTACCAGGCTCTTGCACAATCTCAGGAACATGATCCAGAGCTGCAAGACCTGCTTCTAAATGGCTCATCGCTCAAACTTAAAAAGATGCCTACGCTTGACAGTGACTTACCTGTCTACTGCGACACTTCTACTCGGCAACCTCGTCCATACATCACTCCGCAGTTCCGCAAACAAGTCTTTGACCAGCTACACCAACTTCATCATCCAGGATCCTCTGCTACTGTGCGACTGGCCGCTGAGAGATTCGTATGGCCAGGGATACGCAAGGATTGTAGAGAGTGGGTCAGGCACTGCTTGAAATGCCAACAATCAAAAATCACTCGTCATACCATTTCACCACTTTCCACCTTCACCACTCCATCCTCGAGGTTCACTCATATCCATCTAGACCTCGTAGGACCCCTAATCCCTTCCTCCAATTACAGATTCTGCCTCACAGTCATTGATAGATTTACGCGATCAATGGCCTGAGGTGTTTCCGCTCAGAGACATCACTGCCGAGTCCTGCGCTTCTGCACTGGTTTCTGGCTGGTTTGCCAGATTTGGTTGTCCACTGCGGATAACCACAGACCGCGTACGCCATTTCGAAAGCCATCTCTTCAAAGCTCTGACAGCCATGGTTGGAGCACGCCACTTCCGGACCACGGCGTATCATCCAGCCGCCAACGGGATGATCGAGAGACTACATCGCCAGCTCAAGGCAGCTATCATGTGCCACTCCTCATCACCAACGTGGACGGAAGCTCTGCCACTGATTCTGCTTGGCGTGAGAAGTGCGGTGAAGGAAGACCTACAGGTAACTCCGGCTGAACTTGTATATGGCGAAACACCCCGCTTACCCGTTCAGTTCCTGTCACCTCAAACCGACTTCACGACTGCAGACGTCACAGAATACGCCACACGACTCTGCTCTCACATGGCCAAACTAACGTCAAAACCTGCATCGTGGCACGTCTCATCTTCGCCATTCTACATCCCACGGATGCTGCAAACTTGTACGCATGTTTTTCAACGTGTCGACCGCGTCCGAAGTTCTCTAGAGCCGCCTTATGAAGGACCTTACAAGGTGATAAAACGACAAGCTAAATTCTACACCATTGAGATCAAAGGCAAGCCAAACAACGTGTCAATCGACAGACTGAAGCCCGCATACATCATGCGCGAGGTAACTCTGGACAACAACACTACCACGCCTGCTGAGTCACGCACGAGAAGCGGTAGATTAGTCACCTTCCCTGCAAGATATCGACCGTAGTTACGGTCTGGCCAGGGGGAACATGTGGTGACCAACCTGCTTACTCTCACCACAAGGCTGCGCGCCAAATCGCTGCGCAACACCGCCGCGCTCCATGGCAACGAAATAACAAGAATGTCACTTCTCTTGCTTACTACTTCTACAAACGTTTTAATGATCTTCTGTTGTAAAATATTTAATGTAATTTATTGTAAATATCGGTGTACATAAACGACTGTAAATAGAACATTTGTTTCTCTTCGTCGGGTGCATAACGCGCACCCACAGCAGTATTAAATATAAAAGAGAAATTATGAAATTTCACCTAATGACCCACCATCACCCACACCATCTTTGGCTGCGACCATCAAGGTGAAACTTTTACACGCTCTTTATGCGTCGTTTATTTGTTACATCTGCAGTAAACTACCGTATTTGCCATTTATCCATTATCTTTCACCAACTCCATTAGCCTGGCAAAATCTTATATTTGAGTATTTAAGGTCCATTTACGTGGGCGAGAACTCGCATGCGAGTTTGACTACTGTGCGGAGTTAGGTTGGGCGGTTAAAGTCGTCCTAATAAGTCGGTAACACGCATTGTAATAAACTCGCCGATTTCTCGCCCCGTATAAATGGGCCTTTAGTTGTGATACTCTAGAGAGAATCATTGGTAAAGTCGCAAGGTTATCGGGCCGGTGTAGCGAGGTCGCCCATCCCAATTCCCGATTGTCCCGTCGAAACGCTGAATGACACGGGTCACCGACGCATAATAACTATAAGTACTCAAGTCATAACTAGTGAGTCTTGCGCAGGATTTAAATAATGTGACTCGGGTCCAACGCAATGGGGACTCTTCTTCATCAATCAGGTTCTGGTGCCCGCCAGTTACCATCATATTTCGTCGGCCGTGGGTAAGTCATGACATGAAATTTGCTGTTTTGTTTAGCGTAAGGTATTTGAGTTAATTTGAGAGTAATTCACAGAACTCATTTTACATTTCCTTACATGATGCATTTGTAGTATTTCAATCAACGTATGTAAGTATCACTATACAATCAATCATACAATGTACACGCCTATAAAAACGTTATTATTTATTATCAAGAACTTGTTATGACAATATTAGCATGACTACTAATAACCTGGTTTCGCCTATTACAATGTTCACGATTATGTAAATTTACGGAAAATACATCATCTCGCGTGGTAACTCTGGTATATTTATTTAATATAATAGAATAAAATATATATTAGTAACTACAGTGCATCAGATGCATACCTTAGCTGAATAAATTACTATTCATTCTATTCACTTATTTTTTTACATTATGCCAGATACTATTTCTTAATTTAGTAGAAGTAGGTACCTTGGCTGGTGTTGCAACACTTGCAACTGCAGTTTGGTATGGTACCTACCTATTTGTCTTATCGCCGACTGGACTCGGCTGGAGCGATATTGCAGTCACGCCTTCTGGCTAGAAAGTGAATACTTACAACCATGTGGCCGCATGAAGTGGTATCGCTATTACTAATATCGCTAAAAAGAGGTGTTTGTTCCATTCGGTTGGATAAAGCCAGTGCGTTCCGATATCTGCGACAGCAGATTTTACCTCCAACCGGCCAGTCCGCCGACTCGCGTGTGGCGGGAAGCACGCTTGCATGTTCGAAATTTAACAAGCGCGCCAGAAAAACGAACACCGATAGACTTCAATTGTTAATCAATTGAAAATGTAACAATAATAGTTGATGATGCTAATAAGTTAAGTGAAGTACAAATAGATATTCGAATATAAAAATTACGTACATAATTGTTTAATAATTAATAAGTAGAAAATTAATTAGAGACTCATTGCATTTTCGCGGGTGAACAAACCGTAGTTCTTTCGCATTCGAAGAAAGTTCGTTTCTACGACAAATGTAAGTAACATATGTATCCTAATTTGAGTTTTCAGTTTTTAATAAAAAAAACTATTATTTTGTTCGTCAAATTGTAACAATAAATGTATAACGTCTTATCGTTTGTGAGTAAACAAGACTGGAACGTATTTTAAAATTGTCTATGATCGAGTTTACTTATCTCTAAGTACAATTTTAATCACTTCGGGTTAAAGAATATTATTACTCTCAAAAGAAATTTACATTTCACTTATTTTCGAGATTAAACGATTACATTAAATTTCAAATTACGCCCGTGAGCGATTTTACTTACACACAAATAAAAAAACGATAACAAACATTAAAGTGGGTAATTGTTTGACGAATAACAAATAAATATCGGGTAAGATCTTGGATGAAGTACCTATGGATTCGGCATATGCGTATACCCGAAAGGGACAGCAGCAAAGTACATGACTAACACAGGGTTACCAGGTTCCAAATAATTCTCCCGTTTTTCCAGTGCTAGTTGTTAGCGGTGTGAATTAGTTTTAAATGTATTATTATATTGTATGGGACAAATTATAAAATAATTACAATAAAACTTTACAAAAAAAACTGTCAAAATGTAATGGTAAAATATATTTATTTACATAAATTTAATTACAATTTCGAGAGAGCAGCAAGATAGGAGGCATGAGGCAAGATGTTTACTGTCCTTTAAACAAAATTGTCGTGAACATATACAAGCATTTTTGGTTGTTTCCCAATTCGATCGTCCTGTTGCACGTATCCAACATTGGAGTAAAGCAGGATCATGTTTTGGAAATCTAAAACAAAAAAATATATTTGTAAAACTCCATGAGTTAAGGGTAATTTACCAATTCTTATACTGGTATCCCTTAAAATCGAATAAAGCAAACAAATTAAAAAACAGTAAAAAACGCGGCGGAACGTCAAGTAAAGGTTAAGACAAAGAGTAAATACAACTGACACTGACAAGACGTAAAGACTATTGAATTTGTAGGGGTAATACCTAAAAATAAGATATTACAAAATGAGATTTTAAGCAGATTTCTGATGTTTTGATATGATTTTGCTGTGCTATTTATCGTATAAATAATTATTAAATATATATTTGCAGAAATCAAGCAAAAGCAAAGTCGAAACATCGCACTTACCTATGAAAGCTCATATTTTCACTTTTTTGGCCAGTGTCGCTTTTACAGCCAATTATGGAGCAACGCAATATTGTTTTACAAATCTATAGCTAATAGCACTCACTATTATTCATATATAAACTTTCGAAATGTTAAATTATCCACGATATTCGTTGTTTTATAATAGGCTACAACGCACATTCGAATTGCCCGGCAGTGTTTAGCGGAGCTCTGTCAATTTGACAATCATCCGCTAAACAAAAAAAAGCGGAACTCTGATAAGGACAAAACATCTTGTCTATGTCTCTGTCGCTCTTAACGGTTTCTGTAAATAGTTGTCCCGTTCCCTCCTGGTATTATTATTTGCTTGTCCTGTCCAGAGGTTACTTGGTCCATGGGTAAGATGCAGAGCTAAGCAATCCTCCATACTCGCACTATGCATCCTGCGATAATATGCCAGGGCCGGATTACGATTCATACGGCGGGGACATTATTGATGACATGGACCTTAAGTATATTTTTAATTTTTTTAATTGAATCGGACATTTTAATGTGTTTAGGTACCTAGGTTATTATACAACTTTGCTCCCTCAAAAGTAATATTTTTATGACCGTAAGTTTTCGTTCGGGAGAAAGGTATGTATAAGTTGTCCGCACTACGAAGAACCCTGCGCCCCTTTTGCCTATTAGTAACAAATGTTGTTTCACAATGAATTTGTTTTTTTTTTGTGATTTTTCTTATTAATATACATGCATTATAGTTATATAGTTGTTTAAGACTCATGAGTTTAGTTTCCGCATATGTGTCAGTGCATCTGGAAAGGTATCTTGTTTCAGGTATTGAGTTATGCATAGTTCCAAAAAGTAGATTAAATTTGCTATTAATACAAAAAAGAATAATGACTGTAGGTGGAACCACTATTTTTATATAAATTTTTGAATTTTCGACTTCCGAAATGCACAAGTTGAGAAAATTGCATTTAAAGTTTATAGTGGCAAAAAACACACTTCTACTTCGAAGTTACATAGTGAAGGGTATAATCATAATCTTTGAATGTTGAAGAATTGTAATAAAGGTGAATTGTCTAAAAATACATGTTAATTATTCTGATTTCTTAGATTGAACATGCCAGGGTGGAAGAAACACGAAAGTGTTAATTATACCCAATTCATAAAATAACGAGATTAAAACTGTTAGTTTCTCATCATAGTTACATATTCTATGGCATTTTGGGACAATTGAATGAAAGAAAACTCCATAATCATAAAGAAATTTAATAATTATCGCATTTTTAACAGTTACAAAAAATATCACTTATAATAATTATTAAAAACCAACAAAATTATTTGTATATTCATGCTATATCACAAGATCAAATGGTATTTAGCGTGGTGTACCACAATGGTATAATAGAAATGGTGTTAAAGCAGTTTTTTTTAACAATAAAGTTTAGTGACTCGGTCGAAACTTTTGTATGGAAACGTAACTAGGGTACCTTGTCACGACATTCACTAAACTTTAGTAACTTAAACTCGAAGATCACTATTTTTGTACCTATAATGCAAGAAATATCTGTAACAAAATGTTATTTAGGATAATTATAACGGAAATCAATGTATTCTTATTTATAAAAACTTCTGTTTTAGTCGTGTAAGACATCAAGTTTAGCATTTTACTAAACTGGGTACCTTGTCACGCTAAGTCATTATCTTACATAAGTGGAGTAACTAGAAAAAATAAATAAAAATAAAATAAATAAATATTAAGGGACAATCATACACATACACAAATCGACCTAGTCCCAAACTAAGCAAAGCTTGTACTATGGGTACTAGACGACGATATACATAATATATAAATACATATATAGATAACATCCATGACCCATCACTCAATTGTGTACATAACTGCACCTAATTTATGATTTATCAGTCGTTCAATCAATATTACTAATTATATACGTCAAACAACTAAAATCACAGCTCAATTTTTCATTGACTAAATTCGAGATCAATAAATTAATTATTATTAATATAGAAACAACTCATGACGCGACCTTGGTATAGTTTTAGTAGGAGAAATATACCTAATCGGTATTTTCCCTCAATCTATCCTCAGCATTCATACAAGAGTCCTGCAAGTTGAATGTTTTCTTATAAAAAACATTGAGTATTTTTTTAATCAAAAAATTATTTTGCTATAGACCGATCCTATACCTTATCTTAGAAAGAGGTAGTTGACTACCCGCGATGGAAATATTGACAAAATTATTCAAAATTTAAAGGCTTTTGAGACATGGCGTGACAAGGTACCCTGACTACTAAACTTTATAGTCGGAGAAATATACTAAAAAAACATAATTTTACTGATATTCTTGTACACACGTGTTCCTTAGGATGTAAATAACTCAATTATAACACAAACCCATTTTGGCACTTTTTCACCAGCTTCCACAAAAACTCATGTAACTCGGTAACTAGATGTCGTAGGTACCTTTCCAGATGCACTGACACATATAAACTATTAATACATACATACATATATACATACATATACACATACATACATACATATATATAATGTAATATAAATATACACATAAATATAAATACATTGTAGATCCAATTCACAAGTCATTGGAAAGCCATAACTTCTTAAGATTCGTATTGAGCGATGCTACAGACGGAGACTTCCTCAGGGACAGTGGCAATTCGTTCCACAACTTCACAGCGCTTACTGTGAAAGATTTGGCGTACGTACGCGTCTTGTTAGACGGTACAGCCAGAGTGAGATTGGCGGATTGAAGTCACCGCGCATCTAAAATTTCATTTCATTTATTCATTCTTAACAAACAATATTGTGTTGAATGTACATATATAATTCTAATTAATCTAAGTTTTACTACAATAACAAAAACATAAGTACGTAGAATAACACACAATTTCAAATAATTACAAAAAAAAACACACAAAATACATTATCATTATTTTCCCTATGAATCCATTAAATTAGATTACATGTCATAGGTATGCTACAATTACATGACATTTAAAGAATCTAATAAAAATAAATTAATATTTAAATTGAAAGAAAAAATAATAATAAGTAATAATGCAATTATGTGCTTGTTATAAAATCATCTACAGAATAATACCTATGCTTTTTTTTAAAGGAACTGTTTGAGTCGTGCATTGAATATTTTGCTATTAGTAATGAATTTGAACTCCATTGGCAGTTTGTTAAATAGGAATACGGCCTCATAACTCGCGGCGTGCTTCATAACATGAGGGATCATATTGCATTTTATGTCCTTATGTCTAGTTAACAGCCTTATGTCTCTTTCCTCTATGCTCTCATACTTGTTTAAATGCTTTACTAAGTCTGTTAGGAGAACAAGAATGTATATACAAAGATGGCACCGTAAGGATGCTAAGATTAATAAAATAATATCTGCAAGATTTTCTCTGCGGTATGCGAACAATGATCCTTATGGCTCTTTTTTGGAGTCTGAATGCAGCATCGATGTTATACTGATAACTGTTGCCCCACTGTTTAATACTGTATCATAGCTTAGACTCTACAAGTGCGTGATAAACTAGTCTTAGCTGTGGAGTATCAATGAGATCTCGCAGGCAGCGAAGAGCGTAGCACGCAGAGCTTATCGAATTTGTGAGAGCCTGGAGTCCTTGCTTCCAATTCAATAATTTATCAATATGCACTCCCATAAATTTTACGGAATCAGTTGGTACAATTTTGTTTCCCTTTAGACTAAATGCTTAGGCTAAAGGGAATATTATTATTTATTTACGTTGTTACACTTATTCACTATAATCTTATTTAAACTTTCGTGGGATATATTGAATTATTGTATTAAGGCCCGACATGTTTCGAACTCGTATGGAGCTCATTATCAGGGACTGCTACCCTTTTAGATGCGCGGTGACTTCATCAGTGATTCTTCGTAACTGGTTAATCTTGAGTACTTTCCAAGTAATTGGGTTTTTTAAACAACAAGTACGTGTATTTTAAGAGGTCACAGGGTATCTTGAAACGTTTATATACTACTGCACACTAATACAGATAACACACTGCTGCTCAAACGCATATAATAAGTGGCCAGTGACTACCGATTCTACAATAGTTACTTTCAGCTGTTGAATTGAATACTAGACTACACGAGAGCTATAATTTTAAAAGTGTGAATTAAAGAACCAAGGTATGTATGTGTGAACGATAAAATGTTGCCTGGAATATGTTGTGTATCTTTGGTATCGTAGTTTCCAAGCGGTATCTTATCTCAACCCCGAAACATTGTTTCCCATCTGTAACGTTTCGCCATAAATTTTCATTTGTCCGAAAGTTTTTTTTTCTGAAACCCGTAATATTTTCAGGATTTTACTACAATCGTTTTAAAGAGCCTATTAGGTTAGGTAAGTTTTTTTTTTATTTTTCTGAAAAACTAAACGTATTGAAAAAAAAACCGACCATGTGCATGTCGGGCCTCGCTCAGTGTAAGGTTCCGAATCTGCCCATCCTTCACAATAGACGAAAATTACGAGAAAGATTTCAAGCTCTATAAAAAGGTCGTAAACGCCAAAGTAACAGTAATTACTTATTACCTTCTGGAAGTTAGCGATTATACGCGCCAGATTGAGCAAAATGTCTTAATGCAGTATGGCACTTAACTAATATGTGTAACGTTCGAAGTATAAGGACACCGCGCGGCACTTACGTCATTTTAAAGAAAATTATGAATTTTTGCGATAACTCAAAAACGGCTCAACCGATTTTATTCAATATAGTTTTCATTGAAAGTACTTATAAGGCCTCATTTTCATGATTTTTTCCATAATTTTTTGACCCGTGGTTGAAAAGTTAGAGGGCTAGGGACAATTTTTTTATTTTCGGAGTTAATATTTACAAAACTGCTGATTTTATCAAAAAATAATGTTGGGAGACCCCTGTTATTTTTAGAAGACCTATTCAATGACACCCCACACACTAGGGATGGAACGAAAAAAAAATATCATCCGTACTTTAGGTGTACAGGGGACGTACCCGAATAAAAAGTTTTTTTTTACTCGAAGGTAACTATGTAACTAACTACAAGCCTTATTTGTATAAACTTTTTTTACACTGAGCAAATAATTGTTTTTCATAGATATAGTATAGTAGTTATAGATTTGCCACAGAGCGACCAGGCGTAAGAGAAAGACATATAATGACGTCAAAATGTCGGGTTGCCATGGTCGCCAAAAAAAAACCCCATAAAAAGTGGTTAGAGAGAAACGTTCCAAGTACTTGAATTCACAACATTTAATTTTTTTTACTCATT
The DNA here is from genome assembly GCA_947623375.1 of Apotomis capreana. Classification (NCBI taxonomy): domain Eukaryota; kingdom Metazoa; phylum Arthropoda; class Insecta; order Lepidoptera; family Tortricidae; genus Apotomis; species Apotomis capreana. The sequence continues at coordinate 18,264,820 of OX392512.1, forward strand.
TTCCAATAACATCAAATAAAAGATAAAAAAATTATGTATTCCCTTTTTATATTTTTGAAAATATTCCAATTAACGATTAAAAATCTATTTGTTCCTCATTTTAAAAGACCATAGGAGAAAGGTAATTGGTCACAGCGCAGTAAATCATAAGTCGGACTATTACTAAGGCGGATTTAGTATAAAAATTGTAGCGCTGTTCTTTTATAGGCTACGACAGTCAATTTTCCACAAGGTGTCGTCATTTGAGTGCTGATTGATTTGAGTCTTAGACGACGCTGCTTTCACATTTATATTTAGTATTTTCAAAACTAGTCCGTATAATCAAATAAAAATAATATAGGTACTTGGGTTCTCTGATAATAAAAGTAATGAAATTAGTTTAAACTTTAAATAATATGTATTTACAACAATTGTTTCTAAACAAAATTTTTGATTTGCTCTTGAATACTGTAGAATTTTTCTGGCCAGTACTAAAAAAATAGGATGAAACTTCTTCTTTCTTCTTTTTCTTCTATTCTACTCAGGATACTTTTAATCCATCGTGACAGTCCACGTTCATGGACGCACCGGCTTATTGGGACATTCTGTAACAAAGCAAAATTAAATAGTAAAATTGTAAACGACATAAGTAGATAGGATATCACCAATACTAGTTGCTAAAAAATCTAATTTTTCTCAGGCCTAGCTATTCATTTTTTACACGGTTCTTTCTCTGTCGGAATCGGAGAACTGAAAATATCAATTTGCTATATATTCCCCAAATATGGGGGTTATTTTTATTTTATATCTAGGCATCCCCAAATTGGATTATAAACCGACTGATTTATTTAGACGTCTATGTTAGCTGGCCTCTATCGTAGATTTATGCTACGCAATTTGACCGATTTGCAATATTGACATGTCAAAATGCTCCGAGTTATTTTGAAAATAATTTACAGATTTTTCCTATTTTATCAAGTTTTTTCATGATATAACTAATGATTTAACTTTGTAACTTGATTCTTGTAAGATTTGAGAAAGAAATAGGTGATCAAAACACAAAGAAACTTGTACTTACGCATGAAATGTAAAATCCGCTTATTTTCGTTAACTGTTGCTTTTCTAACCAAGCACTGAACACCCCACCATTTTTGAGGCTACACACAAACACTCCACATCCGTTAATATGTCAATTATCTGGTAATAACAATTATTTAATACACAAAATCTTCTATTTCTATACTTACCGCTTTTGATACTACCTGATTGTTTTGCTTCGATTTTGAAGTGTGCCAATAACCCGACCATGAAAAAATGCTCGGTCGCTGATAAAGACAAAACATGGCACTCTTTTCTATTTCTTCTTTTAGGAATCGCAATAAGGCTATCTTTATCTATCAAAGCGTGTCAGACCCTTGTTGTTTTTGGACGCTAACTTGTTTAAAACCTGACTTTAGGTGCTCAAAAAAAGTTCCCCGAGTAGGAGAATCAAATATTACGACAACGAATCTAACATACAATAACATTGCACTTTTTATTGCACGCCAACATAAATAAACCAAAAAAAAGATACCTATACTCGTATGTACAAAGAAAGAAAAATCTAACAGCGACGTCTTCAAAGTGTGCTTTTTAGGTACGTTAGGTTACTTAAATAATCAGAAACTGCGAAAATGTAACTATTATCTGAGGTGTAGATTTTAAAGGGCTTCAGGCACACCCAGCTAGTTTTACTCCAGTTTTAAATAGCTACATATACACGATGATTTTTAATCGGTGATCAGGTATCAACTTTTCTAACTCAGTAATTGATGGCGGTCACGTTGAAGTCGTAATTACATGAAAATATACTTTTATTTTTTCTATGATAATTTTTATTTTGAAACCAATTTTGTCTTAAATTCCTTGTCACCGAACTAATCTGTATCGGTGTGCTTACAACCTCTTTAATAATTTAGTGAGAATGACAATTTATGAGTAATAACTTGTTATTCTCATTGTCATTACATAAACAAAGTCGTAGAAAATTTCGTAAAATTTCCCGCCAAAGCGATGACATTTGACGTAGGTATCGTACTTCAATAATTTATGTAGGATTGCCATGTATCTAGTGGTTATTTTGTTTTAATTACGTTTTAACTTTTAATTAATTTAACAGTGTGTGTGTAACAGTATTAAGTTTAATTTTAGCTAAATGTTAATATTTTTCTACTCCTGATCACCGATTAAAAATCATCGTGTATATTGTATGATGAACCGGGTCATTTTGTAGCCACAGACAATTTTTTTTTAAAGGATAGATGTAGCCAGTTTTTCTCCTTTGTCCTTTAATTAAGTGAATTTGGCTTATTCTCGAGTTAAAGTTATGTTAATTCTTGTCGCAATCGTAAGTAATATCATCGTCGGGAAAGCGAGACTAATCTCAAAAAAATATTGAGCAGACAACTTAAGTAATTAGATAAGAATAATTGAAAATCTAGTACCTACTTAATAATAGACAGATGTGCAGCTGAAATACTTAGCAGTATGTTGGTTTGTTAATTATCTATTATCAGTTGAGCATCTCGTTAAAATGTCATTAAATAGCTTTTACAATCGGCGCACATTAAGTATCTTTTTCTATTATTTGAGGTTAGTCTGAATATCGTATTTTATATATGCGAGGTAAGTGCGGAATCGTTAGCCGTAAGTAATTAAGCTCATTGCCATAATGAGACGTTTCGTGAACTGGGTCAGCGGTTACTGGTCAGCTCGGACCACGCCAACAATGGTTTTTGACTAATTGCCCTGGTCTTTAGTCGTGACTCCTTAGCCTTAAATGGCGCTTCAATGGTATTTTAATAAGTGACCTGTTAAGTAGTGCTAATGACGCCCTTTAGCTTACCTATTTATTTTTGTAATGACCGTGTAGTGCCACTGCGTTAATTTTATAATGGTTTACCATTTAACCAGTAAAATGTAACCAATTTATAACCAACTTATGCAATAATTATCTACGTTCATACCTACATTCTCCTGGTGGTCCAGCTATGGGACTGCTTATCTGCTGTTATTGTTTTTGTTACTATATAATCTAGAGGTCTTATAGTTCTCAAACGTATGTAATATTATACATTTACAAAACACAACAATAAAATACGATTACTAGTCAGGTGCAACTTAATATTAGGCGGTTTTAATGCGAACTTGACAAATGACTATTGTGATGAGTTTAAATTACTCATTACATTTTATCAAGGTGCTATAATATGTCCATCAACCATTCTACTACGTTGTAATTAAAATATCTGGTATTAGCATTGTGATTATACCAACATACATTGATGCTGCATAAACTCGTTTCGCACGCAGTACATCTATTTTTCCTAGTCCTAGTGCAATCTCACCGAAATACGGTGAGGTGGGATTTGAAGGTTTCTCAGAATAGTGCATTCACACAGAATGCCTCATTTCAGATTGGCGTCGAGCAGCGATCACATCTTACCCTAACTTGTACTATTTTCTATTCTGTGCCTTAGCTCAACACTACTATCGTAGTTGACCGAAGTTGGCCGAAAATTGGGCTTCCGCAGCGAAGTGCCTCTCCACATTATCATATTCGCCAAACTTCGCTCAACTTCGCGAGTAGTGTACAGAGGGAAAGATGTGATCGCGGCTCGCTGCAACTCTGAATGAGGAATGCTGTATGTATGGTGCATACACACAGCGTTCCGAGAAACCTGCAAATCACACCTCATAAAGCCAGCAGTGCAGGCGTGGCGTGAAAAATTCTTGGACAAGCCGGGGTAGATTTGGCTTAGTGGTTCTTCAAGGATTGTACTACAAAGGGTTCGCATGTCAACGGAAGTCTGGTTCTATGTTCTATGAACACTACGAGTGCCACTAATGGGCTACTTGACCCGTTTTTGAAATATATTTGAAATGGTTAATAATTATCTCACTAGCACAGAAAAAATAAGTTTTGTATTTTTTATTGAGCCAGAAAGCTAAATTGTATTAATTGGAAATAGAAATTTCATTAACAGACAAAAACGCCGTCCGTGGCGTGACGTAGGCGATCCCGTAAATAAAGACCAGTAATATAACTCTTATCTATGATGCGAATGACGTTTTTAGTATTTTTTTTACTGGATTGGTGATGTCTCTATCAAGGGTGAAAAGGGCGGACAACGTTTTAAGCAGCAAAATACACAATAAAAATCATTTTTTTAATTTCAATTTATTCAGCTATGTTCTACTTTAATGAACTGAAAAAAATATATATTTAGGTTTCTTATGTCAAATACTATACGAAATAACTATTCGTTTAATACGCGATGCGAAGTGCAATTTTATAACTCCCCAATTCTAACGATTAGGTATTTTTTTAAACATTTTGAAATATTCCGCTACCATAATGTTGTATGCAAGACATCGCTAAAGACCGCCTGGTTGTTTACTTCTGCTTGTTTTTGTTGTATCTCATGATTTATTAATTTTATTATTCCTGTGTATTTGAGGTGCGCAATAAAGAGTAAGTATCTGTATTGTATGCAATCTCACCGAAACAAGGCAAGGTCAGTGGAATGTTTCTCGGAATGAGTGCAAAACTGCAAACACACAGCATAACTCATCATTCAGAGTTGCAAGCCGCCATCATATCTCTCGTATTACGAGCCAGTGTGGTAACTCCGCGCAATTGACAACATTTCATATTTCTAACAGGTGGAAATTAATATGGAGATCCAGAGAGCTTTGCGTCGTGTACACGCTAAAAATTATTTGTATTTATTTTTCTGCATGTAAAAAAATATAAGGAAATACATGAAATAACAGAAATCTACGACAACTATGCCTGACTGCTTCGACTTACCCGCGAAAATAGGGAACTCTCAATAATGTTAAGCTCAATGTCATTCGTTTTTTTTTATACAATAATTAGTAATCTCAGGAAAAGTATAAAAACAGTGATTATATAGTCTTCTTTCTAAGCGGAATACAAAAAAGTAACATGAAATGTTGTCAATTGTGAAAAAAAAACTATTGTCTTATTCACATGAATTCTGCACAAGATGCAATCCTATTATTTTAAAATACTCACTACCAAAAAATGTCTTAAAGAGATCGCTATTTAACGACAAGACCGCCTGTCATTTACGAGTACCTCTGTTTGTTTTTCATGTTCTCTAGCTGTTTGTGATTCAGGTTCCTGTATATTTGAGGTGTGCAATAAAGAGTGTCTGTTTTGTATTATTTTCTCGGTCTCTCATCGAAACAAGGGAAGGTTGGGTTTGCAAGTAGGAATCTCGCTTTCTGACATTGTGCCCTTTACATAGCTATGCCTAAAGGTATCTAGGAGTCGTTTTCAGAAAACATGTAGGTACTAAGGAAAGGCTTTAATTAAAACAAAATTCAATTGATTCTTTGTGTAACGACAGTTACCCATATCTTTTGTATGAGTAACTTTCGTTACAGAAAAGACACGATCAAAATTTTGTTTTTATTAAGCCTTTAACTATGTACATGTTTTTTTGAAAATGAGTCATCTAGGAGCTATGCAGGGCTAGCCCATATCTTGTCGCGGCGTCGCTTGTCGTTGTCGCGCAACTCGACATCAACCTTCCTGCTCGCGTGGTACCTATTATTTAAATAAAGAAATAGAAAATGTTTATCGTGCGACAAAGAGACACATGACACAGTTGAGGGTGGTAAATATTTTAAAATAAAAGTTAGGATTCTGGTGCAATTTCTCACCAAAACAAGGTCGGGTTTGCAGGTTTCTCGGAATGGGTACAATACAAATACACAGAATTTCACATTCTGAGCTGCAGCGACCCGCCATCACGTCTCTCGTATTACGAGCCAGTGTTATAACTCCGCGCAAGGGTCTAATTTGCGTACGCAATACGCAAAACCTTTGATTTTGTGCTCAACAAATCTGGTACAAATTATAGTGTGAATATGAATTACTGCATCGTATTTCTTAATTCATGCATACTCGGAGCTGTGTCAGCCTTCGGCCTCATAAGAATAAACAAATTTATTCCGCTATTTGTTTATAAGTAGTTGTTACCCGGCTGCGCGACAGCAAAACCGGGTTATGGGCCATGAAATTTAAATAAATATATGAATTTACATACAATACGAAACTAAAATACATACCAATTATTTATAGTTCACATACATATAACGAAAGTAAGAACACAAAATATACAAACAAGTGGATGTAGCGAACGTTATACCTTCTAGATATATATTTGGCTGGATACAGTGGACATGATAGGATATACTTTGCACTCTCGCGGAAGAAAATTCGGGTACATTCTAGAAGCTACATTAAAAAAGTAATGTGTTTAAGTGCAAGATTCTAACATACGTAATTCATACATGATCGATAAATGATGCTTAGACCTGTCGGTTACATCCTGTAGGTACACTTCCCCACAAAATACATGCACAAACACAAAATACGGCGGTGGAAAAATCATCAGAAATCCGTACTGTGACACGATAAGTCATGCTGTAATATCATTAGTCGGCTGATGCTGGACTCGCCTATGTAACAATACTAATTATCTAAACACTTGCCCTCAAATGTCACGCAGAAAACGAGGCCTGCATGCTTAATTTCTAAACGTGCCGACGCGGCATGCAATCTGACCGAAAGCCGCGACTGTGATGCGAGATAAGTCCGCTGATTCGAACTTACTGATTGAATTCTAAGCATTTGGCCGCAGTATGCACGCATAATACAAGTCCTGCTTTGACTCTGGCCGGGTCGCCGCTCGCACAATCCGTCTGAAAACCACGGCTGCGATCCTCGATAATGCGTGCTGTCGGACTAAATGATACCGGACTTGCCGATTGAATGCATGTCCTACCTTGATTCTGTCCGTGTCCTTACAAGTTGCGGCTGCGATCCTTGATAAATATCTACGCTAAATTATGCCGGACTTTCCGATTTAATCCTGTAACTAACAGTAAGTAAGTATATGTGCACTTACCCACAATATGCGCGTAAAATCATGTCTAGTTTCCAACCGTACCTCGGCAGCTCGCAATCCGTCAGAAAGTCGCGGCTGCGATGCGCGATTTATCGTTTATCGGGTTATCGTTCGTCTGGCATCGTTTAGCAGACTTATAAGTCTGCTAAATGATGCCAGACTCGCCGCCTTTTCTGTACCCTTGTCCACAGAATGGACATAGAAAGTTAAGGGTCAAATTATTATCTGCTTTTTACTGCTAAGTGTTCAAATGTTCACATTGTTTAATGCTTAAGAGAGTTAAGAGTATTGGAAAGTAGGCTATTATATTGTTATATTGTGATAACTTGTGAGAATCTAATTTGGCGATGTACCTACTTTAACTATTAACATATACATATATGTTTATCCATAATATTATATATGCTTGTGCACCCAACATTAGCCACAAAAAATAATACAATAGCGTATTGTTCAATATTATACGTTTAATCGAAAGGAGCATTCCTGGGCTCATTCGTGAGCCGAAACTAACAGTTTTGTTGGCGAGCGCACTCAATAAGATCGTGATAATGCATTCCTCTGGGCACAATGCGTCTATTCAGCTAGGAATAGGGGTTAGAGAATTTTAATGGGCTCGATGCGTGGAAATGTGTTCTACAAATCCCTCCTAGCTAACACAATGACTGTACTGAGATATATCACGAATAATCGTCGTATTATTATTGTTTCGTGTTTAATACAAAATTAAATAAACATTAAAACTACAGTATGTGTTTTTAGTAAGCATATCTTCAAAGAGCATAAGTTATTAATCTGTGCAAAACCTCTAGTATTGATTTACATTCATAAAATAATAGGAAAGTAACTTTTACAAAAAACGCATCTCTATAACAGCTGATGAAACGATACATAATTGGAAAGTACTTAACCGTTTTCCCAATTATAAATTAGTTAAAAGAGACATCAATTTTTCGGATGACCACGATGATCCTTTGCGTAACCGAGGGTACCAAGTTGGCAACAGTTTAGATACAGGGTTACGTCATTCGGAGCCGATGGCCTCTTAATGGCATTTTCAATGTTTTTTCATCGCTTAATGAAGGAATTGGCTATTTATCTTGACTACCATATGTAATAAGTCTTGTAAGTGTGTACACATACATTTTTTGCGAGTTTTAGTCGTAATTTAGTCAAGTGGAGCTTTTTTACAATTAACCACTTATTTAAAAGTGTAGCAGCTTGTTAATTTGTCTTTTTTTTTATTACTATGCGATTGACCCACCATACTCACAAGTGCTATAAATTCAAAGGGTTTAAAATTGTCAGAAGTCGACTCAATTCGCTATGATGTTAGGAGTATGACGCTAGTTCTATATCGGCCTAGCACGCTTTGGTTCCGCAATCTAAATAGCGCAATAAACATAGGAAATGTACGCGCCTATAATCGCATGCTCTACATACAAACAGAAACTGTTCTGATTGATTTCTCGCCGGTTTCTCTGGTCGTTTGTTATGTAACCGGATATCGAGACTAATTTACTGTGACAAGCCAATAAACACACATCTCCCGGCTTATCAGTCTAATACAACAAGAATATAAGTAGCTCATTCTGTTGCAGCATAGGTAACAATCGTTTTTACAGCGTGAATTATTGATAAAGCCACAAACTGTAACCAGGCGTAGATTTTAGTGCTATGAACAGATATTTAAACAAATCCACCAGCGTACCTTATTATTTTTTGAATATTTTTCGAGCAGTAATGTATTCTATTCTATTTTTTTTTTTAATGGCAACCGGTCACAGTTAAGCGACCATTACTGCCAATGTCTCGTTGCCAATCGCACTAGGCGACTAGATAGAGGATTGATACCACGTTGTACGGTGAGTTGAAAAAATCGTGCTTTTTGTAAAGTGATAGCGATTTACAAAAAACCACGCGGACTATCGGGCCTTGACCCAGGAAGGGCTATGAACGCTTCAAGTTGAATTCTTCATTAGCTATTCACTCATACGTTAGATCACTGCACAATACGCTATCAATACTACACATTGAACAACTAAAATGAATAAATAATGAACAACTATACTTAAACGCATGCGGCCATCTTGGGACACGAACCGGAAGTCGAGCAGTAATGTATTGCGTACTCTTATTTGACACATTTGACATTGGTTTTAAACCATTGATACAAAAATCAAAGCTCAAAGAATTTAAATGCGTAACCTGGTGGAAGAGACTGGGCTTCGAACCCGGTACCTCTGGATTGCCGATCCAGCGCGTTAACTTTACACATGCCTTTTCTACTTTGGTCACAATCTATCCCACCTAATGAGGTGGGAACTCTTTTAAAATATTCAGGTCCTCTTGAGCCTGGCTAATGAGCCAGGCTCAAGAGGACCTGAATATTTTAACAGAATGGCTAAAATACAATCTGCTCACCATCAACACGTTAAAAACATCGTATATGATTTTTTCAGCGAAAAACAAAAAAATACCGAATCATGATCACTTGGTTATCGATGGTCAGACATTACATGAAAGCAATAAGGAAAATTATCTAGGGCTCCTACTAGACTCTAAGCTAACCTGGAACGACCATATTGAAAACATACGGGCAAAAGTCATCCAACTGGCTGGCTCTCTCCGACGTATAGTAGGCTGTTTCCCACGTCACGTTAAATATATAATATATAATTCGTTAGTAAAGTCACATCCTGAATATCTCATTGAAATGTGGGGTAATGCTCCAAATATATACTTGAAAAGACTCCAAATAGTACAAAACAAATTACTCAAAACTTTATTTAATTATCCATTTCGCACCCCAACATCTACTATACGAGTATACAAAGATACTAAAATAATGCACCTTAAACAATTATACACATTTAAAACCTGCCTCCTAATACACAAAATTGTAAAAAGACACATACATACACGGATAACATTCAAGACCAAAATACATAAATATAGCATGAGAAAAACACACTTTCAGCAACTAAAACTTACTAGATCTCGGACAGATTCTTATTTTATTTATTTTATTTTATTTATTTATTTATTAGGTTACACAGTATTACAGTCTTAAAACTAATTCACTGTGAAACTTAAAATAACATAAATTGTAACTAACTGAATTACAATATGTTTAACAATAACTACGAAACATCAAACATTTTAACATTAAAACATCATGCGAATACACTGGATTGCCTTTTATCCATCATCTCACAAAACTTCAAGCATTCATAACATACAGCCGCCCATCGCCACGCAAACAGATCACATTCCGGTGCTGATACCAGGAGCGCATTCAGTAGGGTCAGAGCGCGAAGGAGAGGCGAGTTTTTATGTGCCACTGTGCGCGCCGCTGGCACTGCCAACAGGGGCCGTGCACGCGGCCTGAGGGTAATTCTCGAGACATCTGGGACAAACAATCTCGCCAATTTCTCCACTAGTTGCAGACAGTCCGAATCTCCACGTAAGACACGACATGCAGACACAAGCGAGCTGGAGTTGCGCCTCACCTCTAAGGAGTTAAATCCCAACATGCCGAGAAGAAACTTAGAAGGGTAGAGGTATGGGTAGTATCCATACATTTTCTTGTAAAGCATTCTTAGGAAAGCTTTTTGGACTTTCTCTAATAGAAGAATATAGCTGTATTCGAAAGGGTTCCAAACAAGAGCCGATGCCTCCAACTTGCTTCGCACTAAAGCGTTGTACAGAACTTTTATAGCACCTGCATCGTAAAAATCCCTGACGTTACGAGCAACGAAGCCGAGCCTACGAAAGCTGCTCGTGGCAAGCGCTTTAATGTGGTCGTGAAAAGTAAGTCGTGTGTCAAATAGAACTCCAAGATCTTTCACTGAAAATACTCTCGAGATGGGCTCTGTTCCAAGAAGGTATTCGGCAAGTATTGGGACGCATGCACGGCTATAGGTACACACATGACACTTAGCTGGATTGAAACAGAGACGATTGTCTTGGCTCCATCTGAAAACTGATTTTATATCCTCCTGCAAGGATACGCAATCCGCAGCGTTCTCAACCCCGTACACCAACTTCAGGTCATCAGCGTAAAGGAGACATCTCGCATTACGGACTACTGAATCTAGGTCGTTAATCATGATCCCAAATAGGAATGGGCCCAGAATGGAACCTTGGCTGACACCAGAACGCGTGTGGTATGGATCGGACACAAAATGGCCGTGTTGCACGTATTGCCTTCGATCTCGCAAATAGCTGGCAAAGAAGTTGAGCAACTTCGGACTGAACCCAATAACCTCCAGCTTATACAAGAGAATATCGTTATCCACGCGATCGAAGGCTTTACGGAAATCAAAATAAACAACATCCACTTGAATTCCCCTATCCAAGTGTTCAGATATAGTATCAACCAATGTCAAGAGATTAGTGTCAACCGATCGATTAGCTCTGAATCCATGTTGTGAGTCACATAAGAAAGGTTTAACCTGTGCTGATAAATTCCTGTGAAGTATGGACTCAAACAGTTTTGCTAATGCAGACAATATAGCGATAGGCCTATAATTTTCTACATAGCTAAGGTCATTTGTCTTTGGGATTGGTCTAACCCTTGAAGTTTTCCATTGCGGAGGGTAGGTGTCAGTGGAGAGTGCTAAATTTATCAGAAAGTGTATCGGCGTTATTAAGTGTTCAGCACATCCTTTTATGACGTATGCGGGTAGGTTGTCCGGCCCTACAGCGCTATTAGGCTTAAGTTTTTTAATAGCTGTTTGAACCTCCTGCATGGATACATTGCTTAGGTGGATATAGTTAGCAAAAGATGTATTCCTAAAGTCTCTCCCGTAGCTTGAATCAAGACGAGGAAGATCGGCTAAGAACACACTTGAGAAATACCTAGCAAAAGCTTGAGCGGATTCGCATCCCACAAATTGTTCTCCATCAAATGTAACCTGCGCCACGAACCCACCCTTGGATCTGAGGCTATCGATATGCTGCCAAAACGCCCGTGGATTGCTTTTTAACTTCGATTGTACTAACCAAATATAATTATCGTACGCGGAAGAAATGCGTTTTTTAATTTCAGCCCTCAGCCTTGAGAATTCAGCATATACTGTGTTACTTTTAGTGGCCTTCCATTTCCGATGAAGCTCAGCTTTGCATTTTATATCACGAATCAAGTCAGCGTCAAACCATACCGGAAAACGTCTAACGCTCCCTTCACATCGAGTTTTCTTCGGAATACATACATCAAATATATCATATATAATTTTATAAAAGGAATCTACAGCCGCACACACATCATGATTACTAAAGACATCCTCCCAGTTTGCCTCCGATACAAGTCTATATAACAGCTCGTAATTACCCTTTGCAAAATTCCAATCCCGCTGCGTATCCAGGTTACTGGGATCAATACGGCCAGAGGGTGTCCGCTGAAGCGCTGGCTCCAGGGGAATCGAGATCTCTAACGGAGGATGATATGGGTCTCGTCGCGGAACCAGCCCTCCACCTTTTATCTCTAGTACACCAACCCCCTGGATACACTCTGATACCAACACGACATCTAATGTACCTCCATACAAATTTCTTACGCCATTCATCTCTCCCAAACCACATACAGATAAAAAGTAAGAGTAATAACATAAAATATTGTATGATGTGTACCGGGGATTTAAGTTTAAGTCCCCCACTATAAGCACTACTCCTTTAAGGGCCGGTAACACTGATTCCACACTCTGGAACCACCGCATGTACACATCATCAGTAGCAGAAGGGGGAATATATACCACACACACATAGAATTCAACGTCATCTTTGGTAACGGTCGCCCACAGGTCTTCTCCTTCTGGTGACTCAAGGTCCTGACGTCGCCGAAGCGCCAGCTCTGTCCGCGCAGCTAGCAGCACTCCGCCTCCACGCAAACCAGTAGCGCGGTCTCGACGCACCACAGTCCACTCATCACCAACAAGCTCAGAGTCTTCGACTGACTCTGACAGAAAGGTCTCCGTTACCGTAATGAGATCAGATTCAAGACAAAGAAGGTTCAACTTAAAAAAACTGAGCTTCGTGTTGAGGCCCCTGACGTTTTGATAAATTAAATCAAGTGAGGATTTCGGATGCACATTCATGTTATTATTAACTTCTCGTCTGGATTCCGTTACTTTTGCGAAAAGTCCAAGGTCGAACGCGGGCATTATTAGGCCAGACGGCAGCAGACAGACATGTGTCATACATCTCGGCTGGAACCCCGATTTTATATGACCTGTAGTCGCCCTTTGGTTTCAGTTCATCAACGGTGCAAATACTGCCTTGGGAGAGAGTTACGAGATAAGCCTGTATTTCTTCTGGACCAGATATCATGTTCCAGAGATGAATGAACTTACGATGATCTACCGCTCTAAGTTGAGTGATCTCCGGTCCAGCGGTACAACGAACGGAGGAGAACCGCTTCGGTCTACTGCGAACTTCCCGGAACATTTCTGCAGCCGTATCCTTGGGTACTTCCTCTTTACCAGATCCATCCTTATGGCAAAAGAACGCTGACGCATGGAGCAATAAAACTTACCTATAGATTTAAGAAACCTAAATTCTATCAATATGTTCAAGAGACAACTTAAAAAATATGTCTTCGATACAATTGATGTCTTGTAATTTTATTTTATTTTTTACGTAATTATATGCCTATTACTTAAGAGTTAAGAGCGTGTATAAACTTTTGATGTCGCTCCTGCATGTTACTTGTTACTACTAATTCTTGATTAAATTGTCACCACCATAATCTCTGAAAGTCTAATATTATAACTAGCGTAACAAAATCAGACGATAAGAATTCTAACTTTTTTTCATCAGTTACATCAATTAAGATATCCTGCAAATGTTGTCGAAGAAGTACCCTATTATCAATGGAAAGAACAAGTTTTACGAGCTGTGGATTTATTTATGGATTCGTATGTTTATATTTTCTGGCATTATGTACCTAATAAATTTCCAAAATAATCTCTAGGTGTATATTCAGTGAATTAAATAAATTATGACGGCAAATACGAGTATATTGCTGCTACCTATACCCGTAGTGATTACATACTCTTTGCTATACCCACTAAAGGGTTAAGTGACAATAAAAACGAGTTACATTGCGTGCTGGTTATTTTATATAAGTTACTTTACGTAAAACACATTCATTTATGGCCTATCTATGCTAAGAACTTGTAAAGTGTCAGATTGTATCAAAAATACACGCTGTAGTATCCATAAAATGTAAACTCACTTAACCTAATAGTTATGTACTGAAAATATTTCGTAATATAATTAAGTTTCAAAGAGAGAATAACAATATGAATATGACGATATGACGATCATGAAAGTAAAACACAATGTTCCTATAAACTCATATTTTGTATGTTCATTTCCGATGGAATACACAAATAGCAAAAGTCAAAATTGTTAACAACCTTAGATGTCATAAATGTATATCTATTATGTACCTACGTTAAAAATTGGTAAACCTTACCTTAAACAAGTACCTAATAACGATCAAGGAAACTGATTTACTTCATTAGACGAATACATTACGTAATCTTACTTTATAAATAAGTGATCTTAAAGTTCAATCGAATGCATCTTATTTACAAGGCCTAATTGTCAACAGGTGTCTGCTAGTTAGTTGCCGTCTGGATTTGACACTAGCATACTAACACTAAATAACTGTGAGGAATGGAGATTAGTACCATGAATGGGTAATTCAATTAAATTCTAGTGTGTTGCTTTCCCTACGCATTAACTGTTTTTATGTCAGGATAAAGTAAAATTAGAAATGATTTTATCACTTTTCTCAATACTGCCATTGCCTTCGGTACCATGCCACGGGGAAGCATTTTAAACATATCTTAGATTTACCATTTTAGTTAGTTACCCAAGTTAGTTACAGTTTAGATTAAGATTCTATTTCCTGTTAAATATTATAGGTACGTTTATGATCGCGCAACGCTATATTACTTATCGTTCTTTTCTTGAAACTAAGGGGTTAACAAGGTCGAGATGTCAACCAAAAGGGAATGTGAATGTGTTAAACATTGAAATTTTCGAACGAAGATAGGTAGGAAGATAGGTATATATCATATCATATCATTTATTTATTTGTATTGGTCACACATTGTCATTGTTGTAAATTATGTACATGTCAAATAAATTAAAATTAAAATACAATTATAAAATTAAAATATTGACAAAACATTAATTAGAATTGGTTCGTTCTAATACGTTGGGTAACTATTTATTCGTTGATTATTATGTATTTCATTGTTCGTTCAAATATTCTGTTATCGAGTAAAATGCTTTATTAATTAAAAATCGCTTTAATTTATTCCTAAATTGTAAATCTGAGCTAGCGTCCTTTATGTCAGGTGGCAGCTTATTATATATACGTGGCCCCATAATACGGAATGATATAGCTAGTTTTTACGAGTCTATACTTGGGTATAATTAGGCCTGGCTTCCTTCTGGACGAACCACAGACAGCTCTTGCTGATTCTGTGCTAGCGCCTGTATTTCTCATTAACTTGCTGAACTTGAATATATATAAGGTTGGTACTGTTAATATTCGCAGTTTCACAAAAAGCTGTCTCGCTGGTTCATCCAATGGAACCCGGCACATTAAACGAATCATTTTTTTCTGAATGATGAAGGGACGATCTCTGTCTGCAGCCATGCCCCAAAAATCGATTCCGTAAGAGAGGTGGGTGTGAAAATAGGCGTAGTAAGCAGCAAGCAAGTTTTGTTGTGACAGCAACCCTCTCAAACGGGATACAGCGTAGTACGCAGAGTTAAGTTTAGCACAAAGAGAATTAATGTGCTCGCGCCATTGTAATCGATCATCCAGAGTGAAACCTATAAACCTTGCATGGTCCGCAGCCTCAATATTGACTCCATTTACCACCACTGATAATTTGGCGGTTCTTTTGGTAGCCAGAGAAAATTCCAAAAGATTCGTCTTTTCAACATTGAGCTGCATACCATTAGCGGTAAACCAGAGCAAAAGTCGCTGTATAACTCCTTCAACAGTTATAGGTAGATTTCTTAGGTATGTTTTAGGTCATTCATTAGTCACGTAGCAACAAAATTGTTGACTTGTAAATAATAAAAATAGAAATATAACAAGGTATAGGTACCGATACTATATTATTTAGGGATCTACACTATAATCAGTCGGGAAGGGACTATAAGCGTGCCACACGGGACAAACGCACCTACTTCCATAAAAATACTTATCCAAAAGTGCAGATGTTACTACTAACGCCATACAGATGTTAACAACTAAGTTATGTGTTTGTAAGATGACGTTCGTAGTTTAACATCTGTACTTATCGATATTTGTATGGTAAGTACGCTTTTCCCGAGTGCGTGCGTGTCCCGACTGACGTTATTTGACTCGTAAGTATTGGGGGGTACACATAACTTGTTAATTTGGTATATATTTAGGACAAAAATACAATAAATATAGATAATCTTTTTATAACTTTCGTGGTGTAATTATTGTATTAAGCGGTTTAATCACGTGAAATTGTCAGGAAAACGACAATAAATAAATATAGATGTTTGTTTGGTGGCGTCTTGCCGAGGAATTACGCCATATTTTATTATAACGTTGACAGAATCCTCATTTAAACTACTAACAGTGACAGGATCTTCATTTAAACCGAAATCGTAAATACTTATTTTTATTAAAGCAGTAACGTCTGCTAACGTAAACCAAATGTTTACAAATGAAGCGAAAATTGAAAAATTTAATGATTCGGACAGGATTCGAACCTGCGTTTCCAACGGCTTTCCGGGCCAACACGGGCGTCCTCCCAATTGGACCACCGAATCAGATGTCAGAGCCATTGAATTTTTCAACCATTTGCTTCGATATGCCTTAGGGTGGCATCGTAGCGCCATCTACCGTAAAGATTTAGACTTTATCGTCGGCACCATCGTCTCAAATTTTCGCTTCATTTGTAAACATTTGGTTTACGTTAGCAGACGTTACTGCTTTAATAAAAATAAGTAATTTGGGTGTAGCACATCGTTACTATCGATTCTCAACAAATTTGAGACGATGGTGCCGACGATAAAGTCTAAATCTTTACGGTAGATGGCGCTACGATGCCACCCTAAGGCATATCGAAGCAAATGGTTGAAAAATTCAATGGCTCTGACATCTGATTCGGTGGTCCAATTGGGAGGACGCCCGTGTTGGCCCGGAAAGCCGTTGGAAACGCAGGTTCGAATCCTGTCCGAATCATTAAATTTTTCAATTTTCGCTTCATTTGTAAACATTTGGTTTACGTTAGCAGACGTTACTGCTTTAATAAAAATAAGTATTTACGATTTCGGTTTAAATGAAGATCCTGTCACTGTTAGTAGTTTAAATGAGGATTCTGTCAACGTTATAATAAAATATGGCGTAATTCCTCGGCAAGACGCCACCAAACAAACATCTATATTTATTTATTGTCGTTTTCCTGACAATTTCACGTGATTAAACCGCTTAATACAATAATTACACCACGAAAGTTATAAAAAGATTATCTATATTTATTGTATTTTTGTCCTAAATATATACCAAATTAACAAGTTATGTGTACCCCCCAATACTTACGAGTCAAATAACGTCAGTCGGGACACGCACGCACTCGGGAAAAGCGTACTTACCATACAAATATCGATAAGTACAGATGTTAAACTACGAACGTCATCTTACAAACACATAACTTAGTTGTTAACATCTGTATGGCGTTAGTAGTAACATCTGCACTTTTGGATAAGTATTTTTATGGAAGTAGGTGCGTTTGTCCCGTGTGGCACGCTTATAGTCCCTTCCCGACTGATTATAGTGTAGATCCCTAAATAATATAGTATCGGTACCTATACCTTGTTATATTTCTATTTTTATTATTTACAAGTCAACAATTTTGTTGCTACGTGACTAATGAATGACCTAAAACATACCTAAGAAATCTACCTATAACTGTTGAAGGAGTTATACAGCGACTTTTGCTCTGGTTTACCGCTAATGGTATGCAGCTCAATGTTGAAAAGACGAATCTTTTGGAATTTTCTCTGGCTACCAAAAGAACCGCCAAATTATCAGTGGTGGTAAATGGAGTCAATATTGAGGCTGCGGACCATGCAAGGTTTATAGGTTTCACTCTGGATGATCGATTACAATGGCGCGAGCACATTAATTCTCTTTGTGCTAAACTTAACTCTGCGTACTACGCTGTATCCCGTTTGAGAGGGTTGCTGTCACAACAAAACTTGCTTGCTGCTTACTACGCCTATTTTCACACCCACCTCTCTTACGGAATCGATTTTTGGGGCATGGCTGCAGACAGAGATCGTCCCTTCATCATTCAGAAAAAAATGATTCGTTTAATGTGCCGGGTTCCATTGGATGAACCAGCGAGACAGCTTTTTGTGAAACTGCGAATATTAACAGTACCAACCTTATATATATTCAAGTTCAGCAAGTTAATGAGAAATACAGGCGCTAGCACAGAATCAGCAAGAGCTGTCTGTGGTTCGTCCAGAAGGAAGCCAGGCCTAATTATACCCAAGTATAGACTCGTAAAAACTAGCTATATCATTCCGTATTATGGGGCCACGTATATATAATA
Source organism: Apotomis capreana (assembly GCA_947623375.1). Classification (NCBI taxonomy): domain Eukaryota; kingdom Metazoa; phylum Arthropoda; class Insecta; order Lepidoptera; family Tortricidae; genus Apotomis; species Apotomis capreana. The sequence goes on from OX392512.1 coordinate 18,283,409, forward strand.
AGCTGCCACCTGACATAAAGGACGCTAGCTCAGATTTACAATTTAGGAATAAATTAAAGCGATTTTTAATTAATAAAGCATTTTACTCGATAACAGAATATTTGAACGAACAATGAAATACATAATAATCAACGAATAAATAGTTACCCAACGTATTAGAACGAACCAATTCTAATTAATGTTTTGTCAATATTTTAATTTTATAATTGTATTTTAATTTTAATTTATTTGACATGTACATAATTTACAACAATGACAATGTGTGACCAATACAAATAAATAAATGATATGATATGATATATACCTATCTTCCTACCTATCTTCGTTCGAAAATTTCAATGTTTAACACATTCACATTCCCTTTTGGTTGACATCTCGACCTTGTTAACCCCTTAGTTTCAAGAAAAGAACGATAAGTAATATAGCGTTGCGCGATCATAAACGTACCTATAATATTTAACAGGAAATAGAATCTTAATCTAAACTGTAACTAACTTGGGTAACTAACTAAAATGGTAAATCTAAGATATGTTTAAAATGCTTCCCCGTGGCATGGTACCGAAGGCAATGGCAGTATTGAGAAAAGTGATAAAATCATTTCTAATTTTACTTTATCCTGACATAAAAACAGTTAATGCGTAGGGAAAGCAACACACTAGAATTTAATTGAATTACCCATTCATGGTACTAATCTCCATTCCTCACAGTTATTTAGTGTTAGTATGCTAGTGTCAAATCCAGACGGCAACTAACTAGCAGACACCTGTTGACAATTAGGCCTTGTAAATAAGATGCATTCGATTGAACTTTAAGATCACTTATTTATAAAGTAAGATTACGTAATGTATTCGTCTAATGAAGTAAATCAGTTTCCTTGATCGTTATTAGGTACTTGTTTAAGGTAAGGTTTACCAATTTTTAACGTAGGTACATAATAGATATACATTTATGACATCTAAGGTTGTTAACAATTTTGACTTTTGCTATTTGTGTATTCCATCGGAAATGAACATACAAAATATGAGTTTATAGGAACATTGTGTTTTACTTTCATGATCGTCATATCGTCATATTCATATTGTTATTCTCTCTTTGAAACTTAATTATATTACGAAATATTTTCAGTACATAACTATTAGGTTAAGTGAGTTTACATTTTATGGATACTACAGCGTGTATTTTTGATACAATCTGACACTTTACAAGTTCTTAGCATAGATAGGCCATAAATGAATGTGTTTTACGTAAAGTAACTTATATAAAATAACCAGCACGCAATGTAACTCGTTTTTATTGTCACTTAACCCTTTAGTGGGTATAGCAAAGAGTATGTAATCACTACGGGTATAGGTAGCAGCAATATACTCGTATTTGCCGTCATAATTTATTTAATTCACTGAATATACACCTAGAGATTATTTTGGAAATTTATTACATAATGCCAGAAAATATAAACATACGAATCCATAAATAAATCCACAGCTCGTAAAACTTGTTCTTTCCATTGATAATAGGGTACTTCTTCGACAACATTTGCAGGATATCTTAATTGATGTAACTGATGAAAAAAAGTTAGAATTCTTATCGTCTGATTTTGTTACGCTAGTCATAATATTAGACTTTCAGAGATTATGGTGGTGACAATTTAATCAAGAATTAGTAGTAACAAGTAACATGCAGGAGCGACATCAAAAGTTTATACACGCTCTTAACTCTTAAGTAATAGGCATATAATTACGTAAAAAATAAAATAAAATTACAAGACATCAATTGTATCGAAGACATATTTTTTAAGTTGTCTCTTGAACATATTGATAGAATTTAGGTTTCTTAAATCTATAGGTAAGTTTTATTGCTCCATGCGTCAGCGTTCTTTTGCCATAAGAATCTGTCCGAGATCTAGTAAGTTTTAGTTGCTGAAAGTGTGTTTTTCTCATGCTATATTTATGTATTTTGGTCTTGAATGTTATCCGTGTATGTATGTGTCTTTTTACAATTTTGTGTATTAGGAGGCAGGTTTTAAATGTGTATAATTGTTTAAGGTGCATTATTTTAGTATCTTTGTATACTCGTATAGTAGATGTTGGGGTGCGAAATGGATAATTAAATAAAGTTTTGAGTAATTTGTTTTGTACTATTTGGAGTCTTTTCAAGTATATATTTGGAGCACTACCCCACATTTCAATGAGATATTCAGGATGTGACTTTACTAACGAATTATATATTATATATTTAACGTGACGTGGGAAACAGCCTACTATACGTCGGAGAGAGCCAGTCAGTTGGATGACTTTTGCCCGTATGTTTTCAATATGGTCGTTCCAGGTTAGCTTAGAGTCTAGTAGGAGCCCTAGATAATTTTCCTTATTGCTTTCATGTAATGTCTGACCATCGATAACCAAGTGATCATGATTCGGTATTTTTTTGTTTTTCGCTGAAAAAATCATATACGATGTTTTTAACGTGTTGATGGTGAGCAGATTGTATTTTAGCCATTCTGTTAAAATATTCAGGTCCTCTTGAGCCTGGCTAATGAGCCAGGCTCAAGAGGACCTGAATATTTTAACAGAGTTCCCACCTCATTAGGTGGGATAGATTGTGACCAAAGTAGAAAAGGCATGTGTAAAGTTAACGCGCTGGATCGGCAATCCAGAGGTACCGGGTTCGAAGCCCAGTCTCTTCCACCAGGTTACGCATTTAAATTCTTTGAGCTTTGATTTTTGTATCAATTTGAGACGATGGTGCCGACGATAAAGTCTAAATCTTTACGGTAGATGGCGCTACGATGCCACCCTAAGGCATATCGAAGCAAATGGTTGAAAAATTCAATGGCTCTGACATCTGATTCGGTGGTCCAATTGGGAGGACGCCCGTGTTGGCCCGGAAAGCCGTTGGAAACGCAGGTTCGAATCCTGTCCGAATCATTAAATTTTTCAATTTTCGCTTCATTTGTAAACATTTCGTAAATACTTCTTTATAACCGGCCTACGCCCCTACAATATGTAGTTATATTTTTTGCAGACACATTCGTTGCATTGCTATCTATGTACGCTATCTACGGTGCATAGTTTCATGGATTTTACATAAAATGACATACCTATTTGTCCTGATACATAATTGATTAATGGTTATTATGCGCTCGTAAAACTTCATACGGATTGTTTACATTTTAACGCACATACGTGCGTTAACCACATAAAACTGTCTATACAGACAGTTTTATGTGGTTTTATCTGCTATCTAAGCCGCATGCCCATCGCATGGTGGTACATGGCATCCGCAGAATTTTGATTAGCTCTCATTGTTTATGCGCATGCACTAGAAAGCACGGGTGTTGTAATCGTTACACTGCATTGTATTTACAATTTTACATAATATCTATAGACTGCATGCTAGTTTTTATTCATTGTACTATCATCGACTGCGGAATACTATACTCCATAGCAGAAGGAAATATCACACGACTCTGATCTCGACGTTAGTATTGCATTTATTTTATTTAGTTTATATGTAGGTACTGTCGCAAAAGAAATACCGACACATTGCAATTCAACCATTTCCTCTTTCATAACAATTTTATTACTCTTTTAACTTGTTATCGCAATTTATTTTCTATTTTTCAATATGAATAAAAGGGAGGAGTTCATTGGTAATTCGCGTTACACAGACATTTATTATATTCATCTTCTGTTGTTAAAATATAGTTACGTATTAACTATATTTTTTTATGAAAACTATTTTTGCGTGTGCATATTCGCCTCTGTTAACCTCGGCGCAAACATTTTATTAGAAATGTCTAAATTACCCGGCTTTAATGCGATGGTTAAACTTTAGTCACTAGATTGTACCTACTTAATACTTTGTCGACACAGACGTAAGATGCTGCTGTACCTACGGTACCTAAAGATTTAGATAATATTATCATTAGCTTTCCCTATGCGAGTAGATTTCAACCCCCCATCCATCACGTTATTACCTCGCGGCTGATTGTTGTGGTTGAAATTTCCGGAACAAATCAAACCAAAATCATACAGTCCCTTCGTTTGTTTGCAGTGCTTGTCCTTTATGATCTGTGGTATTTGTGATACATATTTATTACGTGCGGATTCGTAACGGAACTCCAAAATTAAGAGTTAACTACTTCCCGGATCCATAGGTTAGAAAAATATTTGCTAATAGGTAATACAATGTTTTAAAATTTCTTCATTTCAATCTTTTTTTTTAGTTATACTTTGAACAGTGGAGTTGCTTTCGTCACTAAATATCATCATGTGTGATTAATACAGAAATTGCTGCTAACTAATTATCTTCTTGATTTTAAGACGAATTGATTAGGCATCTGAAATTACGTTCACGGTTTATGTTAAGTAGTTAAGGCTTTTCAATTTAATTTCATTAGCATGTACCTATAACCTACCTTTCGTTATCTGTCTGCATCAGACGCACGTGTTAGCTTAGGCCGGTGCCGCGCTGTCTCACATCAAGCGTTCAGACTCTTACATAGATTAATTAATCCATCCAAGGTTAATAACATTAACCGCATTAAATCACATCAATTATCTCAACCAGGTTTTTATCCCCTTGTTTCTCCTCACCGTTAATAGCCTTACATTACGAGTAACATACGGTGGAATGAACTTTGGTGTTTTTTTTTTTCATGTACTCGTAGGTATATTTTTTTAATATTTTAGATTACTTACTTTAAGAAATTAAAAGCACGTTTAAAACAAATTGCACATTCATAATGACAGATTTTAGCAAAACGTGACTCATCATAACGGTAATTACGAGACGTTTTATAGAGTAAACTAAAAAAGTAAACCAGGATTTCCTACGCTCTGAGAATCGCAGACAATGCAATAACTACATTCGAAACAATCTAACAACTACAGAGAAATAACAGATTACGTTTTATTCGTTAAGTTACAATATATTTCGATTTCAAATAGTACGATTAACTCATTACTATTATCATTAACTTTACTGAGCATTTGCAGGTGGAGTTCTTTTTTTTACCGAGACGAACGAAATGGCGCCTTTTTCTTGACTTAATGATCGGGCTTTCTTTTTAGTCTTTCTCTCTTAAACAAAACGTCACCAGCTGTAGTGATGAATAATAATTGAAAGTATAACACTTTTTTTTACAGATGTTTTCAAAGAAAGCAAGACTGCATATTCTTTTCACAACCCTTCTGGCGTCGGCAAACGCAGTCGTGCCGGGCTCAGCGAGTGCGAACGAGATCAACCATCTACAGAAGCCCCGCGTGCCGGCGCCGGGGGGCTCTCTGTACCCGCAAGCCACGGAGACCCGAGACTTGAGGACCCTGGATGGAATATGGAACTTTAGAAAATCACCAGTTGACCCCGAGTACGGGTATCGGCACAGATGGTTCGCACAAGATCTCGAAAAGGTAAACTATTGCATTACTACTTACTTAGTACAAGTATTAGAGGGTTTTATTTTGTAGTAGGTTCTTCTAGCTTCTAGATAGGGTATTTTTTCAATCTCGTGTGTAACTATACAGTATAATTTTACTAAGCATTCTATACGTTACACCCCATAAAATCATCGAATCGAACTCGCGTGCAATGCACTGTAAGTACCTTCTTGGTCGGAGACAGTAGAGCCGGCATATTAGTTTAATATTATTAGATTTTCCCTGCCGAGGTTTTCCCCGGGGGCTACAGTATGCGGTTCTTCAAGAGGGGGGTAAATAGGTTCTTAAAGGGTCGGCAACGCGCGCGTGATGCTCCTGGCGTTGCAAGCGTTCATAGGCGGCGGTAACTGCTTAACATCAGGCGGGCCGCATGCTTGTTTGCCACCGTCGTAGTATAAAAAAAAAAAAAAAAAGATTCTACCTATCCAGTTGTAATATATGCGCTTTTTCTCAATGTTGCTGTGTACTGAAGACCAATATTAAGTAAGCTGAACTGAATCTAGTCAGTTGTTCACGTAATATCAACGCTTCGATCGACGAAGGTCGTTGAGCCACTTCTAGATGTCCAGCTGATACCGAAGCTTTTTAAAGTTTAACCATTTTTTTATTGTATATTGCCACAGACGGGACCTGTAATCCACATGCCGGTCCCGTCGTCATACAACGACGTGGGTGAGGACGCGTCCATCCGCGACCACGTGGGGCTGGTGTGGTACGACCGCCGCTTCCACGTGCCGCCGTGGTGGTCCCGTGCGGAACAGCGGGTCTGGCTGCGGTTCAGCAGCGTCCATTATGCTGCTCAAGTGGTGAGTACCAGGATCCAGGTGTAAAAAGCTGAGCTAAAAACACCGCTTCCACGTACTGCTGTGGTGATCGCGCGTCGTCCAGCGGGTTTGTCTGCGGTGCAGAAGTGTCTATATGCCGCCCTAATGATCAATAACAGGTGATGTGAGACTTAGCGGTACCGTCGCTACTGGACAAGTGGTGAATACTAGGTCCCAGACTTTTTTGTTATTTAGAGTCATATATCCCCTGGATGGAGCAGAGAGTGTTCACAGTAAGTCGGCATCCCGAACGATCTATTGAGCTTCGTGCTTCGTTTCGCTCCAAGTCATTCCTATCGCATTCGCTTCGACTATCATCTTGGTCCAAGGATGAATCTAACTGTCCAATGCTGATAATTAAAAATGCTAATAGATAATATTGATCCCAAGATCGCACTATAATTTGTTTGTATGTATTGCTATGTGTTTGTTTGTTGTTGAATATGTTTGTTTGTTGTTGAATATGTTTTATTTTCAAAAACTTGTGCGCCAAGTACCAATTGAAACGCTCGTATGCACTACGAACCAATTATAAATGCACTACGAACTACGGATCAGCTTTCTGATTTGACGAAATTTCCGGCTAAACACTACAACCGTAGTCTATTGCACGTCAATTACTTAGGTAGGTAACCTACTAGTGCGTATAATATTTAGTTTAGTCGCCTCAACGCTATTTTAAGGCATTAATAGTGACAATCCCCTAACATTGGTGATATATTTATAGTTTTGAGTATCAACCAATCAATCATCGGGTATTTTACCCAATCTTAAGTCAGCATAATAAGTACATAAAACATTCTGATCGTCACTGAGTGTTGTTATGTTTTGTGTCGATGAGATTGGGGTCAAAAATAAAACAAATGAAAACAAAACCTACTAGATATGTAATCAATAAATTGATTGACACTTAATAAACTTAGCTTAAGTTAGGATAATAACTAAGTTAGAAAAAAAAGAACTGTAATCATCAGATTAGTGGCGACCGTTTAATGTTCTATTTTTGGAAGAGCGAGACATCCTGACACAGGTATATACAATACCTACTGGCAAGCCTCAACCTTTGTTTGTTTGTAACCACTGCTTTTTTGAAATAAATAAAAAATATTGAATTATTAAAAAATATTAAGAGCGCATACTTTTTACATCACTATGCTAAACTAGCAAAACTGAACGCCTGACTGAGCCAAATTAAATGGAAACAGAACAAAAGTAAAACTTAAATCAAATTCGCATAGAACTTATTTGTAATTCTGGACGGGGGTGAGTGATTATGGTGATTGGTTTTAATCGTCATTATAAAACATAAATGATAGAGGATACCCGTAAAGACTGACCGGATGTTCTCGCCTACAAGTCACATTTCTCAGCCAATTCTCGTGAAATTTTGTGATCAGGTTCAATTATATAGATTTTTTCTGGCGATCCAGTGTTTCATATTTTTTTCTAAACGATACCGTAAATAATATATATCATATTTAAGCCATTTAAGAAAAAACGCGAGCTCATACAGCCACTAGTAATAACTAAACCACATTATACGGGTGTAATGTGAAGCATAGGGTGTTGTTGCTTTTGTTCTCTTTTACCGCAACACCATGAGCCCACGGTCATTATCCAGCTGACAATGCCGCATCTTAGCATTATGTCACGGAGGTAATTATGGTACTAAAATTATGAAACAACATGTTATCTATCTACAGCACACGCTACAGTTGTATTTCCTTTTTTTCGTTGAGATTTAAATTACATTTCACTTCGCTAATTAAATTTGAAAATCATACGTATGACTTATATCGCTTACTAAATAGGTGCTGAGGAGGTGGGTGACCTTCGTTCGCTTATTTTTTTTATTTACCGTAGACGGGTAAATAGTTCATCCTACAACCATTTTTGATGTCCAGCTATCCCTGTCCAAAAATTGGTTAAATTTTTCGCAGCCGTTTTGGCGTGATGAAAAGGGTCGTTCTCAAAATATTTGCACCGCTGCGTTAATTTTGCATTTTTTTAGAAAGTTGCGATTTCTTCTTTTATTTTTCATAGGATCGCTAGAAATATATTCAGACAATTGATATCACGTCGAGGGAAGTAGTTTAATTGAATATCTTAGAAGATATAGGTGTTTGAAATTTTAGGTCGACAGGTGAAAGACATCGATGTCAGGTAAACGACATATTTGTTACCAAGTTATCGACAATGGGTGCAGGTTTGCGACAAATATGTTCCAACTTCACTGAATTTGTTAGCAGGTTAACGACGACGGTTGCAGGTAAGTGACATTTTCAATAAAACCTACATTGAACTGTCACATAGTGCTTTTTTGATTGTTTTTTTATCTTTTTTCCTTATGTTAGTAATTTGCATACAAAAAAAACAAGCATTTAATTTTCATCTCATAGGACATTTCTCAGGAGGTTTTTTGGCTTGTACAATTCAGAAAGGTCATAACCGGCAAAAAGATGCAAAACTCACGTGATTTTATAAATTTCTTATGAAGGTTCAACAGCGAATCATTTAAATAACGTTTCTGCATCCTAATGCTGCTCTTTTGACATATTCTTTCTTACCCTCTGAGTAACCTACTGCTGTTTTCGTCATCTTCGAGGAATTACTTCACATCTGATAACCAAAAAGCCTTCGGCTGCGTTAGGTGGGATAAGCTATGGGAGGTATTGTCTGAAGCTGCCAGCACATCTGGTAACACTTTATAAAGCCTTTACAAGTCTGGATACAGAATGGTGTCGGTAGGAGATGTCACATACCAGAACTTTAAGTTCTGGAAAGGCGTACGACAGGGATGCATATTATCCCCAATCCTATTTGACAGATATGGTGCCCTTGAAGGTACGTGGTAGACATCACCTATTTTGCATTACCCAAAGTAGAAGTATCCCAACTTTTGGAATGACTCAAAACAACCAGCCTCAGAATGGGTCTCGATATTAATAAAAATAAGACCGAGCTGATGATAGTCGACCATTACTAGTCGACAAAGTACTAACCTGCTTAAAGAGTATAGTTGAAACTGTTGATCAGTTCCAGTACCTTGCATCCATTGTCACAAATAGAGGCACATGCAAACCAGAGATTCGCAGGTGAATCGGAATGGCCAAAACAGCGATGACCCAAAATATGGAAAGATAGAAACATCCCTAACCGAACTAACATGCACCTCGTCTGTGCATTTGTCTTCTGGCAGAGACCTGGACGCTCAAATCCGCTGACAGGCAGAGGATTGATGCTTTCGAAATCTGGTGCGGGCGCCGCCAGCTAAGGATTTCTAAGACAGCTTGAAAGTCAAATGGAATACTCAAACTAAGTTGTCTGGAAGAGATCGCTATTTAGCGATAAGACCGCCTGTTGTTTACCTCTGCCTGTTATTTTAATGTATTTCATGTTGTGTTGTATATTCCTTGATGTTGGAGGTGTGCAATAAAGAGTATTTGTATTTGTATTTGTAAGCTACTTCGTTAACCTTTTAACCGCCGTAGTCTGATATATAAGACATAACATTTCCAGCTCATTTCGCCACAGTCTGATAAATAAGACAAATATATATACCGGGTGGAACGAAGCGATGTTCATTCCTGAAACTATAATGCTATGTATTTCATGTAGAATCGACCTGCAATAGTTAAATTCTTTTAATAATAAAAAAACGAAAATCGATTAAAATTGTATTTTTTAATGTATGTACAACCCTAGTTTTTTTAAACTATTATTTGACGTTTGGGAGTATTTACAATTACCTACATTTACATCCGGTGTTCGAAAGTACCGCCGTGGCGTACGATACACGCCGCTGCTCGTGCCCGCGTGTGGCGATGCACCCTCGACAAGATGTTGTGTCGGTTATTTCTTCTGCGAAGACTTTCAAAGGCCACCCTTAGCCTTTCCCTCATCTCTTCAGCCGTCTCACACTCAGTCTTGTAAACGATGTCCTTTACGGTGCCCCACAGAAAAAAATCCAAGGGTGTGAGATCTGGAGACCTAGGAGGCCAACGGTGCGGCCCATATCGGCCGATCCAGCGATCCTCAAACACATTATTCAGTGTTTCACGTACTTCGACTACTGAATGAGCTGGTGCTCCATCTTGTTGGAACCAAGTGCGTCTTCTTTCTGCCAGCGTCAACTCATCCAGATAGTCGTCGAGCTCTATCCTCAACAGAGCCATGTATCCGTGTCTGTTTAAAGTCTGAGGCAGAAATACAGGGCCTATTATTGTATCCCCGTGTATCGCCGCCCAAACATTAACAGACCAACGATACTGGTGTCCCGTATAACGGTAGGCAAACGGATTTTCTTCGGCATACACGTGTTCGTTATGCCTGTTCCACATACCGTTCCGTGTGAACAAGCTTTCATCACTCCATATTACGTGTTTGATGAAGTCTCGGTCTTCTAACACCTTTTGCAGTAGCCACCGGCAATAGGCTTCGCGAACGGGGCAATCTCTTGGTAGTAATGCCTGGACTCTTTGTATTTTGTAAGGGTGACGGCCCTCACGTTTTAGTATTCTGAGTATTTTCGTATGAGTCATACGAAAATGTCGGCCCGCTTGTCTTGAACTTGACCTCGGATAATCTTCGAAGTACTGCAGCACTCTCTCTTCCAATCTGACATCATGTTGAATAACGCGTCCTCCGCGCTGGTCATCCTGACCCGTTCGTGGCACAATAGGACGATTGTTACCAACACGGTCAAGAGCGCGTAATATCGTACTAGAGTGTGTTGGGTGAGGAGGAGGATACCTGTTCCGGTATTGGCGCAAAGTCTCTCCAGTATTGTAATCGCACTCCGCGTACAAAAGAAGCAAATTCAAATAGCCTCTAGCGTTTAATTCCGGCATTTTTGCACACAGCATACGATACAAAAAGTCAATGTAACGTCTATCAATCATGTCAACTAAAAAGTCTAAAAACAATCTTAAGGGTATTTTCAAAGGTTTTTAAACCGATAAGAAATGGCTAGGCAATTTGTAAAAAGTTTGTTTACAAAAGTTAACTGTGTTATGAAGAGGTCATTGCACTCTAAAATAGGGTTGTACACACACACTTTTTCGTATGAAAGTTTAACATGCTATAACTGGAAAACGGTGAGAGATATTAATAAAGTTTATTTGGAGAAAATAATATTCTAAGCCTGTATAATGCCACAGTTAAAGGAAATAACGTCGTTTCGTTCCACCCTGTATATATATATGTATATATATATCGGCGGCGACACGAGCAAGTTTGATGAAAAATTGATGGCGGTTAAAGGGTTAATATATATGTTTTATAACAACGAAACACGGATATTGACCCATAAAACCTGGTTTTTAAATAATTTTGTATAAGTGTTTAAATAATTGTCGTTCACCTGCCGTATGTGTCGTTCACCTGTTTTTATATAGACAAGTGAACGACATACAGGTGATGGACAAAATGACAGTTATGTCATCAAAACAAATAAAGTATTTCGTTGATGAACTGCATGTTTATACACATAAAAGTAGACCATATTTTACGCGTTATAAATTAAAATGAATGCAATAGTACACACGTCAACCAAAATATGGAAGGCAGAATATAGACTACATACCCATTACAAACTCCCGATCGCGTAAGTGTATGTATCATATTTTTTTAGTGCAGCACACTGACGACGTGTAACTCGGAACAGTGTTAGGTGGCAACTGAAGGTCTCGATTTATGCGGGGTGAGGCAGTGGAAACGAAATAGTAGTCGCACAATTGTAATGTTTGTCTCATGACAAGTGAACGACAAAAAATGGCGTGGACAAACTTAAATTGCAAATAATTCGCAACATAAGCATAGTATTATTATTCGATATGGTAGTATTCAATCTTCATCATATATGAAAATAAAATGGAGTACTGAACTTAAGCTAAGTCGGTAATGTATATGTTTTTATTATAACAAAACATGAGTACCTCGCGTTGGGACACGGCAAGTGACCGACAAAACCTAGTTTTAAATCGTTTTTTTTCTATTAATATACATAACTTTTAATTAAAAGCATTTGGCCTCTATGTAAAAAGTGTCTATAGATATGGGTTGATAATTGAATATTTAAAATAATGCGGTGTAAAAAACTTCTTCTAAGACAAACCTGTTGACAGGTGGCGGTGCAAATATTTTGAGAACGACCCAAAATATTATGAATTATTAACAGCAGATGGCACAAGACTGGCATGGCGCCTCGCGCTGATACAAAACAAAAGGCGATCCCGCGCCGCGCTAAACTATAATTATGAATTATTCTTGAAATCAAGACCCTTCTCAATAGAAAACAGATTTATTAATACAAATCTATGGTATTATAATATTGCTTATATTTATATCTTTAGAAATTGCAAGCCGACGATATATTTATTTTCATCTTAATATTCATCGTCAAGGGGATTATATTATCCATAAATTAACAAGCGACTGTCCTCGGTAACACCTGCTGGTAAGTGACTACGGGTCGAACATTGCTCGTTTGATTCAGCATCTCGCCTACTCACTCTTTCCTTGAAGAGATCCAAGTTATCAAATACAATACGATATGGAACTCCATTCCTTATCGGTTTACATCACAAATAAGTATTCTATTCTAGTTTCACCAGTTTAGGCTCTGATTTGTCTCGTGTGCCAGTCACACCAGTCACACTAGTGTCAGTTTAGACTTTGCATCCCACATATTATCTCCACCATGATGAAATAAAAAAAAACTGAATCGACAAAAAAGTTATAATATACATATTATACAGGATGATTCCGGGGTAATGGAGCAGGAGTGAACGGGGTACTGGGGAGGGTCACACTGAGCAACTTTCACTATGGGGACAACCCCGAAAACTCGAAAAAAAATCTCCTAATTGAGAGTTAATTCATACTTAATTGATTGTTAAGTATCAATTAATAGTTAATTGATAGTATTTTCGCCTCTCTCTTCGCCTGCTCGGTCAATTAATCTTAAAACCTAAACACGGGGGTCCTGTGTAGTGATAATCTGTCTTTCGTGTCTGTTGTCTCTGGCATCGTGGCGTCAAACACGTGAACCATTATTGAAGTTAAAGGAACGATACGAATGGGATCTGTGGATGATACAATAACAAAGTTTAGCATTGTTTTACTTCGTCGTGCCGTTAAATATCCGTGCGAGTGCCAGTTTACTGTCAATGTATACGTATATTCTAGTCAAAATTTTCATGCGCCCTCGTAATATTCAGTTTTTAATGCATACAATATATTTCTGCGTTGTTTACAAAATTGTGTTTTAACAAAAAGAAGAGTTTAAAGGCTACAAACAGTTTTGTACGGTTTGATGTGTGAAAATTATTGACTTTAATTACATTAATAGTTACAAATTACGCATAAATATATACGATGTCCAAAACTTCATCATAACCTTAAAAAAACACATTTACTAAAAAAAATAATGGCGTCTCAATCATGCAGCTTTCAGTGTTGGTTATATCTATTATGCAGGTTTGAGTCGTACAATGGCTGTAGTGCTTGCTGTTGTAGACTTATAGGTTTAACAGTAGTGTTATAGGTGTGCTATTTAACTATTTAGGTGGCACAACAGGTTCTTGCGATTAATATTAAGAACTTAAAGTTGTATAATGGTGTTCAATCCATCGTTGAATATTGAAAAAGTTTGAAAGTCAATTGAAGTATGAATTCAATGACAAAATTACCTGTTGACCGAGTGAGTCACCACGCCAAATTGACTCACTCACTAAATTTTAAGACAAAACTGAGACTATAGTAAGACTCAACTGAGAGATCAGTTATTGGCAGTATAATGGCTCTACTATACGTCTGTAAACCACATAAAAGCGCCAGTAAGGTTCATTCCTCCGCCTTGGGCTGCATAAAGCAACATATACCTAACGTTTTACAGCTTTACGTCACAATTCCGTGCTATAAATCTCTAATATAGCGCTTCGAGCTCTAATATGAAGCTATGTTCCTCCGTTGTAGATACGTAGTTACAAGAGCGCTAATGGATTTTATTAAAACACTTAAGGTGCCATAAGACTATTCTGTAACTCCCACGCCTGTATAAAATACTTCTTATGGTTCCTTATACAACTGCAAGCCGTACAGTAGCCATATAATTCTCACAAATAGCGCTTAAGGCGCTATTCTAGCGCTACTTAACTCTGTTATAGATAAGCATACCTAATAGGATAACTCGGGGCACCTATACAAAAGTGACGTCGCAAAATATTTTATCGACAAAAAAATATATCGATGTTACTGTCAACATCTAAATGTCATCGACATATATAAATATAAATATTACTTTATTTCTCCACATTTTCAAATGAAAAAATAAACATATTAAAACGTGTATTTACATGTTTATTTTAAAATAATTTTCATAATATACGTAATTTGAGATTTTGATTGAAATGACATCCTCATACTTTTATTATCTTAATTTAAGAGGATCGATATCAGATCAGATATGACATCGAACCTCTTTATAGTAATCCAGAATGTTCAATGAGCACATATTTTAATTAATAAAAAAAAAAAATAATAATAATAATTATATCGACATCTTTTTTATCGATATTCTATCCCTAGAACGTGCCCCGAGTTATCCTAGGTATGTAGATAAGTGTTACAACAGCCGAACATAACTCCGTTTAAGAACCTCTGGCTTTGTAAAATGTCTCTGTACGCTCTTAAGCGCCATTAAAGTGACTCATAACTCTTTTTAAACTCTTTTGCCTACTAAAGCACTTCTTTACATCTTATGGTGGCACAATGGTTTACATGAACTCCATAATACTTCTCATGGCTGTCTTGCTGCGGTAGTGAATGCTCTTATACCACCGTAAGCTATTCCATTGCTATTAATCGGCTACAGTACCACCTACTGTTAAAGGGTTTTCCAAAATGCTACTATACGTCTTAAGGAATATTGTACAGCACTTGAACGACTCCTATACAACTACCAGGCTGCACAATGGCTGTATAATTCGCTTGTGTGCTAGTTGGGTTAGAACGTGCATTTTATAATGGTTATGTGATCGTCGCGGAGGTTCTTAGCTAAAATGAGGGGAATTTTGTATAAATAATTAATGACATCTATTTACTTACCATGCCTTAGATACCTTACTTTACGTAGTTACGGAAGCAAATATTTAAACAGCCGGGTGGTGGTAAGGTGGTAATTATTTTATTATGTTTTTAACCGACTTCAAAAAAAGGAGGGGGTTCTCAGTTCGGTTGTATGTTTTTTTTTTTTTTTTTTTAATGTTTGTTACCTCATAACTCCGTCATTTATGAGTCGATTTGGAAAATTCTTTTTAGGTTCATGAATAGACATTTCAAGGTTGGTCCCATAAAATTTTGGTGAAGATCGGAAGACGAGATCGATGAGGAATCGAAGGAATTCCTGAAATTTTATAGGCAGTCATAATATTTTTCATATATTTTCTAAAACTATTTAAGTATTTGCATATGGTAGTCATCATCTTCCAATGCTGAACTGATGATGGAAGGTACAACTCCTTAACGGTTAGGAGTTAGGAGATATGTAATTAAAACGAGATGCATTCGTTCAAGACCTCCCTGATCACCCCGCCATAAACTAGTATTTTATATGAATCACTAAAAAGCGAAAAAAAAAAATTTTTAACAAAAAAAAGAACCGACTTCAGTAAAACTAAAAATCCAAAAATAACCCGTTCAAGTACAGATTACATTTGACTCACCCTTTGAAGTCGGTGCCAAACCTCACGTAAACTTTAATATATAAATATAATGGCAGTGGTTTGGGATCGACTTCAAAGGGTGAGTCAAATGTAATCTGTACTTGAACGGGTTATTTTTGGATTTTTAGTTTTACTGAAGTCGGTTCTTTTTTTTGTTAAAATTTTTTTTTTATATTTGTATAGTAACTCATTAGTGGAAAAAAACACTTTATTTATGATAACTGAAAAACATCATGTTTTTCTTAGTGAAGAAATTTAAACAGCCTTGTTTTTTGTTTTCATTGTGGTCCTTGGATCATATCTTCGAATCTAATACAATACGGGAAACAATCAGAATACCAAAACATGGGAATAATGTCGGCATGGTGGAGCCTTGATTAAACTCATTATCATATAAATGATATTATGGTTACATCACCTCGAGATCGTACATCCTTGAGAAGAAAAATATATGGCGGCCGACATTTGCATAACAACACTCCTCTCCGGTTTTTGTACAGGATCTAGGTGACCTAGAGTTGACTGTGTCAACTTGATACTAATGAGACTAAGAAAACATAGATTTATTCGCGTAAAAGTGAACATTTGCATTGTTTTTTATTAACAGTCTGTTAATGACTCTTAAAAGGTCGAAATTGTCAAAAGTTATCCGTTAATATCATAAAATCTGGTGAAATTGGGCTGTACTATACTACATATTTATAAATTAATAATGCTCCAATACTTAATTGTTTAACCTGTGCTACTAATATCATGTAGTAGTAGCACATTTAAATAAGAAGGTCCGAGAACTGTAAACCATAGTTTTAGTGTTAGGTAGGTAATACCGCGACCTAATATGTCGATGTATAGGAACACCAGGTATCCAACGGCAAAGTTTGTGCATCAGACCAGTTTAACTAATCGTCAGAGCATAATCGAGTGCTTAATAACCGGTACGGAAACCTCGGCGCGCGAGTCCGACTCGCACTTGGCCGATTTTTGTACTATTGTTACGGTACGTTTCTCATATAAATAGCATCGTAACAAAACGCGTGCGACACGTTTTTGCGTTAAAGACAAACCGACACTTAGAGTGTCTGAACCGGGAAGATCGAAGAAAGGGCTTGAATCCAGCTCCGGCCAGACTTCCATTCAGCTGTCAGTCGGTCGCTAGGCAATTCCTTGGTCGTAATAGAGCAATTGTACCGATATCGGCCTCGCCCCGTGCTTCATTGATGCTGAGATTTAAGATGTCTTGTAATCTAAAGCATAAGATTTTCTCTTTTGATTGCAAAAGCCACCTGAGAATAGTATTTTATTAGTTTTTTGTGTGTAGCGACGCGATTAATCGAGGGGTGGCAAAACCCGACCGACTGACACGCAGCGCGCGAATAAAATGTGGTGCTACGCCGGTACCTAGGATTAGGTACTTAATGCAAGCGGTTAATATCGATTCAAAAAATTACCGGTCTGAATTCACGTAGGGCATTAGCGAGGCTCGCGACATGTAGTATTCAGTCACTTACAATTTTCGTCATAGTTTTCCACCTCCATCGGTTACGTAGGTACTTAATACATACCTCTTTGTCAGACACAGTTTTTAATTATAATATGTAGGCGCTGTTTCAATGGGGATAATAAATAGCGAGAACTTAATTTCATTAACATAATATGTAGTGTAGAGTTAAGTACTCCAGCTACAGAGAGGCAGACTTGCTGCGGCCCTATGACATGATAGTCGGGTTTATCACGCGACAAAGTATTCATCGCTCTTACACACACATACCTACTTATTAAAAAATGACGTGTGCTGTCATTTATCTACCGCGAGACAAATGCGACCATTTTAGTAAATGTGATAACTTATTAACATGATAAATTGTTATTTCTTAATCCACGCAACGATTTATTTGAGTTCTTACTTAGTTGGAAGTTATGATGGCAGCAAATTAATACTCAATTATAAAAATAACAAGGATCAAAAAACACGTCCGCTCCCCATGTCGTTTCTGATCCAAAGGTGCCCATACGGCTCGTAGTATTTCCAAGCGGGATCCCAAATACGAGTAGACTGCTTTTGTACAATTTCAGGTACAGCTATAAAAGCAAGGGTCATCCTCCTTTTGCCTAAATTAAATTGTCTAAAATGTTTAAAAAAGCGAACGTCGATGCATGGTTCAAACCGCGCTAAGGTTGGGTCTAGGCGGTCTAGCAAGATATTCTAGGATTCTAGTCAAGGAGTATGTGTATATAGTGCACATTGTCAAGTTAAGAGTTTATGGACATGTTGCAAAAAAGTAGGAAATATTTACCTACAAATTTTATTAATTTTAAGAACCTCCATAAGAGCTTTCATGAAAATTTTAAATATATTAATATATTCTTATCGGCATCTTTCTACTAGTATAGTCTGATAAAAATGGTAGAAATTAAAAAGTGGCAATACTAGTCAATCTCCCTTTCGTCAATCTAAGAAAACGACGACACTACGCTACAGTAATGCCACTTTTTAATTTCTATTCTTTTTTGTCAGACTGTAAATTAGTGCATCCCAATTTCGACCTTGTAAGGTCGCATTACATAAATGCCTATATACACAAATGCTTATTCGAATGCCCCCTTAACAGGTACGAGACCCAGTTCCACTGTCACGCGTTCCTTATGAATTGGACTCGGGTGACTCGGGCGTCATTTATCCGGCAAATTGCCCTAGAGGGCAAGAAGCACTGACCTCGCTTAACCGACGGCATTACTCAATCAACTTCCTACATCATGTCTCACGTATTTTCATATACGCGCTAGAAGGTGCCCTCAACTTGGCTCGCGTATTTTTTTTTCTTTATCATAGCCGGATAAAAAATATCCTATAACCAAGCCGCCGCACTGTACCTTATCGCTCAGTTAAGTTTTTTCCTGAATTAATGACCCCCCTCCATAGAAATAGATTTCCGGTCTCCGATACAATCTTCGAATTTTATAATAATTATAATAGTTTAGTAGATATATATATATATATATATATATATATATATATATAGGTACCTACGGTTACTGGTCATAAATTCCCCTTATTTGAAAAGATGTCAAAATAAATCAGTTACCTAGTATAACTGGACATACATAATATGAATGTTTGCATAGTAATAAACCGGCCAAGTGCGTGTCGGACTCACGCACAAAGGTTTCCGTACCATTGATTTATGAAATTAAAGGCCTTTTGTTTATTTTTATATTTGAGTTCATTAAACATTAAATAATGAAACGGTTATATAAAAAAAAAACTACTTACTAGATCTCGTTCAAAACAATTTTCGTTGGTAGTTTTTATAGTAATGTATCTACATCATATGTTTTTTTTTTTTGCATTTTCTTATTTTAGAAGTTAGAGGGGGGGGGGGACCAACTTTTTTCCACTTTGGAAGCGTCTGTCACGCAAACTATTCGGTTTAGAAAAAAAATCTTTGAGAAACCTCGATATCATTTTTGAAGACCTATCCATAGATACCCCACACGTATGTGTTTGATGAAAAAAACATTTTTGAGTTTCAGTTCTAGTATGGGGAGCCCCCAATATTTATTATTTTTTTTTTATTTTTGCATCAAAATCTTAATGCGGTTCACAGAATACACCTACGAAGTTTCAACAGTATAGCTCTTATAGTTTCGGAAAAAAATGGCTGTGACATACGGACGGACAGACGGACAGACGGACAGACAGACATGACGAATCTATAAGGGTTCCGTTTTTTGCCATTTGGCTACGGAACCCTAAAAATGAATTGTAAATGTAAACGTTAGAAATGGTAGGTAAATATAAATATCTTGGGATAATTATAGACAAAAATATAAACTGGAATTTGCATATAGACACACTGTGTAATAATTACGTAAGATCGATACTTTATAAAGTTATAAGTTTAAGACATATCGTTAACAATAGAATACTGTGTATGGTGTATCATGCACTGGCAGAAGCCGTGATTGGGTATGGAATGGTAGCTTGGCGGTTGTCACACTGCTCCGCATCTCGCAGCGGCGTCCGTTGATGCGTTTTTTAACTTTGTATGTAGAATCTTGATTTTGTATAGAAAAATCGCATGGTACGACACATTGGCTCCGCCTCGACGCGCGGAGTAGCGAGACGCACGACGACTCGCGCGCTCGGTCGGAGACGCGGTGCGTGCCGCAAGGTATGTCACACCGAGCTCCGCAGTGCCGTACGGATTTTAGTGCAAGTATAGGACGTATTTAAGAAAGTATAAAACAAGATTATAGTAATTTGTAAACAAATATTTTTATTAAGTATTTAGAGTAAATATATGATCTGTAATTTATGCTCAATTAGTGAATATAGTTATTAAAAAAAATTAAAGGCTGAGTTACTTATTCGAAATATTGTTTTTATTTAATTCAAAATTTATTTAATTTTATAGTAAGTACACAGAATAGGTAAGTATCGGTTTTAATCATAATCAAAATATAGAGAATTCTTATAAAAGTATAATTGAAGATTGAAGTACATAACTAGTAGATTATTACTAAATAATTAACTTAAGTCTTGAGTACTTGAGTGTAAGCTAAAGCTTTTCTTCGGCTGTAATAGAACGTCGATTTGTGTCCGCGCCAGTAATAATCACTCCAATTTTGCTTAGCAAATAATCAAATGACGCGGTTGACATGCGGGTGCAATTAAAAAATGTTTCTTCGCGTTGCCAAATCTTAGTAATCTCTAGCAAAAGACCCATTTATCGGTCTGGTTTGTAAATAGGAATGTACCCAGAATTTATGACTCGATTGTACAAAAACCAAGCTGAAAGTATCACCGCAGCGTTCTGAATAAGTTCCGTTTCCATTTTATCGACAAATAGGAACTATTTTCACCTTAACGTTCGAATGTGAAATGAACGCGAGACGGAAGTAACGCGGGGCGTCGTGCATCGCAGCTCCGGACGGAGATGCTGAGAAAACTCGGACGTTGGTGCGTTGTCTCCGCATGCGAGTCCGTAGCTCCGCGTCTCGCAACGAGACGCGGCGGCAGTGTGACAACCGCCTATAAATTTGGTACCTCGAATATTTAATAAGATTATTCTAGAGAATGAATGTAGCAGTCAAAATGTTTTTAAAGTTAAGTTAAAAAGTTTCTACTAGATCAGTTAATAATAAATACCCGATAACTATGTAGTTATTTTAAAATCTGTATATAGTTTGACCTTTGTAATATTAGTAAGGTCAAACTATATATGAGAGAATACTCTAATTATTATATACTTAGTTAGGTACATTTGTAGACAAACGTAGTTATAAAAGTGAGCGCAGCATTCGCCAATAAACGTATGTTTGGCGAAAGTAAGATAAATGTACCAAATGTAAGCATTGCATGCGATAAATAAAATAATTAAATTAATTAATTTCAGTCTTTGAAGTCGATTGTTTAGCTTTTCGTCTCTGCCTCAATTTATTACTTATTAAAGTAGAAGTCCTAAGAGGCTGTTCAATTTATTACGTACGATAATTTTTAACTGACTTAAAAAAGGAGGTTTTATGTTTCACTGTATTATTTTTAAGGTTCCGTAACCAAAGGATAAAACGGGACCCTATTACTGAGACTTCGCTGTCCGTCCGTCCGTCCGTCTGTCACCAGGCTGTATCTCAAGAACGGTGATAGCTAGACTGTTGAAATTTTCACAGATGATGTATTTCTATTGCCGCTATAACAACAAATACTAAAAATAAAATAAATATTTAAGGGGGGCTCCCATACAACAAACTTACAGATAATGGTACGGAACCCTTCGTGCGCGAGTCCCACTCGCACTTGCCCGGTAATTTACGACATAGCCTAACGCTAACGCCGCTTGTTTACCACTTATTGACCCAATCCGTAAGATCAATTTAGACCAGCAGCCGGCAACCCTATAGCTGACGAGGGCCGTATCATACGTGAAGCACGGCGGGCAGTACTTGGAAATTGGAAAGCATTTTTATTTACCTACTAG
Organism: Apotomis capreana; assembly: GCA_947623375.1. Lineage (NCBI taxonomy): Eukaryota > Metazoa > Arthropoda > Insecta > Lepidoptera > Tortricidae > Apotomis > Apotomis capreana. The sequence continues at coordinate 18,305,374 of OX392512.1, forward strand.
CGACCCGCCTCGGCTTCGCACGGGTGCAATGCTGATACTTAATATATCATGCATGTATTATACATAAACCTTCCTCTTGAACGACTCTATCTATTGAAAACCGCATCAAAATCTGTAGCGTAGTTTTAAAGATCTAAACATACATAGGGACATACAGACAGCAGGAAGACTTTGTTTTATACTATGTAGCGATAATGACCTTCGGTTACAAAACCAACAGCTGATCTAGACCATTTCCCACACACATTTAAGGAACAGTAAAACTACTTGTGGAATTTCAGAAGATAGCGCGTTTACGCCTTAAGACGTTGGAACTGGACCCTTTTGATTCGGCACACGCTTCGTGGGAGACCCTAAAATCTGTTGCTCTGGAAACAGCCAAAGAGGTGGAGGGCAAAGTTAGAGAGTCGGGTCCCAAAGCTGACTGGATGAAGGAGGATACATGGTCGTTAATTAAGGAAAGAAGAACTCTAAAGGAGGGTGGCTTAAACTCAGAGGTAGAGAGGCAACGGTATCGGGAACTGCATGGTATGGTTCAAAGGTTATGCAGAAGGGATAAAAGTGCCGCTATTGATGAAATATGCCAAGACGTAGAAAACGCAGCTAACCATGCACATACCAAGGACATGTTCGCAAAGGTGAAATTCCTGGCTAAAGATTTTAAATTTAAAAGCTGGACGATAGAAGATGATCTTGGAACACCACTGATGGAGAAACATCTGGTGCTTGAGCGGTGGCGCCAATACTGCCAACAGCTATATAGTGAGGATAGTGACTTCATCGAAGATCGGATGGATTTCACCGAAAGGGAGCCGGACATCCTCCTACATGAAGTCGAAGCTGCAGTTCTGCGTCTGAAACACAGAGCCTGTGGTGGAGACAGAGTATCCGCGCAAATGCTCAAGTGGTTAGGTCCAGAAGGCACACAGGTTCTACATGTCATTTGCCTGAAAGTTTAAAGAACTGGTCAATGGCCTGAGGACTGGATGGAGTCAGTGGTGGTACCGCTGCACAAGAAAGGCTACTAAGAAATGCGAGAACTACCGTACCATCTCATTAACATCCCATGCGAGTAAAGTCTTTCTGCATATCCTCAACAAAAGGCTTTAAAGTTTTATCGGCGGGCAGATTGCAAGGGAACAGGCAGGTTTTGTCAGAGGTAGAGGTACACGCGAACAGATATTGAACATCAGGCAGCTCATCGAGAAGGCTAGGGAGTTCAGCGTGCCGATGGCCCTATGCTTTATTGACTATGCGAAGGCCTTTGACTGCATCAGCTGGAAGAGGATGTTCGCAGTCATGAGAGAGATGGGTATACCAGATCACCTAACTTTCCTTGTGCAGAATCTGTACCTCGACGGCAGGTTTAGGATCAGAGTAGAAGACACCGAATCAGAACCCTTTCAGACCAACCGTGGAGTTAGACAAGGGTGTATCCTCTCACCACAGCTGTTCAATCTCGTGGGCGAACACATCATGAGAAGAGTTCTGGAGGATTGGTATGGAGGCGTACGGATCGGAGGACACCTCATTAATAATTTACGCTTTGCAGATGACACTACCATTATAGGCTCTAACGAAACAGAACTAGCTGAGCTTCTGCAAAGGGTCCAAAAAGTGAGTGTGGAGTGTGGTCTACATATTAATCGGGCTAAGACAAAACTCACGTTTGTGGATCGGGCGGGCACGCTGCAACGAACGGCAGAGCTATCTGACCTAGATACCGTGGACAAATTTGTCTACCTGGGATCTTTGGTTGCCGCGGATGGTGACTGTGAGAAAGAGGTTGTGAGAAGAGCCCAGATAGCAAAGGTAGCGGTGAAGCGGCTAGAGAAGATCTGGAGGAACAGAGGTATCAGCAGGAAAACGAAAACAACGCTGATGAGAACCCTGATCTTCTCTATATTTCTATACGCTTCAGAAACCTGGACCCTTAAGGCACGCATTCGGAACAGGATTGACGCATTCGAAATGTGGTGCTGGTGAAAAATGCTAGGAATCTCTTGGACGGCACGTCGCACAAATGCGTCGATCCTGGCCGAACTGAAGATCAAGTGCCGCTTATCGACCATGTGCCTCCAGCGGATCCTGCAATATTTCGGTCACGTGGCTAGACGCGAGCCAGATAGTTTGGAAAAGCTCATTGTAGTTGGCCACGTGGAAGGAAAAAGGGCCCGTGGGAGATCACCGACCCGATGGACCGATGCCGTGAAAGAAGACTGTCAAGAAAATCTACAGGAGTAGTAGGGATTCGCCGATACTACGATACGGGGCGGACGGGCCTGATGGGCGGCATCCAGGGCGGATTTGGCGGACCACCAAACCTAAAAAAAAAAAAAAAAAAAAAAAAAAAAAAAAAAAAAAAAAAAAATAGCCCCCTACTTAGAGCGTTTTGGTCCCAGGACGCTCAGACAGCTCTGTCAAGACTTACAGAACGCCCTACGCTAACAATGCAACACCTTCCCCGACCCATCGACCCTTTTCTATTGTCTATCCGAGCTCGGGTTTTATTGCCCTCTCGGACGCCGAGCTCACTTTTATTACGGTCTACTATTGTTTCCCTCTTTTATATTTCTCTTTGGCTTCAACTGCCTACAACTTCCTTTGCAAACGGTATACATCTTTTAAGAACAGTCTTTAGGTAAAGCTGGACAAATACCTAAACATCTCATACCTAAACTATCAGACTAGGTCCGTCACCTTGGTTCTTATTGGAATCGCTGTTTCAACGCAGCCTGTCTCACATCGTGTCTTTACTCCAGGTTTCTTACTACGTGATGTGTGCTACGGTGTACGTATCACTAATCTAAGCTAACCTATGCTAGATCACAATTCTAACCTAACCTAACCTAAGCTACAGGACTACGCCCAGCTAACGCAGGATACGTTACTTGACTACTTAACTTCAGGTAGCCTTACTTCAAAGTATGTCTCTTGTTGCTCACTACATATGCTGCATTTGGAACGTTGTTCTATTTATATATTTTATCTTGTTCAACTTATCATTACTTCTAACTTAACTATCACTTAACTTCAAAAACTTAATTTTGAAGAACTGCTTTATTTACTTACCTACTTAAAACTAGCTACGAGCACAGCACAGTTGTTTTGGTCTTAAGAACGCTGTTCTAACCTAACCTAACCTTGCATAAATTTGACTACGTACTCAATGTTACTTTCATTTCTTTTTTGTAATAACCGACTTCAAAAAGGAGAAAGTTCTATGTAAAAATATTGCATGTAGCATAAGGATAATACGAATCTAATCTTACAATAGTAATACGGTATTTTATACAGTAATAACTGCTTCAAAACTATACTAACTTATTTAAGCTGTAAGTTAAAAATACGAGTTCTAGTTTTGCATATTTATTTATTTCGTCAAATATTATGTTCTTGAATAGATGCTTAAGAAAATACCTGAATAAACTTTGTAACTTGTACTAACGTGTATTTGTAGTAGGCTGAACTAAACTCGTTGATTTTTTAATTTGTTTGTTGGGTCCATATTGTTTGTAAAGATTTATGACAGGTTTCTTCTCCGAATCATCAAAAGATTCGAAAGTCTATTATAAATTTTATTACTGTTTGTTGGTGGCTGTTGGGCGCGGTACAAACTAGTCGAAACGTGATTTTAACGGTAATCTATTGTCACATCCTTATAAAAGCCGATGGACAGTGACGATCTATAAGTATTCAGAACCGAGTCGTGCTTGTTACCAGAGCTCTCTCAGTGTACAGTGACATAGTGTTGAATCGTGCTACAGTGCTTATAAAAAATGGCAAATGTAAGTATGTACTATTTTTTATAAAATATGTATGTAGTATTTTTATGTACTATTTGTTTAACAGTGTTTTTTTTTTCTGTAACTTGTGTTCATCGTGTTACTTGTTAAGTGTGTTAATCGGATGTATAACTTATTGTTGAATATTGTTACAGTTCACGGAAAACACTTTCAAGAATTTTTATTACCCTGAACCTGAACATGATGATTCAGGGAGTGATGAAGAAGGCACACTCGGTTTTAAAGTGAAACAAGCCATAGCGAAGAAACGTCCTGCAAATAGTATCGAGAGTTTCTTTGAAAAACCGCAGAAAAAAGTGAAACCAGTGAAGAGATCTTCCAGTGTGTCGCAAAGTTCCCATACCGGTGTTGCTTACCTATCTTCGGGTAAAGACGATGCTGCGTATGCATCACACCTTATTAAGATAGAAATATACGATCTTGAAAAAGTTAGGAACATCGCACCAGAAGAGCACTGGAAGCACGCCGATGTGAGATTAAAATCTTACATCTCAACTGAGCAAGATCCACAGCTTGAGACTGTCCGTGATGTGATATACAACATAACGAAAGACATAGCTTCGAAGGACACGTGCGTGAAATATTTTATAAACAATACGAAAAAGTAAACTAAGTGTTTGTGTAGTTTTAATACTAGGTTAAAACTGTATTTATTATATAAGACATTAGATAATATTTTATAACATACCCTTGTGTACTACTAGTATTATATATTTCTTACTGCTTAAACAACAACTTTTTGTTATTCAAAATTGTTAAGACTCGTTTTATAACCACATGTTGTAATTTGTTTTGTAGCCTAATCATATTGATCTATTTCCCTTTGCAAATGTATAAAACTCTCCACCCTTTAATATAAAATCACTAAGCTACGTTTGTTATTTTAAGGAAAAAATTTGTTGTAATGTAATCACTATTTTCTTAGACACATCTCACGATGGACTGTTTAAGCTGTGATGTTTACGATTCCGAGCTCGTCAGGCTATGCGAAGAAATTGAAAGTGATCAAGAAATGTATGAGATCGGGGAATTACTAAGCCAGCTGCATAGTCAAGGGTGAGTACTCTTGTTCCAACCTGTTATATTGTTTATTGATATTGTACTTGTATATTTAGACATGCAATTTAAACAGTTTATTCTTGTTCAAACTTGTACAAAACCATTGACCAGTGTCATTGAGTTGTTGCCTTTTTATGGCTCAGTTTCATTGTTCTCTGTTGGGTGGGGATCCTGGAAGGTTCTTTATAAGCGACGTCTCTGGTGTAGAAATCATTCATTATTCCAGTTACTGTGTTTGTGCTAGTACTGTGTCTGTGTATTGTACAAAATACTGTTTTAAAAATGGTGCTTGGATACTTTCATATGGGAACTAGTTTAACCCACGACAAAATTGCAGTTTTAAGCAAAGGATTCATTTTAAAAGTATTTCATAGAAACATAAGATTGTGGTATATTGACAATCAATTACCTCAGGCGCTTTTGGAAGATGAAGATATTATACCCTATTACACACCATGTGATGGGCATATCAATAAGTCGATGCATAACTTGTCATCAGATGTCATTGATGGTGTTTTAACAATGCAGGCATATTGCCAGCAATGTCGAAAAAACTTAAGTTAGTATAATGATAATAATTTAATCATTGTTTTGAAGTTTTAAATCTTGTATTAAATACTAACGTTTCACTTTTTCTATTACAGATCTAACCAAGTAGGACGGGGGAGAAAAAGGACAGCTACAAGTACGGGTGCAGAAGTACCAGTGAAGAGAAACTACCCTTCCAACAGTCGTGATATGTCTACATCCTCAAGCGAAGAACCATTATCCGATGTCAATGTAAGTACAAAAAATAATTCTGAAATTGAATGTTCGGTGTGTAAAAAGTTCGTGTCAAAAAGATATTTTGGTAACCATTTAAATAGTAATATTCACAAAAATAATGTGTTGAGATCCGATAGTGAATATGTTAATGTCCAATTAATTGAAAATGCATTCAAAAACAGAGTCGCTACTTACAGAATATTATTTAATGAAATGGATCACCAACCTCTTGATCCCGAAACTATTTTACAAAAACACAAGGATAAGATCTTTACATTATTAGATCGTTCACTTAACAAACATCACGCTTTAAAAGTAAATTTTATTCTTAATGCAAATTTTACACAAGATACCAAACAATTAAATAATACATTTGATTTCCAATTAAGTAATAGTATTGTTGATATCAGCACTGATAAAGCTGCTGTTTTTACGTCCCTAGTAAATGAAATTGTGATAAGGTTGTCAAACTTTGAAAGAAAAGATAGTGGGTGGAGTTTAGTAACATTTAATCATATCGATCTCAATATTAACAAATATAATCCATTACGCGGCTCTTCTTTTATCGAATTACCTCGTGATATAAAAAATAAAAAAGCGGTTATTAATGTAAAAAACAATGACCATGAGTGTTTTCGATGGGCTGTATTGTCTGGTTTATACGAACCCAAAAGTCATTCAAATATGGTCAGTTCATACATATTACATAAGAATAAATTGAACTTTGAAAATTTAACTTTTCCATTTAAATTGGGAGATATCCATAAATTTGAAAAAAATAATGATATTAGCATTAATGTATTTGGTCTCGAGTACAACTCTCAAAACAAGAAACACGATGTTATAGGCCCACTACATTTAACTAAATTAAAAAAGTCTAATCACTTAAACTTGTTGTACATAACTAAAGATAACCAAGGACATTATTGTTTTATCAAAAATTTATCGAGGTTAGTGTCTAAGCAATTGTCAAATGCACAACATGCTGTTCATATTTGCGATGGTTGCTTAATTAAATTTACATCACACGAGAGACTAAACCAACATCAAAAAAACGACTGCTTCCACGTATGCACAAACTTACCATCCGAAAAAGAAGACACAAGAAATTGGTTTAACGAATATGTTCCATCGAATCAAGTTACTTTTAATAATTATGAACGACAATTAAGAGTACCTTTTGTTGTATACGCTGATTTCGAGGCATTTTTAAATCCAATTCAATCCTGTTCTAACAACCCCAGTACATCTTCTACTACCAATATTCAAAAACATGAAGTTTATAGCTTCGGTTACTATATTAAGTGTTCTTATAATGACAAGTTATCTGTGTACAGAACATATACAGGTGAAGACTGTGCAAAAACATTTATGAAAGTCATAAAAGAAGATTTAGAAACTATTTGTAAAAGTAATGCGTTTGCTAAAACTTCTTTCCCTCTAACAGATGCTAATAAGGTAGACATTATGCAAAGCCATGCTTGTTATATTTGTGATAGAAATTTGAATGATGACTCAACCGTTTCTTATAATTATCATACTGGACTTTACGAAGGCGTTGCACATAAATTTTGTTCTGAAAAATACAAACCACCCAATTTTGTACCTGTATTTTTCCATAATTTGAGCAATTACGATAGTCATTTTATTGTACATGGACTTGGTCTTGAAGATGGTGACATAGAACTAATCCCACAAAATAAAGAAAAGTATATTTCGTTTTCTAAGTCTTTACAAGTGAATAATCGTGTTGTAAAATTGAGATTTGTCGATTCTCTTAAATTTATGTCGAGTAGCTTGGATAAATTAGCTAAAAACTTGACTACTGACCAATTTTACGAATTGAAATTGAACTTTCCTCGTGAAGAAGACTTTAAACGTCTAATACGGAAGGGTGTCTATCCATATGAGTACATGACTTCGTATGATTCACTGAAATTAACTTCGCTTCCTACACAGGATCAATTCTATAGTTCTCTTACTGACAGTCACATTTCCGAAAACGATTTCCTACATGCTCAAGATATTTGGTCTCATTTCCAATGCAAAAATATGGGGGATTATTCCAATCTTTATCTGAAAACAGATGTTTTATTACTAACTGACATATTTGAAAATTTTAGAAATGTGTGTCTTAAGACATATGGTTTAGATCCCGCCCATTATTATACCGCGCCTGGAATTTCCTTTGATTCGATGTTGAGGACTACCAAAATAAGTTTAGAACTTTTAACAGATGTCGACAAAATAGCTTTTATAGCGAAAAACATTCGAGGAGGGATTTCCCAATGTAGCAACAGACATGCAAAAGCAAATAATACATTTATGGAAGACTATGATCCAAATATTCCTTCATCTTTTCTCATGTACTTAGACGCAAATAATCTCTATGGGTGGGCTATGTCACAATGTCTTCCGTCTGGCAAATTTGAATGGGTAAATAAAGATACCGATTTCAATGTTTCAGACGATGCTGAATATGGGTTTATATTAGAAGTTGATCTAGAGTACCCCAAGGAATTACATGACTCTCATTCAGATTTGCCGTTCTGTCCAGAAAATGTATGTCTAGGTGATTCTAAAGAAAAAAAATTGATTCCCAATTTAAACAATAAATATAATTATGTATTACATTACAGAAATCTTAAACAATGTTTAAAAAATGGGTTGCGTTTAGTGAAAATCCATCGTGTGTTGAAGTTCAAACAATCTACTTGGTTAAAAAGTTACATAGATTTGAATACCCGAATGCGTTCGCTGGCGACATCTGATTTTGAAAAAGATTTCTTTAAACTTATGAATAATTCTGTTTTTGGTAAAACAATGGAAAATGTCACGAAACGTGTGAATGTTAAATTATTAAGTCACTGGGAAAATCGCGGAAAATCCCAAGGGGTACAGTCCTTAATATCTAAACCTGAATTTCATAGTTTATCAATATTTTCTGAGAATTTAGCTGCTGTGCAATTGAAAAAAACAAAAATCTTTTATAACAAACCAATTTACCTTGGATTCTGCATTTTAGATCTATCGAAAACTTTAATGTACGAATTCCACTACAATTATATGAAATACAAATATACGGAAAATCTCAAGCTCCTTTACACGGATACTGATAGCTTAATATATGAAATAAACACTGCTAACTTTTATGAGGACATTAAATCTGACCTGAACTTGTATTATGATACATCTGATTACCCACCCAACAATGCATATGGTTTACCATTACTAAATAAAAAGAGGTTAGGTTTTTTTAAAGACGAAAATAATGGCAAAATTTTGAAAGAGTTTGTTGGTCTTAGATCAAAAATGTATGCCTTAGATGTTCAAAATAGTGGTATTATATCCAAAGCTAAAGGAATAAACAAGTGTGTTACCAAAAAATTAACCCTTAACGACTATAAAAGTTGTTTATTTGATAGAAATATACAACATGCTCAAATGTTACGATTCCGATCAATAAAGCATGTTTTATTTACGCAAAATGTCAATAAAATATCATTATCTTACAACGACACAAAACGATATTTATTGAAAAACACTTCGGATACTCTTGCGTGGGGTCATTATAGAATACCTCATAATTCTTAAAAAAAAAAAAAAAAAAAATACACGGAACATTCAATTTTCATATTTATTTTTTGTACATAATATTGTATTTTAGGATGTTTTTTTTTTTTATTTTTTAAGTTTTGGCAGTAAAATTATTGGCGAAAAATATGTTTTTGTAAATTTTTATGTGATTTATCTAGAATAATATAAATATTAAAAAATATTTAGCAAAATTTTTGTTTTTTTTTTTATTTGTTACCCCATTTTTTTTTATTTAAAATTTATTTAAAAAGCTATGGTCTAGAAATTTTCTCATTTGAAGTCAATCCGTTAACATATGAACACACATATTTAAAAATTTATAATGATTCATTTTAACCACCCTTTCACTACAATAGTAGCGGGTCCAAGTGGGTGTGGTAAAACTCAGTTTGTTACCAATTTTTTAAACAATGCAAAAGAAGTATGTAATGTTGAATTTGATGAAATTATTTGGTGTTATGATGAAATGCAACCTTTGTACAATCTGGAAAATGTAAATTATAGCCAAGGAATACCAGATTTTTCTTTATTTGATGGAAAAAAGCCCAAGCTTCTCATAATTGATGACTTGATGAGAGAATCGGATGGACGAATCGTTGATATTTTTACAAAAGGAAGTCACCATAGAAACTTAAGTGTTTTTTATATTACTCAAAACATATTTCATCAAGGCAAAGGACAACGTGATATTTCATTGAATACCAGCTATATTGTATACTTCAAAAACCCGAGGGATAAAACACAAATTCGCTACTTGTCACGACAAGTTTATCCGGAGAACCCAAAATTTGTAGATGAAGCCTACAAAGATGCCACTAAAGATGCTCATGGTTACCTTATGATTGATCTGAAGCAAAATACCGATGACATATGTCGTTTTAAAACTAAAATATTTCCTTTTGATGGGCATTGTACCGTATATGTTCCCAAGAAAGGGTTTAAATACGACAAGAATCAACACGTTTTAATCAGTTCCAAATAATGCATCCAAGAGTACACACATATAAACATTTACTTGAAGCACTGCAGTTACTTAAACCAAAGTATCGCACAGCGTTGCTAAAATCTTGTGAAGATGAAGAAATTAATATTATTTGTGAGTGTATTTATAACGTTTTAAAAGGGAAAATACCACTGGAATCAAAAGATAAATCAAAACTAAACAAATATAAAGACACATTACGAAAACTAGTTTCGAAAGGGAAACACAAATTGAGGAAAACTGTTATTATTCAAAAAGGAGGTGCATTTCTACCTATTATATTAGGTGCAGTTTTAAGTGCCTTAGTAAGCTCCGTAACATAAAATAAAATGGAAAACACAAAAAAAATGTTGTTAGTTGAACCAGACTTTATTGAAAGACTCAAACGAAATGATAGCCAACCCAAAAATGTATCATCTCGCCTAGACGGAGAGATGCAAAAAATCCTGAAGAGTAAAATTAATGATCGTGAAAAGTGGGCATTATATTCTCAAGCACTACAACGATTTTTGCACTTTATTGAATCAGATCGAAAACCATTTAAAATACCAATAGTGATGGAGGGGTTTGATCAACTCAACGATGAAAGTAAGGATTTAAACTTAAAAGTAAACAAAAAGGAGGAGGATGAAAATTATGAATCAGTTGCAAATAAAACACTACCAGATGGTGATGTTTCTGCAGTTACTGCAGCTACACCGTCTGGTACAAAAAATCCAGAAACTGTACTATTCAGTCCATCTCGTATTATAGATAATTTACCAAAATCATATGAGAAAAAAACCAGAACATTATTGACTTGTATTGTGTCAAGCAGACCAAAAATATGGTGGAAAACAAATGGTGAAGTTGTAATAAACAATCGAACTATTCCAAACAGCAATATTCTCGATCTGGTAAGCGATACGGTTAGATCTCTTAAACGCCCTAAGCCAACAGGATGGGAAGAGTTTGCTTTATTTTTAAGAGATATAAAAGTTCCTACGTCTTGTATAGGTAATCCTACTAATCTAGAATTTATAAATAAACCTCAATCGAGTGAACCTCACGCATCATCTGCTCCATCAAGTGCTCGATCGTCATCGTCATTTAAAGACACAAGCGCCAGTACACCTCTTTCAAGTGTACTGCTCAAGGCAAACAAAAAGAAACTAGATTGGGAAAGATGGAGCCCTTATTAGACATTCATGCAATATACTACGATGTATCTAATCCAGCAGGCTACAGTAGTTTAAATAAATTAAGTAAACAAATGAAAGGACGAATGAACAAAGACGAAGTAAAGAACTGGTTACAATCTCAAGAAACGTACACACTGCATAAACCAGTTCTAAAACGAATGGCCTAACTGCCTACTGGCGATTCGCTCTGCATGTGTGGACTGTATAATACTTGAGACTGGGTTGCACAATAAAAAGATACTGTTTCTTTCTTCATAAGGTGAACTGGAGCGAGATGAGAGCTGGGCGACGCTTGCTGTGACACTAATCTTATTTTTGCGCCCGCCATCTTTATTCCGTCCTTGATAGACCGAATCAGAGTTATAAGATGTGCGGGGGCGTGGTTTGTTTGCGCGTGCGCTCATCTAACTTGTTTCACTCATTTATTCAATAAAATATTCATGTTTATTTAGGTACATACAAAATGTTTACATATGTATTTCAGTTAGTCAGATCTCCAAAGTGGGGAATAATAGATTCATGTTATCAAATGTTTATTTCTTATAAATACCTAAAGCTTATATCTAGACCTGAGATCTGACAACTTTTATGATTATCGCAATATTCTGGCTATGCGTATTGGATTCTAATTGGAACTATGATATTTTCCCTTAGTTACGTAAGCAACATGAAATGTAGGTCAACAACATTCAAGGTCACTTTCATGGATTACGTAAGTAAAAGATACGAAAGGAGATAAGAGAAATAGCCAGATTAGCCTATGGTTAGGAAGTGGTTCAACCTATGCTAATTTGATAATCATACTTAATTTTATAATGTGATTTTACTTAATCTATACCTATTCTCTGATAGAGTAATTCACTTAATTAAACACCTTAAAATAATTATAATATAAAAATAGTTACATAATCAGTAACGATACCCGGAAGTCATGTTACACAATAACTATTGTCCTTTATCTGAACAAAAGGGTAAGTAATTACACAATATTACGTCATTACGTTATCTCGTTATATAATCATGTAAAAAATGGGTCATCGTTATCTTAACCTATATTAAGCAATTATAATTATTTATTTATATTGTAAGGGTCTGTATTCAACAAGTTCAAAGGCGATTCACAAGAAATAGATACGTCTTATCTAACTTTAATGAACTCTGGCAAGCTGATCTGAGTGATATGGGTACTTACAGTCAATATAATGATGGATACAAATATATTCTGTGTGTTATTGATGTGTTCAGTAAATATGCTTTTGCGAGAGCTATGAAAAAGAAAGATGCCACAACCGTTATAAATTGTTTTGAAAGCATATTTACTGAAGCCAATTCTACTCCTCGTCACATCCAATCTGATAAAGGCACCGAATTTGTTTCAAAGGCAGCAAGGGATTACTTTAGGAGCAAAAACATTAACTACTATACTACTAACAATCCTGACATTAAAGCAAGTATAGTAGAAAGGTTTCAAAGAACTCTTAAAATGAAAATGTGGCGTTACTTTACTCATAAGAATACATACAAATATATAGATATTTTGCAAGAACTTCTTTATTCTTATAATCACAGTTATCATTCTAGTATTAAAATGCGCCCTATCGATGTAAATTTTGATAATATCATGACTGTTTGGTGTAATTTGTATAACAGAAAAAAGGATAGACAACTTACTTTGGAAATCACAAAACTAAATGTTGGTGATCATGTTAGAATTACTAAATATAAACATATATTTCAAAAGGGTTACGAAACTAATTGGAGTGACGAAATATTTAGAATTGATTCAATAATAAACCGCTTTCCACGAGTTGTGTATACGTTAAGAGATTTAGAAGGTGAGCCTATCGTTGGTACATTTTATTCTAAGGAATTACAAAAAGTGACTTATCTCCCCTCCATTGATTATAAAATTGATAAAATAATACGCTCACGTGGGGTTGGTGCCAGAAAAGAAGTACTAGTGAAGTGGCGAGGTTATCCTAACAAATTTAATTCTTGGATACTCGCTTCAAGCTTAAAAAAAATATGAGTGAAAACAGCTTTTATATTACATTGTTAAGTAACAGTTCCTCGGACTACTATACCGATAATACGACTGCACACTTCTTAACCAAATTACCCAGGAGTATAAAGTTGGAAGGAGAATGGGTAGTTGGCTTAGTAGAATTTCAATACCCTTGTTCAATGTACAATGTTCAAGATCATGAAAATATGATTTATTTAAAAAAGAAAGTAGTGTCACCCACTGACAAGATAGCCAAAATTGTAGATATAAAAACTCATATACCAGCAACTACATATGACAACGTTGACCATTTTATTCAAGCTTTTAATGACAACCCACAACTGAAAAATAATGTAAAGTTTAGATATGATAATCTAACCAAAATGGTTGGGGTAGCAACAATTAATAACGATATAACTTCTCTTATAACAACCCCAATACTAAGTCTACAGTTAGGTTTTAAACCGAAAACAAATTTACGGCAAGTTTCATTTGGTAAAAATCCTGTTAATTTGTATTTGGGCTTACCATCACAATTATTTGTTTATACAGACATCATACAACCACAGGTAGTTGGTGATGTTATAACTACGTTGCTTAGAATAATACCATTAGATCCAACAGAATTCCATTATGGAGCATATAAAACACACATTTTCTCACCCGCTCATTATGTACCTGTTTTACGTAGAGAATTTGATACTATGGAAATAGATATAAGAACAACTACCGGTGCAAGAGTGCCATTTCAATTCGGAATTTCCTGTGTGAAACTACACTTTCAACGGCTAAGATGAATTATAAAAGATCATCTCACTCTTGTCCCTACGATCATTATTATACCCATCAAGCTGGTTCTGGTATAGGAATTGTCTATAAAGGTGTTCCGTTTCAGCGAGGGCATGGGATTGGAAGTTTTTTGGGGGGACTGTTTAGGTCAGTAATTCCTTTGTTGTCTAGTGGTTTTAAAACTGTTGGAAAAGAAGCGTTAGATGCGGGGGTTGGTTTGTTATCTGATATGGTAAATTCACGCCCTATAGATAGTTCAGTTAGGTCTCGATTTAAAGAAGCTAGTGCTAACTTAAAAAGAAAAGCTGATGAAAAGATCGATTCTCTGATGTCGGGATCTGGGTATAAAATGTCAACTAAGAGACGGGAACCTCTCATTACCTTGAAAGCATCGCGCCGAAGAGGAGCTAAGAGAAATAAATATAGTGACGATATATTTTCAAAGTAAATCATGTCATTCCTACACAATCATTCGTGTGAATGTGCAAAATCTGAGTTAGATATATTTGCCCTGCCTTCGACACAGACAAGTATTGAGAGTGGACAGTGGGTTCATTATAAACCAATCTCATCTTTAAGTGATGATGGTCCTATTGAGTTTCAAGTCCCCGGTTCAGGTGATGACTACATTGACTTATCACATACATTATTACATATAAACGCCAAAATATTAAACCAGGATGGTACAAAGTTAAAGCCTGATACTCAAGTTGCCCCCGTTAATAATTGGTTGCACTCCCTTTTTAATCAACTTGACGTATATTTAAATCAAAAACTAATCTCGCCACCAAACAACACATATGCTTACCGTGCTTACATGGAAAATCTACTTAACTATGGACCAGCCGCTAAAAAAACTCACCTTACTTGTGGGTTATGGTATGAAGATACAGCACATTATATGGACACCGTTGACGCCAATAACAAAGGATTTCACAAAAGGATGGAATTTGTTACAGATAGTAAACAAGTTGAAATGATTGGACATTTACATGGTGATATGTTTAACCAAGAGAAGTTTCTAGTGAATGGTGTAGAAATGCGTGTTAAGTTAGTGCGATCAAAAGAATCGTTTAATCTTATTTGTCACCAAGATAAGAAATTTAAGGTACAAATAATGGACGCTAGTCTCATAATAAGAAGAGCTAGAATCAGTCCAAGTGTTTTGTTAGCTCATCAGAAAGTGCTAGCATCAACAACTGCAAAATACCCTATCACAAGAGCAGAAGTAAAGGTACTTACAATACCGTCAGGAATACAGGGTAAAACTTTAGATAACATATTTCTTGGACAAGTACCTAAAAGATGTATAATTGGTTTTGTATCAAATTCATCGTTTAATGGTAATTTTGCATTGAACCCTTTCAATTTTCAAAATTATAATATGAACTCTTTTAGTTTATTTGTAGATGGTCATGAAATTCCTTCTAGAACATTACAACCATCATTTAGTTCTGGTTTAATAGCATCAACATATCATACTCTATTTTCTGGGACTGGTATTCACTTCCACAATGAGCAGAACCGATTACGGGGAAGGTTACTGTTTGTTATGTTTCGATTTGACGCCTGACCTGTCAGCCAGTTCTACCTCACACTGGAACCTTGTAAGACACGGAAGTGTTCGGATAGAAGTTCGTTTTGATAATGCCTTGAGCACTACTATTAACTGTATTGTGTACGCTGAATTTGATAATGTTATTGAAATAAACAAAAATCGTGATGTATCTGTAGATTACAACAGTTAAAATAAATATAAATACAGTGAAATTAACAATTAATCTCATTTCTTCTTAATCTGTGTTTGTAACATCATCGATGAATGTATACATATTTTATTTATTATGGATACTAATGAAATTCAATATTGTATGAAAAAAATTAACCCTAGATTTAAATCAAATGTTTTTGCTGCTAACCGAATCCCTATTTGGGTTGCTCGTCCAGTTTTTATTGTAAGCAATTTGGACCCTGATTCGAAACCAGGTTCCCATTGGGTTGCAATGCATATTGATGCTAAAGGTGTAGGGGAATACTTTGACTCATTTGGTCGGAAACCTACTGGTTATCATAAGTTATTTTTGAATAGAAATGCAAAACGGTGGTTTTATAACCAAAGACCACTTCAAAATCATTTTACTTCAGTTTGTGGCGAATATTGTTTAGTTTATTTATATTTTAAGTATCAAGGAAAAACTATTAGCGATTTATTGAGTTTGTTTTCTGAGAATTCTCTTTGTAACGATTTAATTTTAAGAAATATGTTTAAGTCAATTTTTGTGAAATAAAACAATATATATATACTAAACTGATTTTTTTATTTATAAATAATACCTTAATTATACCTTATTTACCTAAAAATAGTGATTACATTACAACAAATTTTTTCCTTAAAATAACAAACGTAGCTTAGTGATTTTATATTAAAGGGTGGAGAGTTTTATACATTTGCAAAGGGAAATAGATCAATATGATTAGGCTACAAAACAAATTACAACATGTGGTTATAAAACGAGTCTTAACAATTTTGAATAACAAAAAGTTGTTGTTTAAGCAGTAAGAAATATATAATACTAGTAGTACACAAGGGTATGTTATAAAATATTATCTAATGTCTTATATAATAAATACAGTTTTAACCTAGTATTAAAACTACACAAACACTTAGTTTACTTTTTCGTATTGTTTATAAAATATTTCACGCAAGTGTCCTTTGAAGCTATGTCTTTCGTTATGTTGTATATCACATCACGGACAGTCTCAAGCTGTGGATCTTGCTCAGTTGAGATGTAAGATTTTAATCTCACATCGGCGTGCTTCCAGTGCTCTTCTGGTGCGATGTTCCTAACTTTTTCAAGATCGTATATTTCTATCTTAATAAGGTGTGATGCATACGCAGCATCGTCTTTACCCGAAGATAGGTAAGCAACACCGGTATGGGAACTTTGCGACACACTGGAAGATCTCTTCACTGGTTTCACTTTTTTCTGCGGTTTTTCAAAGAAACTCTCGATACTATTTGCAGGACGTTTCTTCGCTATGGCTTGTTTCACTTTAAAACCGAGTGTGCCTTCTTCATCACTCCCTGAATCATCATGTTCAGGTTCAGGGTAATAAAAATTCTTGAAAGTGTTTTCCGTGAACTGTAACAATATTCAACAATAAGTTATACATCCGATTAACACACTTAACAAGTAACACGATGAACACAAGTTACAGAAAAAAAAAACACTGTTAAACAAATAGTACATAAAAATACTACATACATATTTTATAAAAAATAGTACATACTTACATTTGCCATTTTTTATAAGCACTGTAGCACGATTCAACACTATGTCACTGTACACTGAGAGAGCTCTGGTAACAAGCACGACTCGGTTCTGAATACTTATAGATCGTCACTGTCCATCGGCTTTTATAAGGATGTGACAATAGATTACCGTTAAAATCACGTTTCGACTAGTTTGTACCGCGCCCAACAGCCACCAACAAACAGTAATAAAATTTATAATAGACTTTCGAATCTTTTGATGATTCGGAGAAGAAACCTGTCATAAATCTTTACAAACAATATGGACCCAACAAACAAATTAAAAAATCAACGAGTTTAGTTCAGCCTACTACAAATACACGTTAGTACAAGTTACAAAGTTTATTCAGGTATTTTCTTAAGCATCTATTCAAGAACATAATATTTGACGAAATAAATAAATATGCAAAACTAGAACTCGTATTTTTAACTTACAGCTTAAATAAGTTAGTATAGTTTTGAAGCAGTTATTACTGTATAAAATACCGCATTACTATTGTAAGATTAGATTCGTATTATCCTTATGCTACAGGCAATATTTTTACATAGAACTTCCTCCTTTTTGAAGTCGGTTATTACAAAAAAGAGATGAAAGTAACATTGAGTACGTACTCAAATTTATGCAAGGTTAGGTTAGGTTAGAACAGCGTTCTTAAGACCAAAACAACTGTACTGTGCTCGTAGCTAGTTTTAAGTAGGTAAGTAAATAAAGCAGTTCTTCAAAATTAAGTTTTCGAAGTTAGGTGATAGTTAAGTTAGAAGTAATGTTAAGTTGAACAAGATAAAATATATAAATAGAACAACGTTCCAAATGCAGCATATGTAGTGAGTAACAAAATACATACTTTGAAGTAAGGCTACCTGAAGTTAAGTAGTCAGTTAACGTATCCTGCGTTAGCTGGGCGTAGTCCTGTAGCTTAGGTTAGGTTAGGTTAGAATTGTGATCTAGCATAGGTTAGCTTAGATTAGTGATACGTACACCGTAGCACACATCACGTAGTAAGAACCTTGGAGTAAAGAGACGATGTGAGACAGGCTGGGTTGAAACAGCGATTCCAATAAGAACCAAGGTGGCGGACCTAGTCTGATAGTTTAGGTATGAGATGTTTAGGTATTTGTCCAGCTTTACCTAAAGAATGTTCTTAAAAGATGTATACCGTTTGGAAAGGAAGTTGTAGGCAGTTGAAGCCAAAGAGAAATATAAAAGAGGGAAACAATAGTAGACCGTAATAAAAGTGAGCTCGGCGTCCGAGAGGGCAATAAAACCCGAGCTCGGGTAGACAATAGAAAAGGGTCGATGGGTCGGGGAAGGTGTTGCATTGTTAGCGTAGGGCGTTCTGTAAGTCCTGACAGAGCTGTCTGAGCGTCCTGGGACCTATTCCAAACGCTCCAAGTAAGCTATTTGTTTTTTTTTTTTTTTTTTTTTTTTTTTTTTTTTTTTTTTTTTTTTTTTTTAGGTTTCGTGGTCCGCCAAATTCGCCCTGGATGCCGCCCATCAGGCCCGTCCGCCCCGTATCGTAGTATCGGCGAATCCCTACTACTTACAGGCGTCAATCCGGATGGCGGAAAACCGTGTGGAGTGGAGAGCTTTGGTGCAACAGATAACGGCCTCAAATGGTCACGACCCTCAGTCATGAGGAACCGAGGAAGAAGAAGAAAACTACTTGTATTTCGGACCATCATACTAAACTTCATGAAGTTCACATCTAAATACAGACAAATTGTTCGTCGTCTCTTTATTATTCAGGCTCGGTAAGGACCAAATATGAAATAGTTAATTTTTCTAATAGGAATGGCCCCTGCACACGTATTCAAGGGTATGGATGACGACCATCTTATGCAAGCACGGTGTCTAATGTGTCTATAGCTAGGGTTTAGAAGCCTAGTAAAATAAATCCTAACCAAATAAAAAAAGGGATATATTTAAATGCACATCTGTATAATTTTTCAGTACACTAGGTAACTCCACTAATTAACTGAATGCATACCAAAAAAACGAATGCTGTGCAAAAAAAACAATTGATTAACTGAACATGTCCTACAAAAAAAACTTAAACATCATACAAAACGAGATGACCTTTTTAACCGAATTCACACCAAAAATATGGTTCGTACATCGGATATATTTGAAAGTTTCACCAAAAATACTGACTTGCACACTAATTATCCTCGCACTGCACACTAAGATCCGACTCGGCCGGGTTAGGTTAGGTTAGGTTAGTTTTTTTTTTTATATACAGTAAAACAGTTTTGCAAATACCTTTAAATAGTATATTGAATTCGCATTATTTAGTGTGCATAATTAGTGTGCTAGTCAGTATTTTTGGTGAAACTTTCAAATATTTTGATCGAAAAAAGGGAATATACAGATATCGATTTAACTAAATACATGCCATAAAAAAATGCTTAACTTTCCCATCCACCTCTATTAGTTCCTGGTACTCTGACGCGTGATATTGATATACGATACCGCCAGCTGGCTCCTATTACGCCCCCGTCCTATTCTTGATTCCGTACAATCCAAACCAGGGGTAGCCAGCCGGTCGATAGTCGATCTTAATAAGGAAAAAAGCTGGTCAAGTGCGATTCGGACTCGCACACCGAGGGTTCCGTACAAACTATGAAAGCACTGAATTTTGCTCTATAATAAGCTGAATTGAGGAACAAACTTAACTTTGCCGAGAGTAAACTATTGTCCCCATCCATTGACATAGGTCGCGGTTAGTTTACCAACTACAAATAAGTTTGTAATCATATAAAATATATTTATACGTAGCAAAACATAGTGCGTATTAGTAGGTCGCGTAGGGCTTAGATATTAGTAAACAGCAGATCAAATCAAGTTGGCCACCCCTGCTTAAACTAAATGTATCGGTATATACCATGAGGGCAGTGCACCTTGGATTCATGAAAATACACGTTCCGAGGAATCCACTGGACTAATATCCATTTCAGCTTTGAAGTCAATTATAAATAGATCACAAACTGTTAGTGCAATATATCAAAACAAAAATAATATAATAAACAACAACTTTCACGCATATGGATGGAATAGCGACTTAGACGTATCTAACTATTAATAAACTTTTAGGTAGGTAAGTATAGTAGAATCTTATTCGACTACGACTCTCTCTCTGAAACATTAAACATTCAGTATTAGGTATTCATAATGAGGATCATTAAAATTATTATGAATAGCTTGAACTGAAAAGAGTGTAGATATGTAGGTATCTGTTAAAATGAAGATTATATTTTTGTTATTTAACGGTCCATGTGCGTACTTAAACAAGTAAAATAGGCAAATACGTATTAATAACATCTATGTAAGTACTTACATCCGACCGAGCAAGGGACGTGTCCCCGTTTCCGCTTGGCCCAAAATTATTTTGCATGCCCACATTCCGGATTTCTGGCTGTTCTCGCCTACATGTTTTTCTCAACCGCTTCTCGTGAAATTTAGTGAGCAGGTTGGATAATAGAATAGATTTAACGATTCAGTTTTTCAAAATGGTTTATGATATGCGGAAATTTTTTTTTTTGCCATTTGGAAACAGTCTCACATCGCGAGGATTACCTCACAGAGCCACTAGTAACTAGTGTAGGCATCACGAGTCTGTTTGGAAATATGTTTTTTGTACGTTTAAAACCCTCTCCGCCATTTTGAACATTTTCGAAAAACTGTGACTACAAAAAAATCCTGTACAATTATCGATCCTGCTCAACAAAATTTCACGAAAATCGGTTGTAAAATGCGACATTTAAGCAAGAACATGCAGAAATCTGGACAACCCCACATTCAGAAAGGTTTTTTTTTCGCGCCAAAATGGAGGAGGTTAAGTTCGCTCAGTAAGGAAGTATAATATGTGAATGTGACAGTTGAAAAGTAAGAAAAAGTATGATTTTCTAAGTTAGGTATCAATGTTTTCACTATGTCTGTTGCGCATTTAGTTAGTTTTTGTGGATAGGTACTTATGTAAAAATATCATTAGGGTCTGTCATTTCACTAGCTTGTTTTCACAGCTGGCAGCGTAGTATGTACCTACCTACTTATTACGGTTTTAGATAAACCACATTAGCACACTAGTTTAAATATATTTACTGTTTTTACGAGCGACATACTTCGATTAACTCAACAACCTTAACGATAGCGATAAACGTAACTATTTCGTAAATTACTAAACAGTAAGTAGGTAATTACAATAGATACACAATGCTGAATACTCGTTAACTCAGCTATGTCACATCACCTCAATACAGTATATTTTTTATGTGCAGTTGACCATTTTATAACTCGTAGGAATAATCCTAAGGGATTTTAAAATTTAAAATGAAAACAACATTTATATCATTTCAATATTATTTGCATCAATTAATCTCCCACATAAGACTGTCATGTTATGTCAACATTTTCTGTGCGTGTGGATTGAGTGAGCACCCTTCAAAAATGAGAAAAAATGTGCTGATCATTTAGTAAAAGTTCTAAAACAATTGTAAAACTAATTGATTAATTTGTAAAACGATAAATCAAAATAATACATTCATTAATGTGTGCTCACTCAGTTCTCACAAACTACCAACGAAATCTGAATGTGTTTATTTAACATATAATATGTATATACTAATTTTTAGTAAAACCTATGCTTAAGGTAGGTAATCATTTGTAGATCACCTGGTTACGTATTTAAAGTTTTACAAATAATTTCGTATGCTCACTCAATCCGCACACTTTCGAAAACCCAATTTCTGATAGAAAAACTGCAGATTGAAACTTCTATATTATGTGTATATTAGTTTAGTAAAACTTGTAAGGGAATTTGTAAAATACAAAACAAACCGCTAACGTGGCAGATTTTTGGATAATAAATGTTTGTAAGTGCTCACTCAGTCCACACATTATTCGTAAGTTAAAAATGTAAATATCTTAATATTTGTAGTATCTAGGAAACTATAAAGTACTTCAACTTTTAGTAAAAAAAAAATACTAAATATCCACCATCTAAAATGTCATATTCGTTGTCTGCTTTTAAACATATTCAAATTTAATTTTAAAATACAATCTAAGATACAGTCCACATTTTATCGGGCAACTGCGGATTAAATACATGAATTTTGGTGTGAAATATCTAATGAAATTCTAAATAAATAAAATGAATATTCAGCATTAATTGGAACAAGTGACAGATTCAGATTCAGATTCAGATTTATTTATTGATAACTATACAAATTAATTACATGTCGGAATATAATACAATTAAACATAAAGATTCTATACAATAAATTAAGAATGTCACATTTTAATAGGTCTAACATAATAGGTACATACCATTTTAATAGGTTTAACATCTGGATTGTACATTTGCAAACGAATATAAACCCTATTGCAACGTGCTAAGGTGTATGGGTGAATAGTTATAAACTGTCTTTGTTTGTAGGTACTACAATCAGATGATTGGGTCAACGATCTCTCTGTAGGAATTCATTCAAGTTATAGCATGCGAGATTTAGAAGCAATTCTTTAAGTTTCTTAGAGAATATGGTGTTACTGGATGCGTTTTTGATGTCCGTAGGGACACAATTATAAATGTTAGGGCCGACAACACTGAGTTCCGCACTTGCCTTTGCCAGTCGCCGTCGCGGAGGTACCAGAAGGTGCGGTCTTCGTGACGTTCTCGGGTTCCGTTGGCCGTAAGTTTGGTATTTATGAATGTTGGATCTGACGTATTCACACGCAGTTAGTATAAATATGGACGGCAGAGTTAGTATTTTGTGTTTTCTAAATATGTCACGGGCCGGATGATCGACCGGTTTACGATCTATGATGCGTAGGGCTCGCTTTTGCATACAGAGCACTCTGTCTCGACTGGCAGATGTTGCCCACATATCTACCCCTTGAATAAGGATTGTATGAAAATATCCAAAGTATGCTTTTCTTAAATTGGTGGGTGATAAGGTGGGGGCAAGCCTGGATAGCGCGTAACACGCCGAAGACAGTTTGTCGCATACATAGTCAATGTGTGGGGACCAAGTCAGTTTGGCGTCAATTATGAAGCCGAGGTACTTTGTTGCGTCTACTTCAGACAGGATTCAATATACAATATTGAAGTTAAGAATTCCAAATATTGTAGTTATGTTCAGTTTTAGTAGTTTTCTATATCACTCATTGAATGAGGGTCTCATGATGACCAGAGCTACCTGTATCGGGCGTGTTAATTTTTTTTTTCATTTATGTTATCATTTAGGTTATTATTATTACAGTGGGTGAACGGCATCTCGGTGGCATTCCACGAAATCGGACACCTGCCCTTCGAGGTGGAGATCACGGAATACGTGCGGTACAACGGGAGCAACCTGTTATCCGTCGTCGTGGACAACACCCTGCTCAACGACACCGTACCGCAGGGCGACATTACAGAGATACAAGCGTGAGTGAAATGAAACAAGAAAAGTGTCTATATTTAGTCCTTTAGAGGTGGTGATCAAGGACTAGGTACGTGAGGAATAAAAGCAGCCTATTGTCCGTCGTGGTGGATAAAAGGCTACTCGACGACACCGTGCCGCAAGGCGCCATTACTGAGATACAAGCGTGAGAGCTTCTCGGAAATGAAACCAGCAGTGTCTATACTAAATTTAGTCCTTTCGAGGTGGTGATCAATACAACAGCGGCCTGTTGTCGGTTGTGTGGACAACGCGCTGCTCAACGACATCGTGCTGCAAAGCGCCATTACTGAAATACAGACGTGAATTATTCACTAGAAATATGAAACCAAAATGAAGCGTTGTATACATTATGTATGTAGAGTTTATTTTTAGCCGACTATAGGTACCTATGTTAATGAAGTATTTACAAGTACATATAGTGTTACGATAAATAAAGCCATTTGCCAAGTCCCCGCAAGATGATAACTAATATAGGTAATGGCAGGTTGATGCGCTACTAGTGAAACGGTATCACTAGTATTTACCGAACAGAAATTAAATTAATTGGACAGTATCATATATTTGCAAGAATACGGTCAGGTACAGCTGTTGAATGTAAGCTTTGTTCGTGCATATTTGCCCTGCATCAAGGTATGCAAATTATTAGAACATGATCGTAATACTTTTATGGACGCTGCTTAAATTAACTTTTTTAATAGATGCAAGAGGCCAATGATGATAATGTTCCTAAAATAAGATATACTTTATGATTTTATTGCAGAAACAAAACATTCTACCTGAAGCAGTCGTACACGTTCGATTTCTTCAACTACGCGGGGATCCATCGCAGTGTGTTCCTCTACAGCACGCCACAGGCCTATATCGACGATGTCATTGTCAATACCGACATACAAGGCCTCACTGGTAAACATATTTTTAGTGTCACACTATAGATTTGTGACTGTACACCTTGCGAACATTTTTCGAATTAAAAATATCTTCCTTATATTCATCCTCCATGTACATGCACGTGAAAGCCTTGTTACTAGTCTCATCATCATCATCATCATCATCCAATCCTAGCCGATTTCGGCCACGGCGACTGGACATACTAGCTAGTCAGAGCGTCGTTCGTGTGCTCTCATGTGACTGACATAGCCAATTTTTGCTGCAAATGTACGGCCACAAATGCTGCAAGTCAGCACCCCTCCGACGAAATTATAATTGATGACCACAGGTAATCGGGTCTTCAACTCGTCGCGCTTAACGTCGAGTTCTTTTCGCCTTTTTCCTTCTAAGGCTTGCACTTTTACCTGCACTGTATGCCTCCAGTTAGGTCGATCTTGGGCCAAAATCTCCCAGCGCGAAATCTCAAAATCTCTCTCTCATATGAGACTAGTAACAACTTGTTACTAGTCTCATCTATACCTAGATATAATTCTAGCATGAACAACCCGTGTGGTTGGTGCTTACTATAATATCGATAAACCTGTTATCGATAACCACCACGTCAACGTTCTAAAATAAATGCACAATTATATAATACGACGTTGAAGTGGTATTTATCGATAACAGGATTGTCGATGTTTTATTTTGTAAAGCACTAACATTTAACAACAACGTCGTTCGTGCTAGGAAAATCTCTAGGTACCTATACTTATCACATTAGGTAGGTACACTAAGCCGGATAGCAAGTAGACTGTGGCGTCTAAATCTAGATGGGTGTGGGTGAAAGCGTTTTAGCGTTTTTGTCACCAGGTACTTATAGTTATTTAAAATGAATGAGAAACGAGTGACTATGAAACCGGGTAATCGCAATTTGTTTTCGCTCACGAAAGGATCCACGCCACCGTAGCGTTACACTTATATACCTAGAAGGGCTAGACGTATGACACGTTTCTTTATTTTATTTTTTAACTAGGAGATGCCCGAAACTTCGTCCTCGTTAAACTTTTTTCTTTTCCGTAGTCGGAAATTAAGTATCGTATAACTTTCTATATATCCGAAATTAGTTAACATCCGTGCAGCCCTGTGTCGCAAGCGCCCATCCCTAGGCGGCGGTAACTGCTTAACATCAGTCAAGCATGCTTGTTTGCCACCGTCGTAGTATTCAAAAGCCGTTTCGGTGTGATGAGAGGGCAACGAAATGTTTACCAACATACAGCGTGTACAGTATCCTGCAATGTATTGTTAAGATTTTTCCTGAAAAAAGCCCTCTCCATTGAAAACTGATTTTCTATACAATTTTATGAAGTTTTAGATTAGATATTGGTTATTGTAGCGCCCGCCCATATTGAAATCAAATAACACTCTTAGCAATTTTAGTGAATATTATATGTGTATAACTTATATATCTACACTTTACCTATATATGCAGGTGTCATATATGCTTGCATGCTATTCTTTTTCCAGGTTTTGTCGTGTACAACGTCACCTACAAAGGTTCCGACTCCAGCAACATTGGATGTCTCATCCAGGTGTTTGACAAGAACGACACCCAAGTGGTGGCGTCCAAGGACTGCGCCGGCCTGCTGGAGATCGGCAACGCCAACTTCTGGTGGCCGTACCTGATGCACCCTAACCCAGGATACTTATACACTATGAAGGTAGATTATTTTGTCTTGGTCAACTCCTCGCCGTAGATAGCGCACGAAAGAAGAGGTATTTCTGAGAAAATGCTTTTTTTCGAAACTAACGTTTTTTTAGATATTGTGTCATCATCAAGCAAAGAATAATTCGATTTAATGTTAAAATATATAAAACAAGTTTTATATTGAATTGTTTCTGTTATGTTTCAGGTTTCACTTTTAGGGACGCGAGGAGACCTGGTAGACACATACTACCAAAAAATCGGTATCAGGACAGTGACGTGGACCAACACAAGCGTCTTCATCAATGATAAACCCATCTATCTTAGAGGCTTCGGCATGCATGAGGACTCAGATGTGAGTGTCATAACTCATAACAACAAACTTAAAATGATTTTACTACTCCCAATCATCGAGATTCAAAAAAAAAAGTCTAATAGGCAGGTTTCACAGACTATAGCGATAATTTACTTTACTCTTCGATTGCTTGGAGTATGTCATTGGAATTTAATGGTAATTTTATCCCTATATTCTCCGTAAAAAATTCATTACCATAACAAAGACCTATTGCGGTCAAAGATCATGACCAACTCTCGTCTATGGTAAACTCTCGTAACAACAACAATGGGTATTATCATCATCTTTCTGCTTCGCTATCGTATAATATATGCTACATACATACATATGTATACGTCTCAGTTCAGTGAT
This sequence comes from Apotomis capreana, assembly GCA_947623375.1. Taxonomy (NCBI): domain Eukaryota; kingdom Metazoa; phylum Arthropoda; class Insecta; order Lepidoptera; family Tortricidae; genus Apotomis; species Apotomis capreana. Next base: position 18,332,584 of record OX392512.1, read on the forward strand.
GATATGCCTACCTGTTGTTGCGCTATAGGTACTTCAACCATAAGATGGGCCATCAAATAGATCGTTTAGCGCAGGCAATCTCGCTTAAGAATTATTCGTTTATTTTAGAGCAATCAACTATTCAAGTCGGCACAGGTATTAAACCAAGCAAAGATACTATTGGATATGATTTGCATACGTTTCAGCTTCGGGGTAAAGGCTGGGACCCGGTTCTGTGGGTGAAGAACTTCAACCTCATCCGCTGGGTGGGCGCCAACGCCTTCCGCACCTCGCACTACCCCTACGCCGAGGAGATCTACCAGCTCGCCGACGAGCAGGGCGTCATGGTCATCGACGAGTGCCCCAGCGTCGACACCAAGTAAGATTTGCAGTCCTAAAGATTTAATAAGTAGCAGTGCCTACTTATAGGTACTTACTTATATCAAAAAATTTACTTAGACAACAAGCTAATGTTAATTCTCATAATTATTATAAGATCGAAAGTAGTGTATTGTATTAATGGGGGAACAACTCCTGGACAAATTGTAGACATTATTAATCTCGTAAATTATTTAATATGCAATATCTACTTACATATACATATATCGTATTTGTGCTCCCAACTGATAGAATCTGTGGAATTTATGCCAATAAATCTAATAATATGAGTAGATACGGTAAATTATAAAATTACAATGGATCAAACGACGAATTTGAAACAAACGACATGCTACTATAGGTACCTACATATTATTAACGCACAGGTTGCGGTTAAAATTACTTTGGATTTTGGATACCGGTCTGCTATTTTGACTCTCGAGGTTTTTTTTCTGATATCTCTCTTTTTAAGTTTTATTCGAGTCTGTTCCGATTGAATTCTTTCTATTTGCAGTTTCTTCACGGACGCGCTGCTCGCTAAACACAAGCAGTCGCTGAAGGAGCTGATCCACCGCGACAAGAACCACCCCAGCGTCATCATGTGGTCCATCTCCAACGAGCCGAGGTCGCAGATGAAGGGCGCTGACTATTACTTTGGGTACACTTTAAATTTTTTAATATACGTTACGTATAGTACAGTCCGTGAACAACTATTAAAATAGCCCTAGGTTTTATACAGGTCTCGGTCTATAAACTCTACCGTAAGGTTAGGTTATTTGTTAAAATGCTAATTTAACGTTTTAAGCCCTAACATATAATTACAGGATTAAACGAACTTACCTTAAGTGAAGTTCTATCCTGATTATATGAAGTACTTAGTCCGAGGTATAATTACTATGTAGTACTTTTCTTGCTTGCAATATATGTCGCTAATTTTAAAGTCTAAAAACAAACATAAAAAACACAGCACCTGGCAACATTAGTTATAGATGTCATTAAGTTCAGAGTAAAATATATAGAAGAGGGAAGGGAGGGAGGGAAGCTCTACCTCGGACTAAGTACTTCATATAATCAGGATAGAACTTCACTTAAGGTAAGTTCGTTTAATCCTGTAATTATATTCGTACTTAGTCCGAGGTATAATTACTATGTAGATGTTTAGAGACATCCAAGGTAATATACATCTTTATATTATTATACTTTATAATATTATAAAGGCGAAAGCTTGTGAGCGTGATTGTAACTTCTTCACGTTCATATAGGGGGCTCAATTCTGATAAAATATGATTGATATGGAGAATGGAGGTAGCTGGCCCTCCGGACCAACACATAGTCCACTTTTCATCTGGAAAATATTAGTGTTCACCGCGCGTTAAAACCGCGGGACGGAGCTAAAATGTTCATTGAAGATTCTTTAGTACACACATTACAAGAATAATATACCTACTAATTGACTTTATTTTAATAGTAACCGATTAATTATGAGATTAATCTAACTTAGCAGGTAACTGCAAGGTTGCAGAATAAAGCAATAAAACCATACTTTAACACTTTCGACACCAACAACCCGGAGGCCGGGCGCTCGTAAACTGTCCAGATGCCGGCCAACCCGGTAGCCGGGGTTGATGCTATAAAAGTCGGCTCGGCCGGTTTCTGGGATATCTTACTTTTTTTTTTTTTTTTTGTCTGGTTGCAAAAGTGTTAACCATATGGTTCCATATCCACTTGAGTTTACTTACTCCATATGAAAGACCATGTTAACCCGTTGCGGGACAGTACGCCTATAGGCGTTTGATCTAAAGGTTTAACAGCAGTTAATGTACAGTAGTCTCCATCAACGTATATGAACGTATATGAGGAATATGTTTTCAAAAATACTAATAATAAATAACATTATCCTAGTTCTAAGAACAGGTTTTGTAAACTGTGTTTACTGTTTATCATCATGAGTTAGAGACCTTTTATAGTTATCCACGAAGGTGTGGGACTTTGATTATCAGCCTACAACTTGTATTATTTTAACTACTATGAATATTTGTTATAAAAACATTTTAACGATTTCACAAATTTTTATAATGTGACGACTAATCTGCATACTTGCAAAGGCTTGTTTAATAGTAATTTTAAAGAGATTTGTTAATGAGACATTTTCCTATCACAATGTTTGAGACAATACAGCTAAGCAGGTACTTGGTTGGATATATCTAAGGGTTGCTATTCAAATAAGACAACCTCAAATTTGGCGGGTACAAGACATTGATGTCTTGCAATAGATAGAAATACTGTCTGTAGCAAGTTTTACATTTGTTCTAATATGAAAGTATTTGTATTCTTTGAACTATAATAATTACTGTCTCACGTTTTTTGGTATAATCATTTTGATTATCTCAATAGATCTGTATGAGTTATAGAAAAACTTATGCAGAAATACCTTATGCAGCTAACTTCATATTATATGTATATTAAGTGTTTGTATTCTTTGACCTAAACTTATTAATGTCTTTTGTAAGCACTAGTGTCATATGTGAGCCATCCCAAGGATCTATTATTAAAACATTTTTTAGAACTACATCAGGGTACCAAACCTGATCATATTTGGGTTTGATAGGATGTAATTTGAAAACACCTTAGAAAAGGTGTCTACTTATCTGATTATCTGTAGATATTTAAGTACTTACTTGGGATTACCAATTATAAAATAGTGCTAAGTACAAAATAACAAATTTGACATAATGTAGAAACGATAAATATTATGGGAATTATTAAGTGTATCATGTTCATCATACACATGGATCACATCACTGACTTATTATATTGTCATTCTGAGGTAAAAGGTTGATTGTACTAAAAAACTAAGCCTCACGAAGATCTGGGGTGATGACAGAATCAATTAGAATGTCAGATATTACCATAGATTCAAATCGTGGGTGAAAACTATGATTCCTGAAGTCCATTTTAACTCCATTTTATATAGTATTATTAAGCCAAATTCTAAAGTATGAAATAATAAAGGATTTATTTTATTGTGTACCTAGTGCAATATACCCAGAAGTTGTCTGCAACATAATAAATATTCAGAAAAAAAAATATCTATATATATTATGATTATTTAATTACACCCGGGTGCTTGACGTTTCCTAAAAATACATCAGAAATATTTTAAGTGATTTCCTAGTCTTCACTTTTTTATTGACGTCAGTAAAAAACCTCAAAGATTATTGCCTTGCATTTTGCATCAATGTAAAGATTTCATGTACTTGTCAAGATATTGAACACCTGCCTACATGTTCAATGCATACATTTGTATTATTTTTCCAAAAAACCTAAGTAACATTTCACTCAAAGAATAAGTATTGACTTAAATACCAGATAGTGAATATGGATTATGAAACAATTATGGAACAACAAGGCATCTGTAATTGTTTTGAAATAAAATTTAACTGTAAGCATTGGATGCTAATACTTAACTATACCTATATCTCCAAGATTTAAGTATTTAAGCTTACAAGTTTCTAATACTATAATTTACTCTTTTGTGTAAATTAAACGAAAGTAGGTAACCCAAACTGTATTAAATTTTTAATAGTTGGCTTAGTTCCCGAATGTAAATAGATGAATTATAACAATCTTTTCTTAAAGTATATAGAGTTCTTGCAATTCTTTAACATGGAATGCAATACTATTTCTTGTAAGTTGATGGCAAAGCCTAAATATTCCCATATATGAGATAATGTTACGCAGATCTATCAGAATTAAAAATCAACTGAGTGATTTCAGCAACTTAGGTATTAATCTTATTTGTATTTCTTTCTTCCTGAGGTGTGCAACAAGGAGTATTCTATTCTATTCTATTGTAATACTCCTTAACCTTTCCTCATTACATTGCAAATTAGGTATGTTTACCCTTACCCTGATTTCTTAGCAATTCAATAGGAAGTTGGTTCCATAATTTAAAAAATAATAATTATTATTATTTAATGGGACACTTGAGAGACCAACACAGTTGTTGTTGTTGACAGTTGACTTGAACCATTTTTTATTATATTGGAATTACAAACACTTTTGTGTATCTAATGCATCTTTTATATTAAATTATGTAATCACAAATAGTTTATTCTGTGGCATTTAATGATCTGTCCTTTTATGATACTTAAATACCATTACATAATAGCATTCTTCATTCTTAGGAATTGTAGAAATATTAGACATCTTCAGCTGGTTTGCTTCCATTAATATTGTTAATGCATACCAGAATTTTCCTTGTCATAATGGTCCAATTAAAGTTAATATGGATATAATTATTTTCAAAAAGTATTGATATATCCCATTGTTCACTATTAACAATGTGTTTATAAGTTAGAGTATGACATTATTCAAAATATTCAAGTTGAAAAGCAAACTTTACATACATCCACATATTAAACATGAGCTTCTCAGTAGAAAGGGGTTGACCGTTGATATAAGGTAGATTATTGAATGTCCCCATGGTGTTCCACAGTGGTTTCTATGGTCATACCTACTGAACTGGATTTGTAATTTGTAAATAAAGTTAATTTACTTCAATGTATAATACATGTTCTTTATTTGTTAATGCCTTAATTGAATCCTTCTACAATTTGTATTTCTGGTAGTAAATACTCCTGTATTGTTTGACCCTCCATTGCTCATCATCATATTCTTTTCAAATGTGGATCCAGAAATTTATTCAGTGGATTTGTGCTAATTATTAAAGGCAGGGGGCAGTGCAAATTTAAATTAAAAAGTAATATTTACTGTTTGTAGGTTATTCAAATTCAAATTCAAATTCAAAATATTTTATTTCGGATAAAGATCCATATCAGGTTAGTAACATAAAAACTTATAAATTATATGTTAGTAAAACTTAATACTAATTTAGCTACATACATTATAATTCTAATGCACAACTGGTATGACACAGATCACGGCTATTTAATATACCTTACTAATGTCCGGATCTGTGCCACCCAGTGACACAGAATGGGACAATTGTATCTATCTGCTATCACCTTCAGAATGCTGTTTTGACTCTTTCTGACACGGTCCATCAACGACGCAATTTTTTTCCTCATGATCGCGTGGAACCCGTCCGTGTGGGCGTCCGCGAACATTCCTGAGGCACTGCACCACCTAGGTAGCCTCAACAGCATTCTGAAGGCGTTATTGTATTGGATGCGAAGGGCGTTATAAGCTCGTTTTGTATATCGAAACCACAGGCCGCTTGAGTAAAATGATTGGCAATATGCTTTGAATAGCGTCACTTTTACTTCTACAGAACATCTCGCGAACCTGCGGGCCAACATATTACTCCTCACTGATAACGCCCTCCGCTCCCTCTCCAAATCACGGTCATCACATAAGTCACTAGAGACTATGTGGCCCAAGTATTTAAAAGTCTCCACTACCTTTAACACTTCTCCACCAAGAGTTACTGGCGGAATAAAGTAAGGCTTAATTCTTCCCGCCTTAAAAACCATCACTTCACTCTTGCTGGAGTTGTACATGAGCCCATGACTAGTGGCATATTCTTCACATCTGGCCACCAACTGCCTAAGTGCCCCAATAGACGGACTCAGCAGCACCATGTCATCTGCATAGCTTATATTGTTGACACATGTATTTTCGATATGGCATCCCGCATACATGCTACTGAGTCCGGCTATCAGGTCATTAATATACCAGTTGAATAGCCTCGGAGACGTTAGACCCCCCTGCCTCACTCCACATTGCATCCGATATTCATCGGACAAGGCCCCGGCCCACTTTACCTGATTTCTTTGGTTATGGTACCAGTACTTAAAAATGCCTATACACTCACCAGGTATACCTGCTTCCCTTAATTTCTGCCAAAGAATCTCGTAATTAACTCTGTCAAATGCCTTTGACAGGTCCAGAAAACAGGCATAGACCGGTGTTTTTCTGTCAGTATAATACGCGACAGTATGCTTCAAGCACAGAATAGCACTTTCTGTTGACAACCCAGTCCTAAAACCGAACTGGGCGTCGTGGAGACTAAGGTACTCATCAAGTGTGGCGTTGAGCATACTGTCGAGTATCTTGGCGGTGGTTGTGGCAAGCGAGATCGGCCTATAATTAGCCTTGTCCGACAAATCACCCGTTTTGTTCTTAACAACTGGAACAACTATGGTCTTCATTAATGCGCTAGGTAAGTAGGCATGAGTAGTACATAAGTTAAGGAACATTGAAAGAACCCTAGGCAAATGCACCCCAGCATACTTAAAATGCTCAATGCTGAGGCCATCGTGCCCCGGTGATTTACCCCTTTGCATTTTATTTATCACGTTTGCAATCCTTTTAGCAGAAAACCACATCTTGCGAGGTGCGTCGATGGCCTCAGCACCAAGTAAATTTGCTGGACACTGCGGCACCATAGGTAGCAGAGACTCAACAGTGAACTGTTCTTTAAATAACTCTGCAATCTCTTTATGCCCACTTTTTGCTCCTACACTCACAGGCAGGCCAGGCCCCACATTCATGTTTTTCGTCTGTTTCCAAAATTCATTGAACTTGTTGCCACTATGAGCAAGAGCAAGTCTATCCATTTTTAACTGGTCCTCCCGGTCTTGGCACCACTTTAATTTGGCTTTGAACTCCTTCCTACTACTGTTCATAAGCTCAAATAACCTACCTTGACGCGGTCTTCTAGTAGAGATTTTCATTTTCCTCCTTCTTCGTGTCTTCACTTTCTCTCTCCTTTCACATTCCATACACTTATTCCACGAAAGTAAGGCGTAATATAACTTCTTGTTAAAATAGTAGTGTGAAAATTCAAAATGATGATAGACCATCCTTGCATAATCGTATTTTGTCACAATTTACGCCTCCGACGCCAAATACTTGGGTCTTTACTATCGTACTGCCTTTTCGGCATGGTAAAAACACTGTACAGTTGGTATTTACTAGATAATACTTATTTTTAAATAAAATAAACGCGGAAAGCGACATATTCTTAGCGCGCTAAGAAAATTAATGACATCTATAACTAATGTTGCCAGGTGCTGTGTTTTTTATGTTTGTTTTTAGACTTTAAAATTAGCGACATATATTGCAAGCAAGAAAAGTACTACATAGTAATTATACCTCGGACTAAGTACGAATATAATTCATTGAATCAGGCGTTACTTTGCGGAAATCCATATTAATGAAAATAATAATAATCGCGGAATAGCAAAGCAATATTATTATCTTCATTTTTTTTTTGGCCTAACATATAAAAAATCTTATATCTGTAAATATGTAATTTGCTCTTAATATTCCAATGGTACCTAAAAATAAAAGGCTTATAAACTTGTTTTTGCTTAGTACCAAGTAACCCCTTGGGTTCCAAATAGCCTCACCTTACGGTATGTAACCTTTCAAACGTTGGGCGTCAAACAAAAAAGTCAAATCCGTTATCAACTTATCAATATCTTCATATAATTTTTTTTTCAGTGAGGTCGTGCGACATGTGAAATCCATGGACCTATCACGACCAGTCACCATCGCCATTGCACAAAGTTATTTTTATGATAAATCTGTAAGTATACTTAGCGTATGTCTGGTATTGTACACCTATCTACATAATATAATTCTACTACGTACGACTATCCCCTTGACAGGCGCAATACCTAGATGTGATAAGCTTCAACCGATACAACGGCTGGTACCACGAACCGGGCACGCTGACAAACATCATGAACAACGTGGCCGAAGAAGCCACGGCGTGGCATCGCAAGTACAACAAGCCGGTCCTAATGTCCGAGTACGGCGCCGACACGCTCGCGGGGCTGCATTTCGTGAGTTCATTCTTATTTTAGAAGCAATTTGCGTAACTTGAACGATAAGGTAGCGTAGCGCAACAAACATACCAGATGACTGCTCGCGTTCGAATACGATCAGCATCAAAAGTAGCTGATAATTTTACTTCTGGCATTTATGTCAAATTGCAACTAATATTTTTAGCTAACTAACTGACCGATGACGTCCACAAGCATGACTAAACTTTGTAACTTTCTTGAGCATCGTAACAACCTGGCCCAAAAGAGATTCTATAACCACATTTACTGTGTAATCATTTATATTACTGTGGCTCCTGTTCCTTTTTGACAAAGCATATCTGTTTTTTTTTTATTTTAGAAATGAAAGTTTCATTACACAAAAAGGTAAAGATAATATATTTTTGTATATTTTATAGCTACCGGAATATATCTGGTCGGAAGAGTACCAGGTTGGGCTGATGTCGGAGCACTTCAAGGCGTTCGACAAGCTACGCCATGACGGCTTTTTCGTAGGCGAGTTCATTTGGAACTTCGCTGATTTCAAGACTGCACAGAGTGAGTACTAACACCTGTATAAAAAAAAACTTCTGATCATATCTTAACAACCTCGACGACAGAAAAGCGTACCTACCTTAGTTACTAACTCAGATATTTTTTTATAGGTATTGCAAACAATGGGGAGTCATTTGTCATATTAGTTAGGTAGTAGGTCTGTACACGGATCAAGAAGAAGAACATAAGTTGTAATGTGATTATACCTTGTATTGATAAAGCGCATAAGATGAATACTGGATGCATCTCTGTCATCAATAAAAGTAAAAAGCATACGCACATATACCCATAATTGCCAAATAATTTCAATGTAGACTTAACTTGGAAAGACTAGTTGTATTACTATTCTTCTTGTTAGTTTTTTTTTTATACGAAAATATACCTACAAGCAATGTTTATTATTCTTTATAAAGTTAATATGATTAAAAACTGACATGGGCAAAAGTCACGAGCTGTCATTCCCGCGCGGATTAATATAAATATGTGGGTATATACCTAATTATGCTTTTGGGGTGGTTAGAAAAGGTTTCACATCAGTCTATGCCTAGAGATTTCGCTAGCACGAACGACGTGTTGCTCGTGCTTGACAAAATAAAACATCGTCAATCCTGTTATCGATAATTACCACTACAACGACAAAGAGGAAAAGTAAGTGGCACAATCCTAACATTTTCATTAATTTCTCTTTTAAATACCAACGTTAAATAAGTTTAGTAATCAAAGTCTTTTCATTGAGAGATCCTACTAATTTAAGAAGAAAATAATTTACTTAACAACGTGACACTTCTTCGAGTTCCACAACATTGTCAATGTTTTCTTAATATTTATGCATTTCTTTTATGACGTTGACGTGGTGGTTATCGATAACAGGTTTGTCGATATTATTATTATGTAAGCACTAACCACCTGTTGTTCCTGCTAGAAAAATATCTAGGTATAATACACATCACCATGCAGTCATGTTCATGTCACAGGTGTGTTTTTCTCTGCACCTTGCCGTAACATCCTTAACAAGAGAGTTATACCTTCGGCAGCATACACCCGCGTGGGCGGCAACTGCAAGGGCATCTTCACGCGCCAGCGGCAACCCAAAGCGTCCGCGCACCACCTGCGCGCGCGCTACCTGGCGCTGGCCGCCGCCGACGACGGCGCGCCGCCGCCGCGCCCGCCCTACTACGTCAGCGACCTACAGCGCGCAGCACACGACGAACTGTAACGAGACCAGTTCCAATACGTGCCAGTACTATTGTTGTCTGGTTACTGAAATAATACCAAAATTTTTGGCGGAAATTCAAAACACTTGGGTTGGTTACACTTTGTGTCGTAGGAATTACAGTTTTGATACTAGAAAATATTTTTTTAAATTTTCTGTGCGAACGTAATGTACGTACAGTACCGTAAACGACAAACACATGTTTACACTTTCTCACCATATACGAGTACCATTGTAACAAAGCGAAAAATGAAATGTAGTGTAAATAAGACCTTGCTCGATAATGGCATAATATGAATCCATCACCAAAAAAATTACACAAGTACTATGCCAGAACTATTGTTGTTGTTTGTTGCGCAAATCATGTCACACAAATGAAGGATAACTATCAAGTGACTACATCCTGAAGCGTAACAAGTGTGTTGCATGTGGAAAAAAACGTGGAGCACTAACAAGGTATTTCGCATCGCAGTCGTAAATAGACCTATCTGAAAATATGGGAAGCAAGTATCAAATACAATACAATCAATACAGTAATAATACCTAGGAGTACACTCAATGTTTCTGCCATCTTACCAAAATAACGATTTTAGCTATGTAAGTAAGTAGATAGTTAATGCAATTGTTAGTTTAATTAATGCTTTCCTAAACGCAAAGGAGAAACTTAAGCCGGAAGGTTTTGATGAATCGCTCACAAAACTTTCAACGTCGGGAGATGTAAATTAGGATCCTCGTGATACGGCTACGTCTGTAGACGGTGACTTATATTTTCACATAACTGCCACTCTGTCTACAGCTGATCATTTTTCATAGTTTTTATATAAAGGCAAATAGTCGTAAATGCCTTGATGAGCTGTCTTTGGCTAGAACTTTTTCGTATGAGTTATTCCTATGTTTATGTATGTGCCGTAACGTGCAATTTTCAAAGCACAGTGGTCCTGTATCCGTGAACTTGTTAAGAACGAAACAATGGAGTCGTTGTTGGCTTACGATGTCTCGCTCGTAAAGCATTTAAAATGAGGGGACGTCGTTATAGACGGGATCTTACGCTAAATCTTGTGCGGTCTTTAAACGTACGTCTTTATTTTTTCTTCTTACCCCAACTGTATTGTGTACAAAAAAAATGTGCATATTGTTTTTCCATCGTTTTTTATATTTCCACGTCAACTTTTTCACCGATGTGTACTTTACCGACAAAAAAATGGAAGAACATTATGCACAGTGTATACTTATCTGTATGGCAGTGGCCAAAACTGGGCGAAGCAAGCATATCTCATCTAAGTAATCAAAGGTCTTTGAAACGTTATTAGTGCTATGGTTATACCTAAGTAAAAAAAACGGATTTGTCCACGCCAGGACTCGGCCAGAGTAATGTTTATACGAGATAATTTTGTTGAGTTAAGATAAGTAGCGATACACATGTCAGTGTCATATTGAAAACTATCGTTAAGTAATGGAAGTCGTAATAAGTGACGATTGTATCAAAACGGAGTTAAGTAAATCAAAGTTTGCTAAGAGTGCTAAGTATATTAATGCCTGAAAAAAAAGGACAGCATTTAAACTGCAACCTAGCTACAAAATTGCAAGATGAGGGCAGTTCTGACTCAGATGCAGCTTGCGTAACTGCATCCAAATTCCAAACTGCAATCGAACTGCACAGTCCGCTTGCAGCGGACTCCGACTGCAATACCTATTTGTAATTTAGCAGTTGGGTTGCAGTAATCAAATGCTGTGTTTTTTTCAGCCCTTAATGTATATACCTGTTATGTGAGTTCGTATTGGTATAATAAAAGGTGACATGTAATGCGAAACTAGCCCTACTAAATTCTGACTTTTTCTTATATCTGCTAAATCAGATAATATAGAGTAGGTACCTAAAGTTATATTTACCCGTCGCCTTGAGAACCAGGGTGTTTATTGGTCTGAGTAATGAGTACTAGTTTAGTTTTAAAGTTATTAAAATGGCATAAGATTGGAGCAACTTAACATAGTATTCCAATTACCAAAAACGTAATAAGTATATTTAATACGTAGGGTTGCCATCCATATCACTCCATGCGTAAAAATCTTTAAAAAATATATAGTTTTCTACTAAGGCTATAAAATATACTTATTTGAAGAATTCATACTTAAGAGTGCCACGAATTTAAAACTTACTTCAGAGTAAGTATTAATAATAGTATAAAGTATTAATAATATTAACACAGTAATACTTAATATTAAGTAAATCGGTCCCTTAGCTAAAACAAAATTGAGCGCATTCGCGTACACACCTAAACTTTTCGTTTTTAATGGATTCAAATTTTGTATTCCGTATTGTGGTGTTAATAATATATCTAAGTAGGATCATGATAATGTAATGAATTAAGTACTTTGTAAAAACAGCAGTTTTAATAGACTAATAACTTGAATTATTTTGATTACTAGGTAGGTACCTAGTTCTACTAAACTAAATTTGAAATGAGCAATTAAATTATACACTGAAAAATAAAGATTTGTTAACAGTAGCCCAAATGTTAGCTGCTAGTTACATAAATCAGAGGACTGACAAACTGAGGGCTACAAGTAGGTGTAACGTGTAACCAAAATAAGTTGTGTAAAATTAGCATAATTTTGGTTACTACTAAGCCCAATTTGGCTATTCCTCAAGTAGTTAAACTAGTTGAGCTACTTATTTATTATTTCAGTATAATTGCTACGCAACAAATTATAATAATTGTGTGAATAAATAAAGTACAAAAATAAACCACGAGTATTTATTTCTAGGGAGATCGTGAGGTTTGCATTGATGCTAAAATTTAAGACGTGAGGAGTAATTGTAGGTACATTACTGCAGAGACCGGGAAAAGTCAGTTCGTGGTTGAGTATGATTGTGAAGAACGAGGCGTAGCCGAGTTTTATCTAGCTGGTAGGTTTCGGGATTAGAGACGGGTGTCGCTGTCGGTTTACATCATGGACTGCATGGACGGGCAGTTGAGAATTTCCGGACATTTTAGCGAATTGATAGATATTTCTGCCATGGTGTGGTTTAGCTTTCTATGGAGAGGGGTCATTATTTCAGGACAAATCTTCAAATAGCGCGATGCAGCAGGTTCTCTTCAAATTGCGCCAATCGCGTCGTCGAATAATCTTTGTCCATGGACATAGATTTGGTACTTAGAGTAAGAAGAGATAAATCGAGAAAATACGAGATGACAATATATTTGTCTTTTACGTCGTTTTCAAAAATATACAAGCCCATGTGTCAAATTTTTGTTGGTAGTGATGCCCGAATAGATTTATCGATATCGATACGATATCGATAAAACTACCATTATATAGTTGATACGACTTTATCATACAATACAAATAATTCCTTCGACATTCCCATATTTTTAACGGACGAAAAGGAGATACCTATTTATAATCAACATTATTGCTCTGCTCGGCTGGCGGACTGTGTAGGTTTTTAGGCAATTTTTTTTCGAATCGTGAAAGTGTAAAAAGAAAAATTAGATTAAAATTGACTTGTCTGGGCACCGATCGATCGAGCTGAAATTTAGTACATTGGTAACGTCTGACGATGGAGCTGGACGGTGGTTATTAGGAAATTATTATGCAAACTAATGAAATGAACCAAAAAAACAATGGCAATTGTTATAATAAATTTATTTTATTATCTTCCCTTCACTCACCTTGCTGATTAAAGATAGAATTGACAACATTTCATATTTCTAACAGATTAAAATTAATATAGAGATCGAGAGAGCTTATCGTCGTGGACTAGAATATTTTTATTTGAATTTTTTTTTTGTATGTATGTTAACAAATATAACAAAATACATAAAATAACTGAAACTAAAATTACTATGCTTGGACAGAGTTGTCATCTTCGGCCTATCCACGAAAAAGTAAGCAGTCATAAAGTATCGATAACTTTTTCTACGTCACTAGTAACCTCACAACAGAAATTAACGTTTTTTCACTATTTCTGTGTTTATTTTAATTGTAACCTACTTAGATATCATTTCCGTGCAATAATAATCCCTTTTGAAGCTTATAGGTTTTAGTAATAACATAATTTCTGGTGCATTTGCCTAAAAAACTTGAATTACTTCTTTAATGAAAACTTATATTATCTTCCAAGTTTTCTATTCACCCAGAATGCGACCTGGACTTCTTTCAAAAGAGTATTGAGCAAACCGAGTGCTCGAGGTGTAGGAGAGTTGCGGGCGTGGCGCGTGCGCGTGCCTTCCCGAAGCACAAATAACTGAAGCCGGCGCCGGACGCCTATACGCATATAATTCATTGGCACAAAAAGACGCATAGATCCAAGTACCACTGGAATATCTATCTCATTCTTTAGGATCTTACTATACAGAATAAGAAGATTTCGCTTACGTCTATACTCTAGTGTATTACATCCCACCATGCCCAAGACAAATTTAGATGGATACAGCATCCGTACACTTTCCTGTAGAGAAATCTACAGAACTGCCTCTGCACCCTCTCAAGCATAACTATGTACCTACCTTGTTTGCCAGGGATCCCAGACAACCGAATTGTATTCCAATTTAGAGCGTACGTAGGCATTGTATAGTCCGACAACAACACCAGGATTTTTAAATTGTGAGGCTACTCGTATTATGAAGCCCATAGTTTTACTTGCACTCTTACAGGTTGTCATAATATGTTTATGGAAATCGAGCCTGGGGGGGTATTCGACCTATTTTAGAGATATAATGGAGATCTCTCATTTTCGTCGCCATCCGTCACTTTTGACGTGTGCCTACTTGACAAGTGGCGATATCGCAACTTCGTCAATTCGGACGCGCAAAATTTTCGTTTCCTTTGTATGTGACGGCATAAATAACAGGCGCATACTTTAAATTGACCGCATAGTACGTGAAATTGGTCCGTTACGTTTCGTTCAAAACAGAAATTTATATACATGAATAACATTTTTGACAATCATTATCGCCTTCGTATTTCCAAAATTGAGATGAGATATGTCACTTTTAAGTTCATCGCATTTAAATGACAGTTCAATGGCGATATAACTGTTATCTAATGGAGATTTGACGTTTGGAGATATCTCCAACGGCATTCTCGAATTGGGCCCCTGGTATCAAGCTCCAAGCCTAGATCCAGATAGATTACAGTTTCTAGGGCGTTTACGACCTTTTTATAGAGCTTAAAATCTTTCTTAACTTAAACCTCGGGCTTAAAACAGCAGTTTATTGTGAAGGATGAGCAACTACGGAACCCTACACTGAGCGTGACCCGACATGCTCTTGGCCAGTTTTTTTTTTTTTTTTCATTTAAAAACACAAATATTAATGATTTGATTCTTCGGCAATAACCATGAACCAAGTAACCTCTGGACATGACAAGCATGAATACCAGGAGGGAACGGGACAGCTATTTACAGAAACCATTAAGAGTGACAGATAATAGACAAGGTGCTTTGGTCAGTTTCACTTTTTTTCGATAGGCGGATGAATGTCAAATTAACAGACCTCCGCCTCCGCTCGCCGCCGACCCCTCCAAATTCAGTAGTCTTTATTTCTTGTCAGTGTCAGTAGTCTTTACTACTTTTCTACTGCTTTTTAACCGACTTCAAAAAAAGGAGGGGGTTCTCAGTTCGGTTGTATGTTTTTTTTTTTTTTTTTTTTTTTTAATGTTTGTTACCTCATAACTCCGTCATTTATGAGTCGATTTGGAAAATTCTTTTTAGGTTCATGAATAGACATCTCAAGGTTGGTCCCATAAAATTTTGGTGAAGATCGGATGACGAGATCCATAAGGAATCGAAGGAATTACTGAAATTTTATAGGCACTCATAATATTTTTCATGTATTTTCTAAAATTATTTAAGTATTTGCATATGGTAGTCATCATCTTCTCATGCTGAACTGATGATGGAAAGTACAACTCCTTAACAGTTAGGAGTTAGGAGATAATTCAAACGAGATGCATGCCTTCAAGACCTCCCTGATCACCCCGCCATAAGTATTTTATATGAATCACTAAAAAGCGAAAAAAAAAATTTTTAACAAAAAAAAGAACCGACTTCAGTAAAACTAAAAAGCCGAAAATAACCCGTTCAAGTACAGATTACATTTGAGTCACCCTTTGAAGTCGGTGCCAAACCTCACGTAAACTTTAATATATAAATGTAATAACTGAGTGGTTTGGGATCGATTTCAAAGGGTGACTCAAATGTAATCTGTACTTGAACGGGTTATTTTCGGCTTTTTAGTTTTACTGAAGTAGGTTCTTTTTTTTGTTAAATTTTTTTTTTATTTGGCTGCTTTACACGATTGTAAGGGATACCAGTACAAAAATTGGTAAATTACCCTTAACTCACGGAGTTTTAGTAATAATATATTTTATGTTTTAGAGTTATAAACAAGATTCTGCAGTACATCAATTATTATGGATACGTGCAACAGGACGGGTGGGCAGAAACACTTACGGGCCAAGAATGAAGTAAATGAATAATAAATTCATTTTTTTAATTTGCATTATTGTTTAGCGATTTTGTTTTATTATATTAATATTGGTGATATTGCAATTTAGTATTTTTTCATATCAAAAGAGCTGAATCGTAATTATGTAAAGTAAAGATGAAAGTGTGTTTATATTTGTTACCAGAAATTAAGTAATTATGATATTGACTAATTTGAAATCCTTAAAGTATGGCGAATAATTTGATACCAACCACTCCATAACTTCAAAGTACAAACTAGTGTGCTTTTTGCCGTGCCAAACTTTAACCAACGTTTTCTCAGTTGTCACTTTTTCACTTTTGCAAATTTGAAGAATTTAAAAAAAATAACTAGGTACAGTACCTAGATACATAATTCCTTTACCAAAAGATAGCTTATGTTCTGTAGTATAAGGAACTACTCATAACTCCATATCTACAAAGTGGTAGCTTATCCCTAAAACAGTTACAAATATACTTTTTCATTACATTTTGTCAGTTTTTTTTTCGTAATTTTTATTATGATTTGTCCCATTTAAGTTTTATTATACTTATTTTATTATTTGCCCCATACAATATAACTTCACTTATGCAAATTTGAAGAATTTTAAAAAAATAACTACAGTACCTATAGATACATAATTCCTTTACCAAAAGATAGCTTATGTTCTGTAGTATAAGGAACTACTCATAACTCCATATCTACAAAGTGGGAGCTTATCCCTAAAACAGTCACAAATATACTTTTTCACTTCTCTCGCTCTAAAAGTTCGACTTTATGCTGTGCGTAGGCGACATACAGTAGCTTTTTATGCTCTAGAGCATAAAGTAAAATAGTCGTCGAAGACCAAGGCGATCGGTCCAACAGCCACACGAAAAAGGTTCTCAATAAACAGTTAAAAAAAAAAAACATAAAACTTCATACAATAAAACCCGTTCCAGACCTTACGATCCGATCAGATTTATCCGAGAAATCGGATAATGTGTAGTGTATAAGATCCTAACAATTGCACTACACATTATCCGATTTCTTCCGATATATCGGATCGGATCAGAAGGTCTGGAACGGGTTTTAACTCTTTATTTTATTTCAGTATAGTAGTTATAGATTTGCCACAGAGCGACCAGGGGTAAGAGAAAGACATATAATGACGTCAAAATGTGGGGTTGCCATGGTCGCAAAAAAAAACCCATAAAAAGTTCCAAGTAAGTACACATTCACAACATTTAATTTTTTTTATTCATTGTCCGATGACATCAAATAAAGGATAGAAAATTATGTATTCCCTTTTTATATTTTTGAAAATATTCCAATTAACGATTAAAAATCTATTAGTTCCTCATTTTAAAAGACCATAGGCGAAAGGTAATTGGTCACAGCGCAGTAAATCATAAGCCGGACTATTACTAAGGCGGATTTAGGATAAAAATTGGAGCGCTGTTCTTTTATGGGCTACGACCACATATCTGTGGCTACGACTGTCAATTTTCCACAAGGTGTCGTCATTTGAGTGCTGATTGATTTGAGTCTTAGACGACGCTGCTTTCACCTTTATATTTAGTATTTTCAAAACAACTCCGTATAATCAAATAATAATAATATACTTGGGTTCTCTGATAATAAAAATAATGAAATTAGTTTAAACTTTAAATAATTTATGTATTTACAACAATTGTTTCAAAACAAAATTTTTGATTTGCTCTTGAATACTGTAGAATTTTTCTGGCCAATACTAAAAAAATAGGGTGAAACATCTTCTTTTTCTTCTATTCTACTCAGGATACTTTTAATCCATCGTGACATCGTGACATCGTGACCGCCTTATTGGGACATTCTGTAACAAAGCAAAATTAAATAGTAAAATTGTCAACGACATAAGTAGATAGGATATCACCAATACTAGTTGCGAAAATCTAATTTTTCTCAGGCCTTGCTATTCATTTTTTACACGGTTCTTTCTCTGTCGGAATCGGAGAACTGAAAATATCAATTTGCTATAGATTCCCCAAATATGGGGGTAATTTTTATTTTATATCTAGGCATCCCCAAATTGGATTATAAACCGACTGATTTATTTAGACGTCTATGTTAACTGGCTTCTATCGTAGATTTGTGCTACGGAATTTGACCGATTTGCAATATTTACATGTCAAAATGCTCAGAGTTATTTTGAAAATAATTTACAGATTTTTCCTATTTTATCAAGTTTTTCCATGATATAACTAATGATTTAACTTTGTAACTTGATTCTTGTGAGGTTTGAGAAAGAAATAGGTGATCAAAACTCAAAGAAACTTGTACTTACGCCTGAAATGTAAAATCCGCTTATTTTCGGTAACTGTTGCTTTTCTAACCAAACACTGAACACCCCACCATTTTTGAGGCTACACACAAACACTCCACATCCGTTAATATGTCAATTATCTGGTAATAATAATTATTTCATACACAAAATCTTCTATTTTTATACCATGATTGTTTTGCTTCGAATTTGAAGTGTGCCAATAACCCGACCATGAAAAAATGCTCGGTCGCTGATAAAGACAAAACATGGCACTCTTTTCTATTTCTTCTTTTAGGAATCGCAATAAGGCTATCTTTATCTATCAAAGCGTGTCAGACCCTTGGTTTTGTTAGTATTCTAAGACCAAGGCAAATGTACCAACAGCCAAAGTACACAATAAAACTTCTTGAAATAAACTTGTAACTTTTATGTACTATCATTTATTACTTTTTAAACTATTACTTTACATATTTATTACATTTCTTTTTAAGTAGGTGGTATACATGATATGTGTATATTATGTTATTTACATGATACAGTTTCATTTCCTCGTAATCGAAGTGAAAAGTAGAGTGTGCAACTCGTCCATAAAACGCATTTTACACTCGACTTTATATTCATCCTCGCTCGCAAGCTCGCTCGGATGGATAAACGTCTCGTGTAAAATGATGCGTTTTATGCACTTGTCGTACAATCTACTATTTCATTACATTTTGTCAGTTTTTTTTTCGTAATTTTTATTATGATTTGTCCCATTAAAGTTTTATTATACTTATTTTATTATTTGTCCCATACAATATAACATGTAACCCTATAGGTACTTGGCAGGGAATTAGGTGTGCGTTTTTTAATATTTTCTTGTTTTATTTAGTTAGTTAACGATAATAATACACGAAAAAATATTTGACTTGTATTTTAATATTTATAGCATGTATCTTATTGGATACATTACCAAGTGTTCACAAAACTAAATGTGTATATTTAAGGATACTTTGCCTGCTACATAGCAAAAGAGAACCTAGTGTTTTTTTACAGAAAATGTTTAAGAAATTTTCTCAAATCACAGCGTTTAATGGATACTACGTACTTATAGAGCTTAAAAAAGTGCTCTGACAAAAACACAAAGGGGGTAGGTAAGTACCTTGGATTCAGCAGAACGCGAGCTCATTGGTGATTAGATTAGAATAAAAAAACTTGTTGTGATTTTTACCATTTCGGAAATACACCCATATTTTTATATGGTACTTACTATGAATAAATAACGTGAAAAATAATTGCTGATATCTGTTTATACGAAAACGATACCACACAAGTCCTCAAAATCAAAATCAAGGGGACGCGTCTGACTTCCCTCCACATCTGAAAATAATCACCGTGGAACGTTCTATGTGTGGTAGAAATTTCATGCTTGTAACCAACCTTTGTACTATCCCATACTGACCATCACGAAATACACACCATAATATCGAATCTCAAGAGTAACAGTGCACCGGGCTGGGATCAGATCTCGACCAGCTTCCTGAAATGTGTAAAACCTGTAGTCATCCCTATAATTACGCACTTAGTAAATGCTTGTTTTGACACAGGAATTTTCCCGGCTCCACTCAAACAGTCGATCATTACACCTGTCTATAAAGGCGGGGACAGAGACGATGTCAATAATTACAGACCTATATCTGTACTACCTGCGATTTCAAAAATATTAGAAAAAGTATTAAATATAAGGCTTCGAAACTACTTGAATAAATACGATCTATTATCTCCATCTCAATTTGGCTTCAGAAATGGCATATCGACCGAGGATGCTGTATCTGCTCTAACGTCGCTGATAGTTAAACA
Organism: Apotomis capreana; assembly: GCA_947623375.1. NCBI lineage: Eukaryota > Metazoa > Arthropoda > Insecta > Lepidoptera > Tortricidae > Apotomis > Apotomis capreana. Next base: position 18,353,095 of record OX392512.1, read on the forward strand.
TCTTGACAATAGGTCTAAATGCATTACAGTGTTTCTTGATATAAAAAAAGCTTTTGACACCGTCTCTGTCCCTATACTGCTACACAAGCTGGAAAGATTGGGGATAAGAGATACTCCACTTCGTCTCTTCCGGGACTATTTATCTGATAGGAGACAAAGGGTGAAACTGGGAGACCAGGGATGTACCAGTGAGGATATGGATGTCACGTACGGAGTACCCCAAGGTTCTGTCCTGGGTCCAACACTTTTCTTGGTAGGGGCAAGTGCTGTACCTGTGGACGGTTTTACCTGTGGACACTACTCATACCAAGAAAACGAATAACCATAGACCAATAGCAATCACTTATTTGAAAAGCATTTCTTTCATATGGCAACACTAGCTAGTCGCCATCTTTAAGGATGGCCGAAACTGAGTGTTTTGTGGCTGCCGAAAGTTTTTGTGACAAAAAGTAAGTTTTATTCCTTCTTTTTAAGTATTTTTATGCGAAATCTGCAAATGTTACGGGTGTCTTTGCAGTGGCAAATTAATTTGTGTGGTGTAAACGTTATTTCTACAAGATTTCGTTAGTCGTAGGTAGCAATAATAGTGACCGGTATGAATTTAAAATAAAAACCGCCGAAATTGTACCTGTGGACACCTCCGTAAATGTACCTGTGGACTGTCCATAGGTACAATTATACTGAATGTACCTGTGGACAGTAAAATTCATATTTTTGTTTTATTTAGTATCTCGTAGTAAAACTGGGAAAAAAAGAAACAAGATATGCCTGGACATTCTGACTTCAGTAAGGAAAGCCATAGAGACGTTTAAAATCCCAAATTCGATAATCTTTAAATACAAAAAAAAAAAATACTGTCGAAATATTGGTGAAGAAGGCTTAGAATTCCTTAAAAATGATATCAGAAGGATCTTTAGCAATACTGAGGAGCAACAGCTGTATGATTACTTAAAATTATGTTGTTATTGATTGTTGATTATTTTTCATAAAGAAAATGAGGTTTTCCTTAAGAATGTAAAGTGTCAAAAGATGATTATGATACTTCTGCTGACTATGGAGGCATTTTAAAGTCCCATAATTATACTTTAGATTCTGCTAAGAATATTACATTTCAAGAAGAAGAAAAAGTCATTATGATATGCAGAACAACTTATAATTACATGTTGATTAATTGTATGTTGTTAATTACGTTATTTTAGAAGTTTATTCTGTTTCAAAGAATGTTGTTGATTATTGTCCATAGGTACGTTATCGTCCACAGGTACGTTCTTAGTGTCCATAGGTACAAACAGTAGATGTACCTATGGACAAAATGAGTATTTTAAAAAAAAAACTTTTATCCGCCATCTCCGGATAGCTAGCGTAGAAAACATATGTGGACTTTAAAGATTGTTCAACTGTGATTAAAACAAAATAAATAATTTATTGGTAATACGCGTAGTTTTTGTCTAACATCTGATTAAAGGTCAAATTCCGGAAAGTGTCCACAGGTACAGCACTTGCCCCTATACATTAACGACCTTTGCAACTTAAAGATTCCTCATGCTGAAGTATTTTCGTATGCCGATGACACTGCCATCGTCTTCACTGGTGACTCCTGGGAAGAAGTCCAGAAATTCACGGAGGCTGGACTGGTAAAGATAAATGAATGGCTTAGGAACAACATTTGTTGAGGATAATCACTCAACACTGCCTCTTCGGTAGCTCACGAGTGAGCACAGTGGACTGTATTATCGGCTCTCGGAATTCGTGGCTCCAGTTCGGTCGCTGTGGCTATCCCAGTCGTAGGCACGGCGGTTCAGACGCGGCACGTAGTTGCCACGTAGATGCTGCGTAACACGTAGCAAATCGTACGTTCGTAGCTCGTAGCTCGTAGCTCGTAGTTCGGGTTCGGTTTCGTAGCTCCGGATCTGATGCGTAGCTGCACGACGTGAATGTCACGTAGATATCACGTAGGGCACGTAGACCGAAGTTCGGAGATCAACCAAACGAATGGGACCTCAGACGAACTTGGTTACGGCAGCAGGTCGACGCAGGTTCGATGCAGGTTCGAGTACGAGTTATAAAAACACTGGTTGACTTGTTCGTTGTTTAATTTTCTTCGGCAGTATGGTAAATAATCGAAAACAATAATTCCTTATAAGCTTTTTCCTTAAAATCTAACAAGACTCAGGACCCGTAAGCAAATTGCTGGCACGCAGGCCAATAGGAGGCGTCGATCCGTGCATTCTACGGCCGGCACGCCCCTTTCGTCAAGTGCGTTCTTTTCTAAGAGTCGTTGTATGGAAAAGTGAACTGGCTACGTGATTGGCCGTTCATTTTCCCATTTTTCAGCCCTAACGGCTTTTCTGGTCTACGGGATGAGCGGTTCGGGGAGGGTCGTGTCTACGTTTACGGTTCGATATCTACGTGAGATGTCTCATTCTGTAGCTTTCATTGCACCGCATCAAATGGCCTTACGTTTTATAAGATAAGAGTTACGGTTCGTTAGCTATTAAGTCGGATCGATCGATAAAGTTAAATTTACGTTGTGCTGGCAAGTCGCGGAAGGCTATAAAAGGTAAGTGCAATGAGTCCAGATGCATTTCTAAGTGTATTCTAAGCGATTAGGTCATATTGAAGTTAATTTGAATTGTTAAAACGAAATTCCGATACGATTTCGTACTGAAAATGGGCTCTAATTGGACGGTTCATAATTCACGTTAATTTTACGTTAACGTGAATTGCGGCTGACCCAATTACTTTAGAAACATAATAAAAACGGATTCCTGATGGGATTATCCGTTGCTATCGCTTGGCACTATTGCGGAAGCGATAACAGGTGATGTAATATTATCATAACATTGCCACGTGGTTCGGCACCACGTGAATATCTTATGCAATATTCATCGCTATCGAATTGTGATTTTCGGATCGGGATTGGTTTGGGATTAGACCAGTTACATACATATGTCTCTTTTACGGACTGTTATATACATTTGGTACATAATAACTCGACTTATAGCGTCTTTTATGCGCAATAAAATAAATTAAATAAATTAACGTTATGTACATCAAATTTCGCTTATAAATTAACAGTTTTCGGCTTGTGTCCGTAACAATTCTCCCCCCGATCGCAGAGTCGATCCCTCGGTGATGGGCAGGACTACAAGCCGGCTCGTAGCTCGCCTGAAGACTCCTCCTCTTGTCCTGACGTCCACGTTCCGTACTGCGCCGTCAGGGCCGGGGTAGGTCGCCTCCACGATGCCGCGCGGCCATACGTTGCGGGGCGCGCTGGAGTCCGTGATGAGCACGTAGTCACCAACGGCGACCGTAGGCTCCCGTGACATTGAGGATTGTCGTGGGGCTAAGGTCGGCAGGTATTCTCGGATCCACCGGTTCCACCAGTGGTCGGCGAGAGCTTGACTTGCTTTCCATGATTTGCGATCTGCCTCGTCGCAGGGGCCGGTTAGTGGGACCCCCGCCGGGCCGCCCAATAAAAAGTGATTGGGCGTTATCGCTTCGCTCTCGTTCGGATCAACGCTCACGTGTGTTAGGGGACGTGAGTTGACCGAATATTCAACTTCGGCTAGAAGTGTAATCAGGATTTCTTCTTTCGGGCTTCGTGTGTTTAGTGTAGCGGCGAGTGCAGTCTTGACGCTTCGTATGAGGCGCTCCCAGGCGCCGCCCATGTTCGGTGCGCCGGGTGCGATGAAACGCCAACTCATTCGGTGTTGCACGCCGTGTTCTTGTAGCGCCGGTATCCAGTCGTGGTAGGCGGCGCGTAGCTCAGCATCCGTTCCCCTCAGATTTGTACCGTTATCACTCCACATAACGGTGGGCCATCCTCTGCGGGCTGCAAGGCGGCGTAGCGACATGACGGCGCTGCTCGTAGACAGGGAGTACACGAGCTCCATGTGTACAGCTCGGGTCGTGAGGCACGTGTAAAGCGCTACCCAGCGCTTCTCGTGCCGGCGGCCCACAGTGACTGTGAGCGGGCCGAACAGGTCCACCGCACAGTAAGTGAAGGGCCGTGCGTGCGGCTGCAAGCGATCAGAGGGCAGATCGCCTAAGGGCGGCACGCGTGGGCGCGTGCGGCGGAGCACGCAATGCATGCACGCTCGAGCCACACTGCGAACGGTTGGTCGCAGGTGCAGGATCCACAGTTGTTGCCTTAAATCATTCACAACTGTTTCGTTAGAACAATGATGCGCTCGCTTATGAGCGCGCAAAATTAAAAGTTTCGTAAATGGATTCCGCCCGTCCAATATGACGGGTTGCTTGTTTGTAGTCGTGGGCGCGGCGTCGATACGCCCGCGCATATGTATGAGGCCGTCGTCTTGCAGCTGCGGGTCTAGCTTGTACAGCCGGCTGCTACGGGCAATGGCCTCCCCCCGTGAGAGAGCTCGGAGTTCCTCGGGAAAATCCCGCCGCTGGGCCCACTGCATCCACAGGTTTTCAGCTATTAAATAGTGACGTGTTTCTAACGGTACCTGTGTTTTCTTTTTCAGTCGCTCTATGAAAAGAAGTGCTCGGGCCGTCGCGCCGATCAAGCGATCGTAGTTGCTGAAACGCTCGATTTTTGGCAGCGGCGGGTCTACGTGATTCGTCACGTAACATCGTTCTGTCGGTACCTGCTCGGTTATCTCGATCGACGGCTCTGCTTGCGGCGCTCGAGTTTCTTGCGGCCATTCGGGTTCGGGTTGTCGCAGGAAATCAGGACCCACGTACCATCTATCGGTGCTCCTTACCACGCGATAGGGGTCCGGTCGAGTACCGTCGTCGGCCGGGTTCAGTTTTGTAGGGACCCAACGCCATTGTTCGGGTTCGGTGAGCTCCGCTATCTCGCCTAAGCGGTGGCTCACGAACGCGCTGTATCGGCGCGCGTTCTCGCGTACCCAGTGCAGTACGGTTCGGCTGTCGGTCCAGTAGACGATCTGCACGGGTTTCACGCGATGCTCGTTCTGTAATGTCTGCGCTAATCGGGCTCCTATTAAAGCGGCTTGAAGTTCGGCTCGCGGTATGGACAAGCGACGAACGGGAGTTACCTTAGATTTCGCTGCGGCTAAGTGTACTCGTGGCTCGTTTTCGCCCGTCTCCCCTTCCGTCCTCCAGTACGCGGTGGCGGCGAACGCTTGCTCTGACGCGTCCACAAACACGTGCAGTTGATGCCGCACGCCTGTACCTAGCTGGATACAGCGTCGCGGTAATCGCAGCTCGGCTACGTGTTTTATGTGCTCCAACCACGTAACGAAAGCGTTGTTTAACTCGCCTGGCAGCGGCGAGTCCCAGCTCGTTCTCAGGGCCCACACGTTCTGTAGCAGGACCTTTCCCGTCACGGTGTACTTCGCTAAGTACCCGAGCGGGTCGGACAGGCTCATCAAAGCGCTGAGGGCTTCGCGCTTCGTGGGGCCCCGCTGTAGTTCTCGTACCTCGGGCGGCACGCGAATCAGCGATGTATTGAAGCTCAACTCGTCGGTCCGAGCGTTCCAATATAATCCCAATACCTTTTGCTCTTTGTTGCCTAAGCTTGTGAGATCGTCGGCGGCTCGTTGCTCGGGCGGGATCTGCTTCATTAACCTCTTCGAATTCGAGGCCCAGCTTCGCAGGACGAAACCTCCCATAGCGTGTGAGGCTGCTACTTGCTTAGCGGCGTCGATCGCCTGCTGCTCCGTCTCGTATCCCGCCAAGAAATCATCCATATAATGATTCGTCTGAATATCGTAAACGGCGTCCGGATACAGCTCGGCGTTGTCCTGGGCGTTCCTGTTTCGCACGCTATGTGCTAAATATGGAGAAGACGTATTCCCGAATATCATCGATTTCATACGATATACTTGCGGCGGTCGCTCCCGGTTCATTCCCCTCCACAGGAATAGCTGCGCCATTTGATCGTCGGGTCTCATCTGGATTCGTAAAAACATCTCCTGTATGTCGGCGCTAACTGCAAACTCACCTTCGCGGAATCTGCACAGGATACCCGGGAGTGACTGCAGTAAATCCGGGCCCTCCAGCAGCTTGTCGTTCAGACTGACGTTCTGCGAGGTCGCCCTGGAATCGAATACTAACCTGATTTTATTGCCCTTGTTTATGTTGCGTACAGCAAAGTGCGGCAAAAACCAGGTTTTATGACCGTCGTAATCGCCTATGTGTCGCACGGCGTACTCCTTGGTCAGCAAGTTATCTATTTGCGCGGTGTATTCCGCTGCAAATGTCGGATCCTTATCCATGCGTCGTTCGATGCCGCGCAACCTATTATACGCCATTGTATAACTGGGCGGCAAGCAGGGTTCGTCGTCGCGCCACAGTTGTCCAACCTCGTAGCGCGGGCCGTCGATGCGTTTAACTGTCGCGTTAAATATGTCGATAGCGCGTTGATCCTGCGGGCTCCTTTTGTCGATCAACTTCACGCCTAGCGCTTCGACGTCGAAGTACCTTTTCAACGCCATGTTTATTTCTCGGTCTTCATCCGAGAAAGCGTGCATGACCACCTCTCGATCGCTCTGGTTTCGTAAGTAGCGTGGGGCCATACCGTAAATTGTCCATCCGATTTTCGAACGGATCGCCACCGGGTCGCACTGCCTTCCTGTCCTCGTCTCTAGCGGCAGCGTCAGGTGCCAGTGGTCCGCGCCCAATAGTATTTTAGGCGCGGCATGCTCGTAGCAGGCTTCGTTCAAGTCGGCTAAATGTTCGAAGTTGAGTACCGCCCTACGCGGCATGTACTGCTCGCGTAGTCCAAGTTGCGGTACAGTGCGCAGCGTAAGCGAGTGTGACGGGCCTCCATTCGTAGCTCGGACGCTTACCTCTACGCGCTGACTCGGTTGCGTTAGGCATATCGAGCCTACGCCTTGTATGACGAGAGGTTTTTCAGGTCCCGTTGCTCCTAGTTGATCCGCCAGTCCCTGATCGATGAGAGATATCGTGCTCCCCTCATCGATCATACAGAATGTTTCGATGCTTCCGCATGGTCCGCTCACAACGATAGGCATTATCTTGAGCATTACCTTCGTGTTTGCGTCGACGGTATTGGCAGTTAGCTCCGCCGTAGTGTGCGCGTGCTCGCTCTGCACGGGCGTCTCGTCTCTACGCGCGGGGCCGGGCGCCGCTTGCGCTGTGCTACGCGTCGGGCGGGCTGGGCGGTCGAGTGCTACGTCGGGTGCTACGTGGGGCGCTACGTGGGGCGGCGCCTTACTCGTAGGCGGCGTCGTATCGTGTAGCAATTTGTGGTGCGAGTGTGGGCAGTTGGGCACGCCGCAACCTTTCGCCGTGCAGTTCTCGCGGCGGTGTCTTTTGTCGAGACACTTATAGCAGATGCGTGCGTCTCGAGCCCACTCCCATCTCGCTCCTATCGTCATACCTAATAACTTGCGGCAGTCCGTGGTTCGGTGTGTGTTGCCGCAACACAGACAGGCGTCCACTCGTTCTGTGGCGTATGTCTGGGCTCTTACGGGTGCGGGGCGTCGTATCGCAGCTCCGCTGTTCACAGGGTTCGGGCGTCGGGACGGCAGCGGCTGGTGATTCACGTTCGTAGCGGCTGGGCGTCGCGACGCCGGGGCTCGTGCGTGCGAGAATTGTAATTCGGCGTCGGATTCGTCGAGTAGGAATTCCGCTAGCATTACGATCTCGCACTCACCTGTTCGCATGTGTTCACGTGCGTGTGTGCACCATCTCGATCTCAGGTGCGGGCTCAGACGGTCGGTAATCTCTCGGATCAATAATGGATTACCTGCGTAGTGTGACTTATCTAAGTCCATGAGCGTCGCGACGATGTTCATTACTTTTATGGAAAAAGTGTTGAGGTCAGTCGCGCTTGGTCCAAGGGCGGGCAATCGTTTCAAGTCCTCCAGCGCCCTGTCGACGAGAATGTCGGTCCTACCGAAATTCTTTTTTAATATTCGGATGATTAAGTCCGGACTCGATCCCGACGCCAGCATGTGTTGGACGCATTCTCGCGCCTCACCTTTCAGCGCCGCGCGGAGTCGAGCCATGTTCTCGAAATTCGAGAACTTATACCGCTGCGTGCTCTCGGTGTACGAGTGGTAAAATGTCAACCACTCGTTCGGCAGTCCGGTATAGATCGGGAGTTCGTATACCTGTTTCGGCGGTGGACGAGTTATACTCTCGATGCGATCGGCAAGTCGGTCGATGTCCTCGTTGCGGCTCGCGGTTCGGCTTCGGCTCGGACGTAAGAGTTCGCCTCGTTCAGGCGTGACCGTGCGCTGCCTCATCGGCGTCGGTTTAGCAGGCGCGATCTTGGCTCCGTCACTCACCTCGGTTCGTTGAAACCACGCATCGATACGCTGCGTGGTTTCTTGGTCGGTTGGCGTCCGTCGACCCGCCTGTGAGCCGCCAGCCTGGGACCCCTCAGCCTCGATCTGTTGCAGCTCGGACTCGAGTCGCTTCCTGACGAGGTCCTCTTCGACGCGGAGTTGTTGGCGGCGCAGCTCTGCGATGCTTTCGGCTGCGGCGAGTTCGGCTTGCTTCCTGCGGGCCTCGGTGGTGCTGCTCGTCGCGGACGTGACCGTAGGCGCGCGGGTGTTGCCGATGTTGAAGCGTACTTGGTCAAAAGCACGTTCGCGATCGGCTCGTTCTCGGGAACGATCGGCGGTGCGGGTCGCGGCTTGAGTCGCAGGCGCGCGGGCCGCGGGTGATTCGATTTGCGCATGCGCGGCGAGGGGCGCATTAAACGCGTGGTGCGCGGAAAACGCGAAAGCCTCGGGGCCCTCGCGGTCGCGGTTGTGGCCGGGCGCTCGTGCTTCGGGGCGCGCCGGCAGGTGAGTCGTCGGTGTCGAAAAGCCGGCTGCGGGGTCGTCGCGTTGCCCCCGTAGGCTGGCTCGTCGCAGGTGCTCCTCCAGTTTCTGCCGCCATTGGGTCGTGTCCGTGGGCGGCGATTCCGGGTTCGATCTGCGGCTCGGTTCGTCCAGGGCGGCGTGTTGTGGCTCCCTGGTGTCCGACAGTCGTCGATGCGCTTCGTGCATCTTCGCAGACGTGGATTCCCCTCGGTTCGGTTCGCTGGGGGCTCGGCCGTCTCGTGATGCCTGGCGTCTCGTGTGGACCATCGTTGTCGGTTGGTTCGGCGGTTCTTCTGATCCGGCTCTCGAATGACCAAAATGGTCCGGTTCTGTGGTTCGATTATCCGGCGCTCGAATGACCAAAATGTTGAGGATAATCACTCAACACTGCCTCTTCGGTAGCTCACGAGTGAGCACAGTGGACTGTATTATCGGCTCTCGGAATTCGTGGCTCCAGTTCGGTCGCTGTGGCTATCCCAGTCGTAGGCACGGCGGTTCAGACGCGGCACGTAGTTGCCACGTAGATGCTGCGTAACACGTAGCAAATCGTACGTTCGTAGCTCGTAGCTCGTAGCTCGTAGTTCGGGTTCGGTTTCGTAGCTCCGGATCTGATGCGTAGCTGCACGACGTGAATGTCACGTAGATATCACGTAGGGCACGTAGACCGAAGTTCGGAGATCAACCAAACGAATGGGACCTCAGACGAACTTGGTTACGGCAGCAGGTCGACGCAGGTTCGATGCAGGTTCGAGTACGAGTTATAAAAACACTGGTTGACTTGTTCGTTGTTTAATTTTCTTCGGCAGTATGGTAAATAATCGAAAACAATAATTCCTTATAAGCTTTTTCCTTAAAATCTAACAAGACTCAGGACCCGTAAGCAAATTGCTGGCACGCAGGCCAATAGGAGGCGTCGATCCGTGCATTCTACGGCCGGCACGCCCCTTTCGTCAAGTGCGTTCTTTTCTAAGAGTCGTTGTATGGAAAAGTGAACTGGCTACGTGATTGGCCGTTCATTTTCCCATTTTTCAGCCCTAACGGCTTTTCTGGTCTACGGGATGAGCGGTTCGGGGAGGGTCGTGTCTACGTTTACGGTTCGATATCTACGTGAGATGTCTCATTCTGTAGCTTTCATTGCACCGCATCAAATGGCCTTACGTTTTATAAGATAAGAGTTACGGTTCGTTAGCTATTAAGTCGGATCGATCGATAAAGTTAAATTTACGTTGTGCTGGCAAGTCGCGGAAGGCTATAAAAGGTAAGTGCAATGAGTCCAGATGCATTTCTAAGTGTATTCTAAGCGATTAGGTCATATTGAAGTTAATTTGAATTGTTAAAACGAAATTCCGATACGATTTCGTACTGAAAATGGGCTCTAATTGGACGGTTCATAATTCACGTTAATTTTACGTTAACGTGAATTGCGGCTGACCCAATTACTTTAGAAACATAATAAAAACGGATTCCTGATGGGATTATCCGTTGCTATCGCTTGGCACTATTGCGGAAGCGATAACAGGTGATGTAATATTATCATAACATTGCCACGTGGTTCGGCACCACGTGAATATCTTATGCAATATTCATCGCTATCGAATTGTGATTTTCGGATCGGGATTGGTTTGGGATTAGACCAGTTACATACATATGTCTCTTTTACGGACTGTTATATACATTTGGTACATAATAACTCGACTTATAGCGTCTTTTATGCGCAATAAAATAAATTAAATAAATTAACGTTATGTACATCAAATTTCGCTTATAAATTAACAGTTTTCGGCTTGTGTCCGTAACAACATTCTTACCTTAAATGCTTCCAAAACAAACTGCATATGTCACAGTATATACACTAATAATCAACCTGGTAATGACTTTGACATCAAAATACATAACTGTCGTAATAACGTACTTAACTGCTCTGGACAGACCTGTCTCAGTATTTTGAGAGTTGACAGCACCAAATATCTGGGAGTATTTATAGATCGTGGACTCTCTTGGTACCAGCATGTTGAATATGTTATACTAAGGTTAAGGAAACTTAAATGGATCTTCAAAAACTTGAGACATGTTGTGCCAAGGGTAGTCCCAGGTCCTCAAGGGCGCAGTAGAGATCTGTTGAAAGAGATTTATATATCATTGGTGCAGTCCATTTTAACCTACTGTTTGCCGGTCTGGGGAGGTGCTGCCAAGACTCGTTTCATAGACTTAGAGAGAGCTCAGCGAAGCCTACTTAAAATTATGTACTTTAAGAACACCTTGTTTTCAACAGATAAGTTGTATCAAAATTGCAAGCTGCTTTCAGTGAGAAAACTTTATATTTTAACCACTGTCCTTAAAAAACATAAAACCACAACCTTTGACCCTAGACATATGGAAAAACGGAGGAGAGACATTGCTGTTCACCTACCAAAAACCAACACCACTTTTGCTGGCAGGCAATATGACAAACGATCCTCACATCTATACAACATTGTTAATAAGGAACTCGACATTTATCCACACTTACAACAAGAGGTAAAAAACAAAATAACCACATGGTTGGAAGACAAAGACTATGTTCAGATAGAGGAATTGCTAGGATATATATGCTAGTCAAAAATATACATGCTCGCACACACACATTACACACACACACACACACGCACACGCACACGCACACGCACACGCACACGCACACGCACACGCACACGCACACGCACACGCACACGCACACGCACACGCACACACACACACACACACACACATATTCAAAAAACAAAATTTAATAAGTTTAATAGACTTACAAAGTGTATAGATTAAGTTTTAGATTTAAAATTGTATAAACCGTATAAAAAAAAAAATTGTAATTGTTAGTATAGTACTAGACAACTTGTATACACGGAAGAGCGGTGGACTCCTGGCACAAGTTATTACAATAACTTACAAGTAGGGTTACCATACGTCCGGATTTGTCCGGACATGTCCGGACTTTTCGACTCTTGTCCGGACTTCGTCCGGCCCTTTAATTTGTCCGGCTTTTCTCAAATAAGTTGGAATAATGAGTAATAACATTTTCGAGTCGAGCAAACCCCGCCCGCACCCCGCACCTACCCCCTCGCAAATCTCGCAATGCGAGCGTCTACCTACTAACATGCCTACCTATTTTGGTGACTAAAAAGTCCGGACTTTTTGGAGTTTACTCCTTAAGAATCGATTTTCATATATAAGCCCGGGGTATGAAAAATATGGGGTGTAAAATCGAACGTATCTGCCGTGCTAATTTAAAAAGTCGTATCTCAGTATACGATCGGGGTAAAAATACGACTTCGTAATTTAGCAGGTTATGCGTTAAGCGTTATAGACTAAGATCCCGATATAAAATAACCTTCACCGAGATGTTTATTTGATGAAATGTATTTTATATTTAATTTAATATGTCAATAACTATATTGCATATGGGTTGCCTAACAAATTTTAGTCCAGGGTATGTTTAATTAATAATAAAAAAAAATTGTTTTAAACATTTCACCGGTTTGATTAATATTAGATAAATTCTATACCAATCGAAAGTATGAAGCCCATAGAATATGCAAACGTTAGGTTGCCTATTCTTTTCCCGTCACAACTATTGGGTAGCCAGGTATAAACAGGTAAATCTATACCTACTAGCATTTTGCAAAGGTCTGATTGTTGAATTGAAATTAAATAAAATTAAAGATTATTTAATTATGAATTTATCTACTAATAAAATCGGTGAAATGTAAAAAAAAAAATTTTAATTTTAAACTAAACATACCCTGGACTAAAATTTGTTAGGCAACCCATATGCAATATATTTATTGACATTTTAAACTAAATATAAAATACATTTCATCAAATAAACATCTCTGTGAAGGTCATTTAATATCGGGAGCTTAGTCTATAACGCTTAACGCATAACCTGCTAAATTAAGAAGTCGTATTTTTACCCCGATCGTATACTGAGATACGACTTTTTAAATTAGCACGGCAGATACGTTCCAAAAATATAAGTATTGCGAGGATTGACGTTTGGTTGTCAAAGGCGACGGTTGAAAATTTTATCAAATTTTATTTTATTTATAAGTTAATTCAGTTTTAGAGTCCTTTTCGCTGTTTTTGCGATGAGTGAGTCAAGTCGAGGTGTCGTGAGTGATACGTCACTTTTAGAATGTGGGCAGCGGGCAGCTCCGTCGTGGCTATCTGAAGTGGAGTTTGATAATAAGGCAGGACCGAGTCAATCGGATATTGTATCGGACGCTGAGTCCATGTCGGATGTGCGGCATATAGCGGTGAAGCGTGCTTGTGGTCTGAGCGACGAAAGCTGTGGTTGTAGTGATAGTTTTATCACAATAGGCAGGAAACCTAAACGCTTGCGGGTTTTAGCAACCGCCAAAACGCAGCTGGAGCCGGACGGTGTGCCTGACAAGCTATTTGAAGTTTATATAGTGTCAAAAGAAGATTTACCGAAACAGATTGGTTGGCAAAGTTGCTGCAATTTAAGGGTATAAAAGGAATTTTATCCGTCGTTTATGGGTCCACGTAAAGTTCGCATACAGTTTAACTCTAAGGATGATGCGGAGAAGCTTCTGGCTTCTCAGGAGTTTAACAATGAGACGAGACGTTCTTATTGGTCTAATATGGCATGCTGCGCTTATGGAATTATAAGGCAGGTTGAGTTGGAGGTTGAGGAAGACGAATTTTTAAAGAATATTGAAGGGTCTGAAGACATTTTGTCAATATGTAGACTGAACCGTTTGGATCATGATGGGCGTTGGGTTAAGGCTGAAGCTATTCGTCTGTATTTTAAGGGAACTTCTTTACCGCCATATGTTTATGCCTACGGTTGCCGATTTAAGGTAAATCAGTACACTTTCCCGGTTACACAATGTTCAATATGTTGGAAGTTCGGTCATCTGAGCAGGTTTTGTCCTACTACTAAAGTTACTTGTCCGAAATGCGGCGGGGAGCATGCCAATTGCGAAACGACTATTTTTAGATGCATTAATTGTAAAGGCAGCCATATGGCCTTAGATAAGTCGTGCCCGGTTTTTGTGAAGGAGTAAGAAATTCGCAGGATTATGTCTGCTGAGGGATGTAAATATAAAACGGGCTTTTTGGTTGTATATGCAAAATAAGGAAAAAAAGGATACGGATGTCTGTAGTCAGGATGCGCTATCTGTTTTTGAGAATGACTTAAGTTTTGGAAAGTCATATAGAGATGCTGTTTTGTCGAAGCCGTTACAATCTAAAGAGTCTGAAGATTCTGTCTGTCAGGCTGAGGGCCAGCGATCAGTAAGTCAGTACAGATTAGAGAGCGAGCCACAACAAGAGGTTCGTAAGCCGCGGAATTCAAAAAGAGTAACAGATGTGAAGAGGTCCGAGTGTCTATTGGTCAATCAGCCTACTATTGAGCGGGCTGATATGGAAGATCAAAGACAAAATAAGGACAAGAAGAAGAGACGTATTACTTTTGAAAGGCTGGTTGAGAAGACGAAGGATATTTTGTTTTCTACCGAAAGTTGGGAGGAGAAGTTCAAAACGCTGTTTGGAGTTGTTGTTAAGGAGATTTTGGATTTATTTAAGGATTTTTTTAAGGAAGGTGATTTTGTACGTTTGTTTTTGTCTAATGTAAATGGCTAGGTCTAATACCAGATCTTTCTTGAATGTAATGTTCAATTCAATATTGGCGGAACCCTTATCGGAATCGGCTAAATTTGTATACAGTTTTTTTTATGTAAATAGTGTATACAAATTTAGTTGTTTTCGTGAACATGTTATTTTTAAGTTTATACGGTTTATGTTTTTTTTATCTATGTCTTTAAGATGAATGATGTTGTGTATTAGGCCTGCTGGAGCTGGCATGTTCATAAAAATGATCAAAGCTCCTTAATTAATAGATTCAAAAAAAAAAATGTATTGCGATACTACGGTAGAAAGGTCGTATCTTTGTATGGATTTCATAGTAAGATACGGTTTTTTTCCGTAGCACTGCAGACTGTAATAGTAACTAAACTAGCCGCTCGAGGGCGCTTTACATCACGCTTCCTTATTTAGTTACTACTCATGATCTCTCCAATTTGTTAAAAATGAATCGGAAGTAAATTTTCCTTGTAAAATATTGTAATTTTGCTGTATATTATACTCGTATATTATGGTTAAAGAACTTTATTTCTCAAAAGAAATTTTACATTTCACTTAATGAGAACTTATTATCTAAAAAATAATTAATTATTTCAGTGAACATCGATCGCGACATACAAAGTTACGTTAAATTATCTAAGTTTTATTTATACATTACTAATAGCATATTAATATTATGTAAGTGCCTACCTTCTCGTTTTTGTTTGCAGCACCCAACAGGGTACATAATGTGATACTTAAACTATTTACTAATCATTATGTGCCATAAACGTATTGAGTATTGAGTATATATTTTATAATCGTTCGCACCACGATTTTAGTCGCGCGATAACTTTGTCGCATAAATGCAAGATATGGGTGAGAGTGCGCGCACCACGATTTTCATAAACCCAGAAGTACGCTTATTTCTGCGACAAAATTATCGCGCGACTAAAAAAAAATCGTGGTGCGCGCCTGGCCTGAAGAGTAAACTCCAGTCGTGCGTCGGAGCTGACACACACACACTTTTTTTCGATTCGTCCGGCTTTTTGCCAGGACTTTTCAAATTCCTAAATGGTAACCCTACTTACAAGGAGACGCCGGCCATTTGTAAAAATTGTACTTACTCTTGTTGCAATAATAAATAATTTTGAAATTTTTGAAATTTGAAATTGAAATTTTTGATGTTGTAACCCGATGCGCACAATTTCGCGGCGTAGCAACTCTATTATCAAGTTTAGGATTAAAACGAATGCCACACCGTCAACAACTAGCACTGGAAAAACGGGAGAATTATTTGGAAACTGGTAACCCAGTGTTGGCTAAAACGTAGTGTTTATATTCTCTTTGGTGTTGGCGCTCCTGTCCCTTTCGGGCAAAGAATATAATACTCACAACTTTCGGGTATACGCGTATTATGCCGAATCCACTAGTTACTTGATCCAAAGCAATAACAGACGTTATAATGCGATGCGACTAAGTTGAAAAGGATTGTCAGGGCGCTGTCATCATCGTATACTTACTCACCATATTAATTAAATTAAATTAATAATTTGACAAGAAATGCCTCTTTTGCCAGTTAGTGCCCCTCCCCTCGTGACGTTTAGGCTGTTGACGCTCACGCTGTGTCGTCATCAACGCTCTATCGTAACATGAACATGCCCAAAATCTTTGATTTAGTTATGACAGCCAAAGATGGTTAATACCATTACCATACTTTTTACCCGACGATTTCTTTTTGATATAAAAACGTCGAATTTACTTATGACTCGAACAATTCGAATCAGTACCATACCACGTGCTTTTGACGTTTAACTTTAATACAAATCAATTGACATTGAAATAACATAACCTGACTTGGCTTTGTTTTGTTCTAAAAATAAACACATTGATATGTGACTGTCTCCATTTGGATACCTCTAATTGTGTTTTATAGATTTATGTAAAAATGAGTTGCATGCAATGTGGAGAACAATCAAAATATAAATGTCCCAAGTGTAGGCAACCTTAGTAAGTTCCTTGTTTATTTTAATTTTATAATTACCATATCTCTATAAATAATCGTTACTAATTATAATTATTTTCATTACACGTTCCAGCTGTTCAGTAGCATGCTGTAAAAAACATAAAGAGAGTCCATGCGAAGCGCCACCTAAACCAGAATCTACAGAAGCAGGAGAGATCAAAACAGAATATGACTTCCCCACTGATGACACCATATCTCGAGAAAAGCTGAAATTATTAGGTAGGAAAGAAATATTATTCATTGCCACAAACACAAGAATCCAAAAACAGCCATATATATGTACACCACAGCATTATGCTACATAAGTACATCTGAGTATATTATTATACCATGGGTACATCTCGGCAAGTGACAACAGGCTCAGGCTCCGCGCATGCTGAGAGCTGGAATTTCTAAGAGACGTAAAACAATTTGTATTTTATAAATCATTAACTTTGTTATTATCTTGTTTCAGAGGAATCTAAGGATTTAAAGCAATGCTTGGCAAATCCTCACGTGAGGGAGATCCTAAAGGTTTTAGACAGTTCACCACATCCTGATGCTATGTACAAGGAATATATGCAAGAACCCATCTTTACCGAATTTGTTGATACATGCCTTAAAGTTGTTCAACCACCAGAAGAGGATGACCAAAGATGACCTCTATTTAAGTTTTATCAGTATATTCTTGTTAACATAAATACAGATAACTGGGTAATTGTTATTTGTATAGAACTGTTGTCAGTTTAGAACAATTCATGAATCTCATGAATATGTGTATATACAAATAAATAAGGAAAAATTATATTTCAAGAAATAATAAATTGTCATTTACAAGTATAGTCATAATTTCATAAATTGTTATTATTGAGATTTGAATGCCTCAGTCTGCATATCAGACCGTTGTCTATCTCAACATCAGAAAATGTATCACTGATTCCGACATTGCCTAATGATATTATAATTTTAAAAGATCAGAAACTTTTTGATTCAAACCATTAGAAGTGTTTTTCTAATCCTGTTGATTTTGGAGCACTTCTTAATTTTTTGCCATGGCGTCAATGGCATGGTGAATTGCTTTGATCTTTGGTGAAAAAGTTCAGATGGAAACATAAAAGACCCCATACATACAAGGATTTAAACAGCAGCACTGCGATGCGTAAGAACGAATGAAGCGCGATCACTAATGTGATCCATAAATGAGGTGTAATTATGTCAATTTTAAAGCTTATATCCTCAGTTTCATTCTGTGTCGCTTGATTCGCTCTTACATAACTCCAATTATTTTTCCATTCACATATTGACAGTAGGTCAATACAATAAAACATACACAATTTACAAAACCAAAATTTTATTCATTTTAAATAATAGCTACTAAACACTATATTCGTGCTCACACTATGCATCCAGCAGAGCCGATCTTAGTAGATTCTCAAGATCCATTGACCTTTTTCTTTCTACCTCAATTTGTTCCTCTAATTTGTCAACAGCATCTTTGCAATCTGTGTATTTCGTGATATTATTGTCAACTTCTCTTATGCTCTCTTCCACAAAGGTACTGTCTTTGTCTTCAAGCATGAGGTATTCAACTGATTCCAAAGCAAGTTTACGACGTTTCACATTTATATATTCATCTATTTCATCTTCATAGTCTATTGCTTTGTGTTTCAAATTACTTACTATATCTAAATCATGTACCCAGTAGGCATTACGATATTCTGCTAATTTCGATTTCTCATATATAGCTAATCGGTTGTCAAAGTCTCTAAGACTGTAGATCTTTTCGTATACTATTAGATTTAGGAAACATGCCAAGTCAAATTGTTCAAAATATATTTTAAAATTATCATGTGGCATCCTCAAAATATCTGATAGTTGGAACAACGAAATTTCACGTGTGCTCTTTTCTGGGTGTTGAAACCATCCAATTTGGGTGCAGTATGTATAAATTTGTTCCTGCATATTATCAACGCTCACAGGTTGATATACTCCCACTGGAGCAGGTAATTTTAAATGCTTCATCATATTTTTTATTGACAACACATTTTCGGAACTTCTGGCATTGCTTGGAATATATTCGTAAGGTTTCGGATACAGAGATTCTGTGTTCAAATACTGTTTCAGCTCTAAAGGAAATAGAGGGTAGTTGAAGAGATCTTCGTTAGTAATAACTTGAGTCAATTTGTCCACGCTTATATTGTAGCATTCTACCAATTTACGCAAGTCCTTCATAATGGCATCCAATCGGGTATCTTTTATTTTCCTCAACTGAAACCATATCTCATTTCCTAAATATCTTTCACATATTGATTTGACATAATCTATTTCAAGAGGAGGCACCAGAGGATAGTTTCTTGCCAACCACTTTATTGCGCTTTTTGTAGCCATTTTCATTGAGTCATATACGTTTTTAGAATCGACTATAAATATTTTATAGGTAGAAACAATTTTATTGTTCACACATTCTGATAAAAATGGCTCCAATTTTTTAGTCGGCATGTCAGGCATGACAATTGCGACAGGGACTATTTGATAGGGATATTTACTGCTTAAAGTCTCTTCAATGGTTCCCACCATATCCAAATCCTTTTCAGTTATGTAAAAAAGTAGACCATTGCTGCCTTCTATGGCTTCACTGCAGTTATGTTTGCCATTTTTGAAACTTACAGATATAGCAAAATCCATTAATTTATTCCACGTTTCTTTTCCTACATAAATTAGACTATCCGATACTTCATGTTCCTTTTTATCGCTGAAGGAATCAATCACCCAATTTTCGATATTAACTTTTCGACACATCCACTGAGATCCAGGAGATACTAGAGTAACTTTCCAAAAGAATCCTTTATCATACGAGTAATGTATCTGTTTCATTCGTTTTAGAAGAGGAGATCTAATTATTTCCACCAAGTTAAATGGTTCAGGTGCAGGTAGCTGTGGTAACTCTCCAGTAAATTTGTAGCCTCTGTGAATAGCATTCATATTATTAAGAGTAGCATTTTCGACAACACGTTTAAGACACGATGCTTCTTGAATTGGTGTTTTGTCTGTAAGCCAAACTGGTGTGTCTTCCAGTAAACTTCTTCTTTTTATGTTTCTTACATAGTTCTTACGCCAAACATTGAACCATTTTTTCATCAATTTTTTGGTCCATATTTTTTCTGCAAGCATTTCAGCATAGCAAATTTCGGAACACAATTCAGTAAATATTTCTTCGGTCATGACACCTGCAAAGTCCATCAATCTATTTAGTTTTTCTAATTCATCTTTCATCAATTCTCTAACAGTTTCGTTTAGAATCTCATCGACAAGTTCTTGCGTTACTTCAGTTGATTCTTTATCAACTTTCATTTTAAATAATCGTTCTTCTTCAGCTTTACGTTTCAGTTCAGCTATTCTAGCTTTTTCCGCTTTTTGCCTTTCTTCTTCTTCTAAGCGTCTCTTAAGTTCTTCCTGTTTTCTCTTTTCCTCTTCTCTACGTTCCTTTTCTCTGCGTTCCTCTTCAATACGCCTTAGTTCTTCTTGCTTTCTTTTCATTTCTTCTTGGCGTCTTTTTTCTTCTTGACGTTTTAGTTCTTGTCTTAATTCCTCTTCCTTTAGGATTTGATCCAATCTCCGCATTTCTTCTTCTTTATGTTTTTGTTCAAGGAGTTTTTGCTCTTCTAAAAGCTTTTGCGGGTCATCTTTGAAATCAAAAACTTCGCCATTTTTATGCTCATTAGCTGCATTAAATATACTTTGAGCTGTTGAAGGAAAGTTATTTTTACTTTGGAATATTGAGTACGTTTTTTCTTCTGAGTTATGATCTGTGTTAACTGCGCTTTTAAATAAACTTCCGGGTGATACAGCATGAGTTTCCCCATTAGGTGTAAATAAGGAGTTAGATTGATTCTCATCTTTTTGCGAAAATAACTTATCTTTATTGAGTGCTCCAAACACGTTAGAAGGTGTTTGACCTGAGGGTTTGCCAAATATACTCCCTTTTTCAGATTGGCCAACAGCATCTGGTTTGGCGAACACATTACCCTTAGCACTTGCAAATATATTTTTATTTCCAAATATATTTTGATTACCAAATCCAGAATTCGGTTCATCTTTCTTCGAGAATAAGTTACTACTTGGAGTGCTATCAAACACCTTTTTGTTTTCTTGTCTGTTTTCGGTGATTGGTTGACCAAATACGGACGTTTTGACACCTGGTTTTTGAAAGACATTTGCAATAGGATTAGAGCCCTTTACTGTATTTTGGGTATTCGTAAAAAGATTGTTCGATTCATTTGTAGCTTTCCCGAAAACGTTCTTGTTTCCAGTGGACTCAGAAGGCAAACTGAATAAATTATCATTATTGTCTTGAGGTTTGGAAAATATGAAGCCGGGAGTTGTTATTTTTTCTGGCGAGTTATTAATAATTTCAATTGGTGCTACTGGTATTGCCGGTTTAAATGAAAACAATGTCTTTCCACTTACACTAGCTTCATTAACTCGGGGTAGTCCAACGTTTAAGGATTTTCCAGGGCTTAACGATTTTGCTTCAGGCTTAGCAAAGAAATTTGTTTTAGGCTCTGAAAATTTGTCTGTGATTGCATAATTTCTGCCACCTTGAGCTAAGCGCTGAATTTCTGCTCTTAGCGGATTGACATCTTTATTACTATCGTTAACGGTGTTAAATCCCTGATCTTGAGCAGTTAAGGCCTCCTCTTTGAGGGTACCATCTTTGTTGAAACTCGAATAGGGCAGATTGCGGCCAAAGTCCACGACGGGTACTTGTCCGCCGGCAATTACTGCGCCAACTTTAGTTTGTCTCTTCGATTCAATGAGATGTGGTGCTCGCGCAACGGGAAAGGGATCGCTGTCTTCTATAAACTGATTTCTGTCGAGTATGACTGTCAGCTCCTCTTCATTTTTTGCAAAACGTAAGCCATAATGATTGACAAATGCTTTCATTCTATCGATTGATTCGAAAGCAAGAGCATTCATTAACTCTTCCGCTGGGTAACGCGAGCCTCCCCTTGGGGCGAATGCTTTCACAATTCTGGCCAAAGCTCTTGCGCGAACATCGTTAAAGTATCTGAGAAGTATACAGGCTTGGAGATATGAGGCTTCCTCCTTGACCAGACGGAAAAATCGAACGTAGTTGTTGTTATCCAACGCGTTGAAAACTTTTATAGCAAACGTGATAGCTTCTGACTTTTGTATATCCACCGGCAGTTGTTTTATCTGTAAAGATAAAAAAAATTGTTTTGCTTTATCAATATTGTAAATGTAAATGCCCCAATTTATATTGATTAGATGCATTCAATACAACGCCATCTAACTCATCAGCTTAACACAGTTGGCAAGCCAAATAATACAGATATTGCAATCAGTAAAAGATATTTCGCGGAAGGCTAATTTACTTAAATACCGAAACAAATAGATTCTTGTATCTATTATATGTCTATTTAAATTATATAACTATGAACTGACCTCCCACCAGAAATTGGCATCTCCTAGATTGAGTAACGCAATGTATCCTCTGAACTCCGCCTCCCTCGGCTTCTGGTCGGGCGACACGTCCGCGTACATATGCTTCAGCGTCTGCAGGCACTTGGTCAGGTTGTCCGTGTTCAGCTTCTGGTCGAACTGCGTGTGCTCGAGGTCCGCGAGACGCGCGGCGCAGTGCGCGTGGAAGCGGGCGCACATTTCCACCAGGCGAACTGATTCTGAAACATTACATTATTACTAAGCTTCCAAGAACAACTTACAGGGCATCCATTCGATAAAACATTGCGATATCCCCAAGGTTTTATCACAGCCATATAACATATCAGTGACATTCCTAGAAGCCGATTCCCAGCAGATTACCTATGTTGGAGCGTTTAAGCGCACTTTCTTTAATTGCTCTGAAAATAAATAAGGCAATTCTGCTCCGGCTTGTCCAGGAATTTCTTGAGACACCACGGGACTGCTACTTATTTTTAACATTCAGAGATGCAGCTAAGTGACATTAACATGTCGACATTTTAAAGGAAATATAACTGTATATCAATTTCATCTCAGAAGATGTCAAAACGGTACAGTAACGGGAAAATCGCTAAAGTACCACATTGTGGCGTGATTTCGATCGCGTTTTATAAGAAACGTCAAATTTACTATTGGGATGGAAAATCGATTTTAACAAGTATTGTACTAAAACATAAATGTTTGTATAATGTTGTAGAAGTACGGCACTTACCTGTACAACATAGTGCCTGCTGTGTAATATCCTTACGTATGCCCCGAAACCGGTCCCACATGAAGTGGAACCAATCTGCAAGAGTGACCTGAAAATAAAAGAAAACATAATACTTAACAACCACTAGCTGCGCCCTACGGTGTTACCCGCTCATCCCACCAGAGCACTACATTTTATCGGGATTAAAAGTACCCTATGTGTCTGTATATTAATCCAGGGTGTCCGCTACATCCATACAAAATTTTATCAAAAATGTTATCAAAAGTGGTCCAGCCGCTTGAGCGTCAAGAAATAACAAACATACTAACGCGACACTCACAAACTTTCACCTATATAATATTAGTGTGAGGAGCATACAGTAATTTACTATGGTACTGTCTAATACCAAAATTAAAATGTTGCCTGAAAGAGATCGCCTGTACTGATGTCACTTGTTTACCTCTATTATACACTACATATCCTGTTTGTTTGTGAGGTATGTAATAAAGAAAACTTGTATGATTTTGTAGTTCTGAGATGTAAGTGATCTCAATGAGCAAGTAAGAGCAAGTTCGTTCAAGCACTACTGCCGGTCTGACCTCGTAACACATGGATCTCCTGGTATGCCGAGCTCCAGCTGTGCTGCTTGACAGCTTGCCGGGGTGCCAGCTTGTAGTCACAATTAGGAGTAAAGTGGATAAACTTTACTCACAGGTCTGGTAGTGTCAGCGATCTCACTGAGCAAGTAAGCACAAGTCCGTTCAAGCACTATGGCTGGCCTGAGCTCATAGCACATGGGGATCTCCTGGTCTGCAGAGCTCCGACTGTATTGCTTGACCGCTCGCCACGGGTCCAGCTTGTAGTCACAATCAGGAGTGGTTTCCAGTGACATCACCTGGAAATGTTCATGTACATGTTTCAAAGATTCAACAAAAACCATGCTAACTATGAATATAGTATTTAGACCCATTACTAAATCGTAATTAACTTAATGATTACCTGGTGTTCTGCTTGCCTGTGCAAGCGCTCCTTCTCTGGGCACATGTCGGGGCACGTGCCTATAGTTGCACCGCCGACTTTTATTCGGCCTCCCGCGCCACCCCATGCTCTCAAGATTCTACAAATACAAAAAGAACAAGTATTATAGTAAAATGTACCATCACTAGCTCTACATATCATACAATTATGTCAACACGCTTGCTGAACTCGTCATGTAAGATTAAATTATTTATCTAAAATGCCAACACACAATACACTATTTCTTAATTATTATGATTTCCTGTAAATTTTTCAGTTACTTTAAATAAAACACGAAAAAAAAAATAACATCGCATGGAAGATTTTTCCAATTAACTACATACTAAGGGATCTTATTTGGCATTTTGTAAGATGCCAAAGAAAATGCTGAATAAGATCCTAAGAAGCTGCCTACTAAGGACCTGGGTTTGCATCCCTTAGTTTGGAACTAGGTTGATTTATGCAAGATGAATATTCTCTTAATATTTATTTATTTATTTAACCCTTCAAGAAGAAGAAGGTGTCATTCATACTTGTCTCGTGCATCCAGTATCCTCCACTGTTCATCAGGTGTTGAAGAAACCTTAAACCGGAGCTGATGCAATTCTGCAGCTGCTTCTGCCGTGCTGAGAGTTGTATGTGTAATGCTAGCTATCACTGGGGACTCAATGCCACTTTTTGGTTGTCTAAAACATAGGAAAAAATACTATTAAGGTACATATCAATAAAACTGAGCCTCTACCTATGGAGGGTGGAATATCTTATAGGAGAATAATCCATGTAAGCAGTAAATAATAGTTCCAATGCCATCCACATTGAGTGATAATGGCTCTAGAGTAGCAATATAATCTAAGTAATAAAATAAAAAATAAACTGTTTTGGGGATGATAAGATATATACTTACAATGAGACTGGTTTGTCGCGAACGGGTAGTTTTTTCCTTAGAGGTGACTGTATTTTAGGGGTGACCCTTGAGGATGCTTTAGGCTTGCCAACTTCTGGAGCCACGTCCATGCCTAAAAAAACAAAACACACAATACTACAGTAACCATTGGAGCCCACTAGGTGAGTATTAATACCTACTGCCCAACTAGCAGGCTGGCCCGTACGAGCATGTACTAGGCAGGTTATTGATCATGTCATGAAAGTGTTAGCGAACAGGAATACTAGTCAATAATAGTAGAGGACAGAGGGTTGCAAAATAATTTGCATATAAAACAGACAAAAAAAAACAAATCAACATGAAACAGCAAGAAGTTACTGCTTATATCAGTTTTTTTTTTCGTGAGTGTACATCAGCAATGTGCTAAATGTGCACCAAAATTGGAGCAATGTGCTTTTTAAACTCCAGAGATATTTAAAAAATAAATGACGCCCACCAACCTAAGGTCAGGTTGGTGGGCCCATTTCCAGTTCTAGCTAATGGCTGCCTACTGAAGGGTGAAAGAACTGCCTAAGGTTAGTGCTCGTAATGTGCTTCCACATGTATGAAGCACAATCAAACTCAGAGAGCGGTTTTTTAATTCTTAAATATCTCTGGAGTTTAAAGAGCACATTGCTACTCCTGACGTATACCGCAGCTCCATTCATTGATGTACACCCGCCATCCAGACACTCACTTTTTTTCTGTTAATAATTATCTAAATACATACGGCTTTGTCTTGTTACATAAGTAGGAGTTCCTCCCATTGCTGTAAGTTCCTCTTCTACATCAGAATCAGGAACCCAATCAGGATCTTCCTCTCTCTTACTTTTTCTTCTTCTGAAAATTAATTTTGGAAATCATTCAAACAACGGTAAAACAACTCAACCCAACTTCGACATGAAATTTAATTTTGCTGTGCAGCACACACACTAAATGTAAATAGAAGTAGTCCTTGCCAGTGGTGCTTAGTTAGTGGATGTAGCAATAAATACATAAGTTACAACATAGTAAAGCTGCAAAAAATAGACAGCATTGTACTAGCATATATAAGAAGAATACTCACACTCGAGGTTTAAACCGAGTTACGTCAAACATGAAGCCATCAAAAGCCCCAGCATTGAGCATCGCACGGTCCAGGGAAGAGGGTTGATCATACTCCACTATGCACATTTGCTTCCTTGTGAATAAGCGTATCCGCTGCACTCTTCCAAATTTACTGAAATGCTTTTTGGCAGTAGCCGGGTCAAACAGACCTTCAGGAACATTGGAGCACCTAAAAATATACGCCGTTTGGTATAATTATGTATACACGTATATGCAGCGGGACCCCATGTATTAATGGTTTAGGTCCTAAATAATCGAGTTAGTTATTTGGAAGGTAGAAATAAGAGGCTCCATGAATAGTAATTCATTCAGTCTGTAAACTTACAATTAACAAAGGGCCCCGCTGGCACAGAATCATTTTTTTCCATTAATTTGCAAAGGTAGAAATTTTAAAGTACATAAATCAACAGGTAGAAATATATACCAACTCGGTTATTTAGGACCTAAACCATAATTACATGGGGTCCCGCTGCATATACGTATATTAATTATGTCATTCCAAAAGATACAAATGGCTTGTTGACATAAACCTGCAAATAACCTTCACGTGTTGTTTGGAGGTAGCAAATAGTATAAATCATACTTACGAGATAGAGGTCTTTGGGTTGGGACCATCTCCCGGAGATGTTTTTAGTGTTGGGCTTTTCAACTTCTTAGGTGTTGATGACGCCATATCACAAAGAGAAATAGGTAAGTTTACTTTTTAAAATAAATAACACTGGACGTTTGTGGCTCCTGCAGGTTATACTTATAGTACACAATATTACTCATTTACAAACTGCTGATTTTCAATTATTGACGCATGATAATATTCAAAACTAGTCACATGTTGCATTTGAATGTTTTATGAACATAAAATAGTTTAAAACAAAAACATAATTTACGAATGACACACAGCAGTTGCGTTTTATGAATTTGTTTTTTTTTAAGAATTCTAGCGTTGAATTGAACGTTTTTCAGGCTTTAAACTACGACCACCATTATAAAAATATGCCATGACTCTTACAAAAACAAAAGCTTAAATTTCGTAAAATTTAGGAAGATAACAAGGATAATTACGTGAGTTTTTTTTCTATAATTTACTTATTTTGTTTCGTACTTGGTAGCAAAATAACACGACAGCAAAATATAAAGTAAAATCAAGAACGCAGTACAAACACGGCAACAGATAAAAACTAAAAACCTCTTTTTGTGACAAGTAACAAGAGGTTACCAGTTAAAATAAATATTGGATTCAGAATTAGATTTAAAAATGTGTGGTAACACCGTGTCTACATAGTTCATAATATATTTCAATAGATGGCAGTAAATGATCTCAAACGCTAAATAGCTAAACCAAAACCGTAAAACGCATAATTATCATTTGAGACCGTAGATATATAATTAATTCATTAAATATAATTAAAATATCACGGCTATATCACTATCCCATATGACGAAAACCTTGTGAAAGCCGAGAACGACGAAGTATCTAGGTACCTTATCTCACAAAACCCTATAGTGAATGTCATGTTCACGTGGTGTGTTGAATCGACGACGTTATTTACTCCGATAAACGGTTTTATAACAAAGAATCTCGATTAACACCTCATAAGACTCTCGCTAGATGGCTGAATCAGGGGTCATCTGCATCAGTTGGCAGTTCTCTCCTGGACAAGGTGCACATCGACCACATCGTCAGGAGGCAGGAGTTTCCTCTGCGGTTTTAACCACCGCGCTCTCCATAGGAAATTGATTTTCAATACAATTTTATAATAGTACAGAAACTGTTATGATGATTACATATCGACAAATATCTACTTTAGCAGCTACGAGAGATAGTTAGGATAAACGTCGTGACAACATCGATGGACGATGACATAACAGCATTCCGTCGCGCAACAAGAACAACTTTACTGAGTTCCGGCATGTCCGGATGTTCGGCACCTCTCACTTTCTAGCGTTTGGTGATTTCGGCACCGCCCAGATGTCTATAAAATATCGACGTTTATTAAATTTATTCCTTTACATTTATGGAATACATTATCTGTGCCATTAATGCTGAAGCAATAACAGCAGTTAATTTTTTTCAAATAGTTTAAACTAATTTCATTTATTTATTATCACAGAACCCTAATAAACTAATATTATTATTTGATTATACCAACTAGTTTTTTAATTTAAAGAAAATGTGAAATCGGTGATTCTAAGAATCGGCCCTCTACATGACGTCACGTTGTGGAAAATTTGACGGTCGCAACACAGAAAAATAGCAGTGGTACTATTTCCATACTAAATCTATCTTATCTAGTAATTACTATAGTCCTACTGTAACATTTTTTGAGGAGTAACCGATTACTGGTTGCCTACGCTCTTTTAGAATGCGAAACATTTCAAATAAATTTATCAATCACAAATTGGGATATTATAGAAAATATAAAAATGTGGTACTTAATATTTAATTGTTTATCCTAAATGTTGTCAAATGTAGTTGTTACTAAGTCGAAGTCTAGATGTATGTAAACACTTTATTGTACACAAAAACAGAAATACATTAAAACAAAAGAAATACATGTAGGGTCAAGGCGGCAACAGTGGGTCACTTTTTTTTGCAGAGATGTAATTTGATTTGGGTGAGTGTTGGGAAGATGTAAAAGGATCCGTGTTATAGTGTAACTAATGTATATTGATTATTCCAATCGATTTAGCTCGACAAGATAATATTTTGGAAAATATATAGTATTTTCTAAAAAAACTCATTTGAGCCATTGTGTACTGTGGGTGGGATACAGTGAATCGGCCCTCAGTTTACAGTGAATCAGGCAAGTTTACAGTGGATCATCTATAATATAACTCAACTAATAATGCATTTTTTTGCTTTGTATCAGTCTTTATTTTTTTGTTTTAATCAAACAATAAGTTACACATAAGAAAAGAAAACTTTTTTTTACGACTTCAGCCTGAAAGTGACTTTTCTGTGTTACTCATTCAAAATGTACTAAATGAGCTTAATTTTTTATGACTTAGTTAATAATCAACGCATAACTTCTACATAAACTAAGTAACTACCATTACTTAATCAGTATCTTGCATAAAATATCATGAAAAATGTCTCTTTGGCCTTAAAATAAATAATGAAGTAATTTTTCGAAATTCCTTTGTACTCAATCTGTAAAACAGTAACGCACAGTATTTGAAATAATCTTTTAAAAATTTTAGTTGCTCTTCATTGCACATTTTACTAACGCTATAATTTGGCGTAAACGACATTAATATTTATATCGAGTCTTAAAATGATAACGTCTCAGTGCAGTGAAAATAATTCCTGAAATTTAGACGCATTTCTCACGCTAATACCATTTCTTTTTCATCGGCTATAGGTTTATCTATTTCACGGGGCCTTGCTGGACGAGCCATCCTAAACGGGAACATTAACAAAAATTATTACATCTCGCTAAATTTTCTAAATTAATGTCTGTTAACCATTATCCAGTACCAATAGTACACAGTGGATCATGAACCACTGTGTACTTAAGTGATTTGAGCCACTGTGTACAAACCGCCATTTTGGGTTTTACTCATACCACGTGTGATGGTTTTACGTAAATCGAAGTGCGGTATACGCCAAAATGACCGCAATTAAGTTTATTTCTTAGCAGAAATATAACTCCATTGGTAAGACGAAAGATTTGTGAAAAAATAAACAGTATATCTTACCTTACAACTCACTTTTTCTTCCGTCAAAACAAAAACGCACTCGCAAAACGGGTTTGTTACATGGCTGACGCAAAGGAACTGGATGTGACCTGTATATATCGGGAGGCCTTCCGAAGAGTAAGAGAAACGGAAAGCTACCTATGATACTTTTGAAACAACGGCCATTGCGCCACTGTTGTCGCTATAGCCACTGTTGCCGCCTTAACCCTACAAAGGCGAACTTATCCCTTTAAGGGATCTCTTCCAGTTAACCTTTGAGTAAATGAGTGCTAAAGACAAATGTAAACGGTAAGTCGAAGTCTAGATATACCCAATATAAGTATGTCTGTGGAGAAAACGGATATAGCAAGAATCTAGAAAAGAGATAGAGCTTCTTTTAATGCCGTCGACTTTGTTACTTGAAACAAAGGGATAACTGGTCATTCATAGATATTAACTCGTATAAATTACCTTACTTATATGACTTTATACGGTATAAAAAATTGTTGAGACTTTTTAACCCTAAGTGCTTGCATACTTTTATTAGTAGGTCTAACATTTGTCATAAGTTCATTCAGAAGTAAGGCACTTGCACCAAAGATGGCCCTGTTCCTAAGATAGCCTACTTCAAAATTGTATAGTTATAAGCGAAATTTAAATTAGTTTGAACGGTTATAGTTATATAACTATACAATTTTGAAGTGGGCTATCTTAGGAACAGGGCCATCTTTGGCACAAGTACCTACTGTAATGTAAAATCTAGTTATTTTACCTATATTATATTGACCGCACTTACGCGATACACAAACTTTAGTGAACCGTTAAGATGATTAGAAATCTCTAACACGTCCACACCATATGGGAGTCGGGCTGGCTGGCGTGAATCACCTCGATGACGTCACCGGCATTTCGGGTGTCGCATTCCGGTCGGTTATATAAAAGAAAGTACGCGGCCGCCGCGCGACCTTGCCGGTGAAAGGCTGCAAGTGGCACAGCCGGAACTCGCTCTTCCCACGAACGCGAACCGCACCGCTGCCATTATACTGCCATGTTAGTAAAAGCCGTATCTTGCTATGAAGTCCGTGTAAAATTACGACCTTTTACTGTTAGGCTGCTGTGCTACAGTTAATAACCGTATGTCACTATGAAGTCCATATAAAGATACGACCTTTTACCGTCACTATGCTGCCGGCAACTCGCAACTTTCGGTAACCGGTTCGATCGTAAAAATTGCACGAGTGGTAGGACACATAAACTACATTTACTAAAAGTACGGATAGCAATTAATTCACTCATCTACTTTCTCTGTTTTCCTTCCTTTGCTTTTCTTTTAAAAGTGTACATCTGGTGGCAGAAAAATTCAAATCCACTCCAAATTTAGGTAGGCAAATAAATTACCTATGAAAAACAGCTCTACCTCACTCGTCTTATCGACTCGTCATTTTTTGACGGAAGAAAGGAGTTCTAAATTCGACTTCCCTGAATTATTACCTACATTATTTTGACCAGTTTCTTGTTTTTTTTTTACTGTAAAGTATAATCCAAACTTCATTATCATTAAACAAGCAGTGGGGAAATACTACTCTACTTAGCTTACGATTCTACTGGAGCGTTTATTGTTGCAGCTATTAGACAACACTTTCTCCACCTCTCTGTCCTGAGGAATATTCCCAACTAATTGTGGGGTCTACTTTCTTCGTCTTCCAGTTCTCCCAGTCTAAGGCATCATCTGCCGATACGTCTCAAGAACAGGTCCAGCCTGATCAGATCAGTTCATCGCCACTTATTATACGGGTAGATAGTTTTAGTTTAAATTAACTAGTGAAGGTACTAATTTCGTTCCAGTCATAGGTACAGTTGAGTTCATTTACATCTACACAGTTACGAGGACAAAAATATCTGAACACGATTTTATGCTCCTGACAATAGGGTCGTGTTCAGATATTTTTTTTCTCGTGTGTAGATGTAAATGAACTCGGCTGTACCATCAGTTTCCGAATTGTGCAAAAAAATTGCTCGCTCTAACTTAACCACTGCCATAACTAACCTAATATCAATAACTAATCCAATGAATTCCCGTCGTCCCGAAGACTATGAACTTTTTCAAAAACCAACCTTGCCTTGTTTTCACCGCGGCGCTGCACGAGCAAGACAGCACGATGGTCGTGTTGGCCTAGAATTTAGACAATTTCCGATGCCACGGCCGCGGCCGCCTAGCAACAGCAGCCGCGCCGGCGCACGATCTGCACTGCCACGGTAAAAAGTCGTATCTTAATATGAAATCCATATAAGTATACGACCTTTTACCGCACGGCAGCGCTTCTGTAGCGTTTGAACAGTTGTTGTATAAAACTTGAGTTCAGAGATAACGTGCTATCGGCTTTTTTTAATACATTGTCTTGGTAGTTAAATGCAGAAGTGATAGAGCTGCATTTGCGCGTTTACTTTGTAGCTGCGGTGTAAATTAACCGTCTAACATCTCTTTAAACTAAACTAGGCTTTAAACTTAAATTTAAATTTAATGTCTTCTCTTTTCTTCTTCGTATATTATGTACACCTGGGATGGTATTAGCCTTTACCTTTTTAGCTCAGTACCTTTATTTAAAAATCCCGTACAGCATATCGTTAGTAGGTACCTACATAGGTATGCCCTTAAATAATAAAATACTTGGGGGTATCGCTGCTACTATAAATGAACATTTTAGTTACATACCTACTTGAACGAGACCGGTGTTATCCATTTAAAATAGCAGTAGTATTGTTTAAACTACATACAATGCAGAATTAATTAATTGTCCAATCATTATCTAATGACTTTGCGGTTTGCACTTTTTTATAGGAATGCAATTACGAAGTCAACATTAATTAACCGGTTCTTTTTACTGTTTCCTCCCACTTTTTAATGATAAATGGCATAATTGGTATTCAATTAAAAATCTATTTATTTTGTACTTACCTACGTGCTTTTTTTCCACATGCAACAAATATTTTGTCGAATGTTTACATTTAGGGCTTAATGTTTCCTAAACCATGAAACTGTTTGTCTAGTCTTATCGTGAAAAGTAAGTATGTATAGTCTGGGTGAGAATAGTTACAGTGGAAAGCGCTCCGCCGGACCTATTCCAAAACTAAAGTACCTTTTGAGCTTTCAAGAGGGGTTTGGTGTAAATATTTCTAGCCTTTCTTTACGACAGCTAAGAGTTGGTTATGTTTTATGTATTAGTTTAAGTACATAATAAAACTGATTAAGAACATATTTACTGTCATATGTTACGAGTATATTTATAGAAAATTATACGTAGGTATACGGCATGTGAAATAGAAATTAATCAGTAATACTTGAAGTAGGTACATACATCGAAGAAAACAAGAAATCAATGAAATATGCCCAAATAGTATAGAAAAGGGGTCACGTTTATCTGCAGCTGACTGTACAAATACTGTGGCGTGGCGTTCTTGCAGCTTTGCAGTCCGAATCTGGCTGCAGCGCGTGCGGCGGCCGCGAACCCGGATACGGCGTGACGTAACGAAACGACGCAGCCTTCGCCTCTCCCTTGCTCCCCCCTCCCCTTCCCCATAGCCCCTCTCACTCCCCCTTCCCCTCTCCACACACCGGCACGTCTGGGTGACCGTCTGTGCCGCTTTGATCTCGATGCTATTGCTATAGCCTGTCTCGGTCGGTTAATTAGAACCTTACATGGCGTTTGGATGGGACGTGGCGGATGGATTTCAAATGCAAGGACGTCTTACTTTACTGAGAAATGTCTCGTAGTAATTGATAATGATTTAGTTGTTTAACCATTTACTTAGTTTATTCGTCGAGAAACTAGAGAAAGCTGGCACTTGCGTTGTATATTAGGGTAAACCATTCCTATAATCATTGCACCTTCCACTTTAGGAGGCGGATTGTATCGGTTGGTGATGATATATGGGCGGCTCCTCTGGAGTTGCACATATCCATGGGCGACGAAGACTAACATGTTTTTCATGGACTCGTTTATAAAAAAAAAACTTACAGCACAGGATGTTCAAATAGTACCCAAATGAATATATTCAAATATCCAAAACATAAACTGTGATTAATGCTGCGCTTACTATTTATTTATTAAAATAGAAAAATACTAACACTTTTGCATATAGGTATGTATCTTATTAATTTTGCACTTAAAATAAGCACAGTGTGACTTGCTGGCAAGCACAGACGCGCTAAATGGAGTGCACTGGCTGTAGGTATCGCCTGCCCGCCTTACACAAATAAGTAGCACAATTATTTTTCGTTTTTAATTAGCTTACATGCTTGGAATATAATAATTATTATTTTTACGCCACTTATCCGTCACGGTCGGCGCGCCGCCGTCGGGGACGTTGACGCTGCGCCACTGCTTACTCCACTTACTTCCAAATTATTTTTATAATTTTCGCTTTATGAACCGTTTTTATGATAATTTAAAGATAATTTAAAAGAGTAAAGATCTTAAAGCTAAAAAGCTATTTTATATGTGAGTGAGTGGATTACTAAAGACGACGCTCCTGAGAGTTCATGACCTATGATAGTCGCCTTTATCGTGCGACAGATAATTGATAGATAAAGCATCCGTCTCTTTCCAACAAGTATGCCGTGTACGTGTAGTGACAGATGTTTTATATAATTTATGTAGATAAATGATAATTACCCGTCAAGTTCCTCGAGGCTTATGTTGTGTTTTATCATTTGTCAGCTGCGTGATAAAACGCGCATCATAGGCCCGCCCGCCGCGCGTCCTAGGTGACCTCCAATCCAAGTAAAAACAACCTTGTTTACAAATCAGAGTGAAATTAGCACATCCCGCAACGACGAGGAGTGAATCACCGGCTCGGCTCTCACAAAGAGGTGAGGTGAGTCAAACTCCGGGAATTGCATCATTATCTGTGGTCGCAGCCGAGTCTCCCGTCGTAAACAAAAGACCCGATCAAAGCGGACTTCAATGAAGTCATACCAACCTCGTATTATATGGCCGACGGCATGAGCATGACCAATCACAGTTAACATTCAGAAACGGTGTCGCGTTAAATTGATCACGTTGATTCGTATCTGAGCGGCTGAACCGAATATTAAGACCAAAAAAATAACACCGGTCATTGATGTGGCATTTAGAACTAGTTTCTTTGATTGGCAATAGAACAAATGATTACAAGTATAACAAACAATGTCTTTCGTCATAAGATTTTTAATCGATATCTGCATGGTTATGTTCTTGATAGCATTTCCATTTCAACTCCTGTTAAAAATTACACATACTTACTCTTTAGCTCCACTGCACCACATCCAATGCTGTCTTAAAGAATACCAGGGCCCTGGGTACTCTGGGCCCCATAGAGTAGAGACCACACAACCTCTTAGTAATAGGACGTGTTTAGAAAGGATAATCAGGGTATCTTCGTTATCAACCTTCTTTACCTTAAAAAACCAGATACTTACGTATGTGAAAAAAGGATTATTCTAACGTTACATTAGACCAATAAAATATGATGCGATCCAATAGAGACCCAATTGCCATAGTTCGGCCGTAAGAGCTAATAAATCCCCGGCGCGTGTACGCCGTACATGTAGGTGACATTCTTCGTGCAAAGGAGAAACTAGTCGGACAGCATTCAGGGCTCGCCCTCTGCTGCCAAGGTCCCGTTGCGGACGGGTTCTGCCAGGGCTGCCAGCTCCCAGGGCCGTCCTAAAGCATGCCGAGGCTGTGGCCACTCCACGATTAGGACAGTAAAAATAAAGCCACAATCTTTATTTTTACTCTGCCCTCGTATACTGGAGACTGGAGACCTAGCCACGTGCCGCGGGACTCTTTGTCGTATAACAAATGTCTGTCTTCCCTATCAACACCGGGGGAATAAGACGGGTAATAATACTTACGATTACGATGCGCGGCAAACGAAGTCGCAGCTAGATATATCTACTGCTGACTACTTTTCATCAGCCGACAAATTCAGTTCCAAGTTTAAATACCCTTGTAATTACCATAAATAAGTAATAAGTTTTCATGCTTCTTGCTATTTATCCTTATTGCTTGGACAAACGTTTATTTACTTACTTACCACGTTTTTGTTGATAGAAAGTATTTAACTTTTGGAATTGATATTACGTCGGTAACTGTGTATATTATTATGTATGTAGGTATTTTACTGCCCATAAAAGTTACGTAGGTTCCACTGCTACCTAGCTAGTCCAATATCTCTCCCGAGTTATGGTATTAACCGCGTTGTAAAATGTTAACTATGTATTTGGTTAGCTAGAACAAGCAT
The DNA here is from genome assembly GCA_947623375.1 of Apotomis capreana. Lineage (NCBI taxonomy): Eukaryota > Metazoa > Arthropoda > Insecta > Lepidoptera > Tortricidae > Apotomis > Apotomis capreana. Next base: position 18,388,692 of record OX392512.1, read on the forward strand.
ATAAATGTTTGGTAAACGTTATATTACGGCAACAATGTCTAAAATGTATTAAATGAACTTTACTTTTATATAACTTGTTCAGCTAGTTATAAATTAAAAATTGTATAGGTACCTACGCACACCTGTTTTGGTAGTAAGACGGCTGGAATAAACTCTTTCGACCATGTCAAAATTCGGATGTCTTCAGGAAAACGAATGAGCACTATCGACATATTTCTCATTCGTTCTCAATTCTCATTCTCATTCGTTGTAATCGTCGTCACCAACAGATGAGATTAAAGCCAAAAGCATCTCATCATTACCTAATCTTTATCCTATTTATCGCTGGCAAAGCATGCTACTACAATTTTTATTACAATTTCTCCCAAGCATACGTCATTTCATCCTTTCATCCGTACCTACATACGTACGTATATATTTCACATAAAACAAGTTTTGTCGATAAAGATTTTTGCGACACACTTATTGCTGACTGTTAACTGTCTTACACAAACGATAATTGCTCATCACGACCAATCAAATAGGCCCAAATACGATGGGCTTATTTTCCCGTGCACTGGCCAATTACTTATCGCAATGTTCTAATTCTAATTTTAAAATATGGCTTCTATCATAGTTAATGATGATTTCGCCAATTTCAAGTTTGCTCGTAGAGCATGCCATTGTTCGGTGAGGTTTTGCTTTTTGTAAAGTGATAGCGATTTACAAAAAACCACGCGGACTATCGGGCCTTGACCCAGGAAGGGCTATGAACGCTTCAAGTTGAATTCTTCATTAGCTATTCACTCCTACGTTAGATCACTGCACAATACGCTATCAATACTACACATTGAACAACGAAAATGAATAAATAATGAACAAAGAAACCTAAACGCATGCGGCCATCTTAAGTCACGAACCGGAAGTCCTATCGCAATGTTGTAAAGTAAAATCCACAGACCTACGGACTAAATTGACAAGTAAGAATGAACAAATGTTGCCACAATTTGGCCAGTGTCGTTCTCATCGATATTAAAATTATTGTTACATCGTAGGTTTAAGGTCACCCAGACGGGACAATCAAATTGGCAATTTGATCGGCTAATCTATATACCAACTTTTTCCAGTGATTTTGACAGATCAAATGGTCTGTAGACCCCTAATTAGAGATAAAAATTTAATGTCAAACCAGCAATAATGTACATGAAAATTATATATTTATGATAATTGATAGTTTATTGAATACATATATTTAATGAAATGAATTTTGATAAAACGAAACTCAGTTAGAAACAGGATACAATAATATTTATTCATGTTCATAAGTACAATCTCTTTCAGTGCTTAATTCTCTAATTTCTCATCGTTTTACAATGTTTCTTTTCAATCCCGCGTAAAAACCAATCTGACAGTCCTTACTTTATTTCCCTCTCTGCAGTCTTGTCACTCGACAGTGTGGCCAACACAAAATAATGTATATTGTTTAAAAGAAGTTTTTACGCTGCATTTACAAAAACCTTTACACAATGTATCAAAACTATAATTCTACCCTACATTTAGCAAAAATCATCACAGAATTATTAAAATTATTGTTCTTTATTTTCAAATTCCCAACAATGTGGTCCATCTTTTTAACAAAAAAAAAGCGGGTACCTTCAGAAACAGTTGACCGCTGTTTACAAACTACTTTTATGTATCTAACGATATACGTTATCATTGCTATTACGAGTGTTTATTGAAATTGTTACGTGTTATTATGGATTCGCAAGATTCGGGACCAGAACCATGTTCATCAAAATGTTCGCCTCCGATATAAAGGAGAAAAAAATCTATTAGTGAAACTGAAAAAGAGACGATTCATCAAGTTTACGTTTATATTTATAATGAGATGGTAGACAGATTGCAGGGCGAACAAGATATCCCAGAGGACATTCATGTCAATAAAAACTAGTGTGTCATGAAATCATCCGAAATTCTTGGTATTTCGAGAAGTTCAGTTTTTAAAGTTTTATTATAAATGTAACTGATGATGATGATGAAGATGACGATATAACGGAGCCTGGGAATGAATAATATTTTATAATAAAGACTAGTTATCGTCGGACAAGGTGTTTTATTTTTTACCTACAGGCTCGGAAACCTTTTTATGCTTTAAAACTAGTGGGTAAAAACGCATTTTATCCATCCACTACCTCGAAAATCAAACAAACCAAAATTTGTACCTCTTATTTGAAACTAATATTCTTATTATTGATTTAAACTAGTCTGTTATTTGTACTTTACAACTTGTCGATATATTGTTTTCGACATATACCCTTCACTATTTTTATTTTGCTGTTCCTGGTATCATTTTACCTGTCAGTCATTTGTCAATTTAGTCCGTAGGTCTGTGGATTTTAGTTTTAGAGTGCGATCTGGCTGATCCGGTCGTATCGCGCCGTGAAATTACGGCTGCATCTACTCCGATGTGCAGGCGGCATTCCTCAAGGCCATAGAACTGTTCCCTTCTTTTATAGCCACCGTCAAATGGGGCAACGTCGGGTTGACTATAGACAACCTCAGGGTCATTGTATTACATTATATAGTTCTTAGTCAAAGTAGGTAGTGGTCTAATCTATTAAAAAAATATAGAAATCGTGAAACAAATACCTTAGTTTTCCATTTAATTCTTTGCGATTTCTTATGGGTCATTATCTAATTTCGAGTCTTTCCTGTGGACATAAGTGACATTAAGGATTCCAGGGCCTAATTTTCTGATAAAACTGGTAGGTATGAGAATAAAGAATGTTACATCTTCTATAATCCGATGTAATAGCAATATAACCTGGATTCATACACAAGCTCTTAACTTTTGACCACAGGAGGGACGACTTTTGTTTTTGGAACTGACTATGACCCTTATTCTTTTTTACTTTTTATAGTTTCTGAATTGTGCAGCAATTTTAGGGAACTAGAGGGTATTAATGGTAAAATAAAATCCAATGGTAATTTAAAGTGAAGTTGTCCGACAGGGGGGCAAATAACCAACGTTTACCTTTCTAAACTAAAATACATTCAACGACATATCTACATAACTGGATTCATCGAAAACGTCGATTCAATTGTGATAAAAAGCGCTAAAAAAACAAATGCCGTTCGAAATCACGCGGAGGCGAGCAAGGGTCGAATCGAGAACAAGTGCTGTTGCTACGCCGCCGCCGGCGTGGAACCCGCTCTTTTTATTTTACGGACCATGTAGGTACTGATAATGTTTTACGATTTCGGAATTATATAGAAAAATGCCTGGTTTAACCAGTCAACTATGCAGACAGTTGAAGATAGTTTTATTATCAGTAAGTAAATTGAGAAATCGGTTTCATAAATCGTCAATGACATCAATCCTAAGCCTAACCTGGTTTTCATTCACTTTCGTGATGGAGTCCACCGAATAGTTGATTCGAGTCGGTGTCTGATAAGTAACTGTAAATTAACCATTGCTGCGCGTTCTGACAAGAACAGTCTTAATTACTTCAACTACGGAATTTTCGAGTTTAAATGTATGCGTTATAAATTCTTCCTAATACTTAGGACTGCTTTGGATCGAGAATATCTAAGTGGGTGCTGCTATTTCTTGAACGGGCGTGGTCAATACCGGCATGTTAATATTACATACTTTCTCAGATCGGATCGTCAATGAACTAACGTTAGTTAGTTTTTAGCTGTGTTAGTATCCCACACATACCTGTTGTTATTGACTTCGTTAATAGGATTTGTGTCAATCTTCTAATCTACGAGTAGTTGTTCTTAAACACCAACCGATTACTTGATATAATATATTTTAAGATAGGTAAGTTTAGCAATTCATTATTTTGCTTTTACAAAAGCGGAGTGGGTGAATGTGATTATGAAATTATGCCCGATTGATAATGTTTAATACTTATTTATGAATTCATAGCAAGGCAAGTTCGCGAAGAAGACATAATGCGCACGTTCCGTGACGAATCCAAGATGGCGCAGATCGTGGTTTGGCGGTCGTTCACCCGGTCGAAGCCCGGAGTCTGCGACTCACTGAACGCCAGCTAGCAGTATTCTGACAAGTCATAATGGGAAATGGGGGACATAAAAAAAAATACTTTAATTTTTAGGGTTCCGTACCTAAAGGGTAAAAACGGGACCGTATTACTGAGACTTAGGTGTCCGTCCGTCCGTCCGTCTGTCACCAAGCTGTATCTCAACAACGGTGATAGCTAGACAGTTGAAATTTTCACAGATGATGTATTTCTATTGCCGCTATAACAACAAATACTAAAAATAAAATAAAATAAATATTTAAGGGGGGCTCCCATACAACAAACTTGTTATAGATTAGGTATATATATGTATAGGTACGGAACGCTTCATGCGCGAGTCGGGCTCGCACTTGCCCAATTTTTGTTTATACGTTGCTAGAAAAAAATACAGATTTAACTGGAGCATAAAAAAAATAGACACAAAGGTACATTTTAAGGAAAAAATGTAACGTGATCCACTGCAATGTAAGCAGGACTCGAGCCTGCCACCCTACGTTTCCTTGTGTCAATATTTACTTATAAAAATTTATATGTGGTATTTCCACATTAAAACTAACGTTTAAAAAAACCGGCCAAGTGCGAGTTGGACTCGCGCACCGAGGGTTCCATACAAACACTTTCCATCCCTAAGTGGTTAAGTTAAGTTTGCCTGGTATGTATGGCGCCCCATACAAATTAGGTGCAAAGATAGGTATTAAAAAAAACTACTTACTAGATCTCGTTCAAAACAATTTTCGTTGGTAGTTTTTATAGTAATGTACATCATATGTTTTTTTTTAGATTTTTCATTTTCTTATTTTAGAAGTTAGAGGGTGGGGGGGGGGGGGGGGGCGACTTTTTTCCACTTTGGAAGCGTCTGTCACGCAAACTATTCGGTTTAGAAAAGAAATATTTTAGAAACCTCGATATCATTTTTGAAGACCTCTATCCATAGATATCCCACACGTATGTGTTTGATGAAAAAAAAAATTTTGAGGTGCAGTTCTAAGTATGGGGAGCCCCCAATATTTATTATTTTTTTTTTATTTTTGCATCAAAATCTTAATGCGGTTCACAGAATACATCTACCTACCAAGTTTCAACAGTATAGCTCTTATAGTTTCGGAAAAAAATGGCTGTGACATACGGACGGACAGACGGACAGACAGACATGACGAATCTATAAGGGTTCCGTTTTTTTCCATTTGGCTACGGAACCCTAAAAATGAAGGTTAATTCCATGGTCACTTACATTACGTTTTGACTCAATTATGACAACAGAAATAATTGTATCTTCGAAAAAAGGAAGTACATGATTGTTAATATTATTTAATCTAATTAGAACGCATAACTAAGGAGCAATATGAGCAAATATACTTTATTGTGAAATAAACAACTTTGGAACCCGATTTTAGCATTGGTATTTCATCGCAGAAAATCTGCAATTTTATGAAAAGGTCATTATACCTACAGTTTCAAAAAGAATGAAAGTATGAATAAAAAGGTTACCTATCATAAACTCGAAAATTGTAATTCCGAATATTAAAATCCCGAAAACGTTTCGATTTTTTTCATTTGCCCGAAATTTTGTTTGCCCGAAATTTCATTTCCCATATTATTATTTTCCCAATTTTCATTTCGTCGCAATTTTGTTTCGCATATAATTCAAATCGACACTTATTAAAATTCCGAAGTATCATTTGTCAACTACTTTTTATGCCGAAAAGTATTAAGTCCGAAATATTATTATCCCGCTATATCAAAAAATCGAAATTATAGGATATTGGAACAAATCATAAATGCATCGGTTTGCCATTTTAATTACCCAATTAAGGCGTCGATATAAATTGCTTAACCCGTAGTGTGGGTATGTAAATAAATTGTATTTTATGGACATCGTCATGTCATTTGCTTATGGATTTTAGTGAGAAGTTACTATCTCGGCGTTTGCTTATACAAAATGGCACATAAATACGGAGAGCTATTTAAATCTAATAAGGGAGGATTAAAATCGTCGATATAAATCGAAATTAAATAAATAAATAACAAATACTTTAAGGTCGGGTTATTTTATTTTAGCCCTGGGGGGTATCATTACCCACCCATTAAACCCAACTTTATTTAATAAGTAAATTCTGTTATACTACGTCTTATGACGAATCCACTCTTTAGTGTTCGCTGGCACTGTTTTTATAATGGTTTTCTAAATTATTTATTGGATTACAATGGGTGGACAATGTTACCTCTAGAGCTCCAGTTCGGTTCTGTTGTGGTCGCAGTTCTAACCTAACCTAACCCATTAAGTTCGGTTCTAACCTAACCTACTTTACTGGCAGCAGTTCGGTTCTGTTGTGGTCGCAGTTCTAACCTAACCTAACCCATTAAGTTTGGTTCTATCCTAACCTACTTTACTGGTAGCAGTTCGGTTTTGTTGTGGTCGCAGTTCTAACCTAACCTAACCCATTAAGTTCGGTTCTAACCTAACCTAATTTACTGGCAGCAGTTCGGTTCTGTTGTGGTCGCAGTTCTAACCTAACCTAACCCATTAAGTTCTATTCTAACCTAACCTACTTTACTGGCAGCAGTTCGGTTCTGTTGTGGTCGCAGTTCTAACCTAACCTAACCCATTAAGTTCGGTTTTCATCTAACCTACTTTACTGGCAGCAGTTCGGTTCTATTGTGGTCGCAGTTCTAACCTAACCTAACCCATTAAGTTCGGTTTTAAACTAAACTACTTTACTGGCAGCAGTTCGGTTCTGTTGTGGTTGCAGTTCTAACCTAACCTAACCCATTTTACTGGTATCAGTTTAGTTAATAATCGCCTAATCTAACCTAAACCTAAACTAGTTTCCTAGCACCCGTTTGTTCCGTAAACTATGTCTTTATGCCATAATAAATTGGTCGATATTAATGTTCTGCCATATAAAATTATGTGAAATAAAACTCGGTGATACTAGTGTACTGCCATTTAAAATTATGCTAAATTAATAGTATGCTAACTGACAATTATGATACATATATATGATTATGCTAAAGAATCATTCGGCTAAAAATGTTTCGGTGATAGCTGCTATGCAAAATGTATTTCGGGGAATCGATATTATGCAAGATAACGGGAACCCTCGATATAGACCTGCGCGGCACGCTCGCTTCGCTCGCTCGTTAGGGTCGCAGTTCAACCTAACACTCCTCCTCGCTTCGCTCGTCGTCGTACCTAACCTAAGCCAAGTCGGACATGCTTTAGAACTAGATTAATGGGTTACGTATCGTTATCAAATATCTAATGTTTAAACTCGTTATAGAACTGCGCGGCTAGCTCGCTTCGCTCGCTCGTTAGGGTCGCAGTTCAACCTAACACTCCTCCTCGCTTCGCTCGTCGTCGTACCTAACCTAAGCCAAGTCGGACCTGCCTGAGAACTAGATTAATGGGTTTTTAATCGTGACGGTAAAATGATATTAGGGAAAATGAGATTTCGATTTTACGTAGCATCGGAATTATGAAAAGTGCGGTTAACAAAGCAGTTGTCAAATAATAAAGTTGGCAATCGTTCTTCTGGTTATCGAGTTTCGGGAAAACGTTAATGTGGGAAAACAAACTGGCGACATTTCAAAAGTATGGTAAACAAAGTATATGGATTATAAGAATTCGATTAACCGTTTTCGGACAAGTGAAAATCGGCCAAGTGTGTTTCGGAACATCGATAGGCCATTATATTTAAATTACGAGAAAGATAAAAGATAATTATAAAGATAATTCATAAATAAAAGAAAGCTCTATAAAAAAAGGTCGTAAACGCCATAGTAACTGTAATTTCTTATTACCTTCTATAAGTTGTCGATTATAGGCGCCAGATTGAGTAAAATGTTTTAATGCAGCACTTAACATAGTATTATATAATCTGTGACTTAACTAATATGTGTAACGTTCGAAGTATAAGAGTAGGACTCTGCACGGCACTTACGTCATTTTAAAGAAAATTATGAAATTTTGCGATAACTCAAAAACGGCTCCACCGATTTTATTCAATATAGTTTTCATGAATTTTTCCATATTTTTTTATCCCGAGGAAGAAAAGTTAGAGGGGGAGAGGGACGCTATTTTTTGGATTTTCGGAGCGAATAGTTACAAAACTGCTGACTTTATCAAAAAATTATGTTTGGAGACCCCTATTTTTAAAAGACCTATTCAATGACACCCCACACACTAGTGTTGGAACGAAAAAAAAGAACACTCCCACTTTAGGTGTAAGAGAGGTACCCGAAAAAGAGTATTTTTTTTTAGTTTTACTTTACCGTTTTGTCGGCGTGATAAATACACATACCTACTCATACCAAATTTCAGCTTTCTAGTACTAATGATCACGGAGCTAAGCCGCGGACGGACGGACAGACGGACATGGCGAAGCTCTAAGGGTTCTTAGTTGACTACGGAACCCTAAAAATACAAGTAAATGCAGTCTAATATTACATACACACACATGAAATTAAATGTTTATGAAAGTGTCCCTAACAAAAAAATTTAGTTTATCTTCCATAGTAGGTAACTTAGAATAAAATAATAATATAATGTGATATTTAGCTGGACAGTCTAAAATTGCTACAGAGTGTGATGTGGCATGTGAAAAATTAGGCATCATCATACCATAATATACTGAAGTTAATGATTTTATTTGTAGCGAACGCCACGTAATGTTTCGCGAGTATTCCGTACTCCTTGAATCGGAACGTTTTGGTGACAGGCCGCTGCGCGCGACTTTTACAAAGTTCGAGTAGTGTCACTCTTGACGGCTCTATTATTATCGGTTAGCAATTGCAGAAATGTTATTTTATGTTATTTTTGTTACCTAATTATTGTGACAAATAAATATAGTTAATTCATTACATATGTTGTTTGTTCAACTTCGTATTTCTACAGTGGTGACCCCAAGTTTTATTGAACACAGCGTGCAGTGATATATAAGACATAAACAATGTCGGAAACAGATAGTGCACATATAGAAAATAAGTGTGAATCGGCTATTTGTCGCGTTGCTATTAAAATTCCACCATTTTGGCCAGATAAACCTTTACTATGGTTTGCTCAGTTAGAAGGACAATTTTTGCTATCTGGAATTTCTGTAGACGCTACAAAATATTACCATGTGATATCGGTGTTGGACCCTAAATACGCGACAGAAGTTGAAGATATCATTGTGGCTCCACCTGAGGTGGACAAGTACGTGACTTTAAAGCGGGAACTCATCGCTCGATTATCGGCCTCACGGGGTGAGCAACTGAAGCAGCTCATGACAGTTGAAGAGTTGGGTGATAGAAAACCTAGTCAGTTTCTTCGGCATATCCGTTGTCTTGCTGGCACTGGTTATCCTGACGAATTCATCCGATCGGTGTGGTCGAACCGTCTGCCGACAATGTTGCAGAGTATGATTGCGATGCAAGATGATAGCGTACCGTTAGATAAATTGGCGCTGATAGCTGATAAAGTCTACGAAAGCACATCGCACACCATTACACCAAACGTATCCGTTGCTTCAACATCAACTATGCCGCCTTCATCAGTTGATGACTTGAACAAAAAAATCGACGCCCTAACTGTGAGACTCGATGCTATCGGGTTGTCAGCGGAACGCCGCCGAAAGTCCAAAGGAGGAACAAGATCACACCCTGCACGTCGCAACCGTTCCCGAAGCAGTTCTCGTGCTCGCGGCCGCCGGCCATACTGCTGGTATCACTACACGTTTGCGGACAGAGCAGCTAAGTGTATCTCGCCTTGTAGCTATCCAAAAAAACTAAATAGGCAGTCGCTTGAAGCAACTAATACTGATACAAGTGGTAGTGCTTCTAAGAGTGACGAGTGTAATTCGGTGTCTAGTCGATTATTCGTCACTGATTTTAAATCTAAAGTACAATTTTTAGTTGACACTGGGTCAGATTTGTGTGTTTATCCTATAAGTTATTTACGCACGCAGAAACGTCACAAGACTGATTATGAACTTTTTGCTGCGAATAATACTGTTATTGCTACTTATGGTTATTTAAGCTTAGCTCTTGATTTTAATTTGAACCGCACGTTTGCATGTTGTTTTGTTATTGCAAATGTAAGCAAGCCGATAATAGGAGTGGATTTCCTATCTTACTATAATTTATTAGTAGATGTACGAAACTCACGTTTAATAGACAATACGACTTCGCTTACATCAGCCGCCGCTGTTGCCTCGGCTTGCACGTGCCCACAAATCAAAGTAGTTTCAGGCAAATCATCCTATCATAAATTGCTAGAGGAATATCCTGATATGGTGCGGCCACTTGGTAGTCCGCAAGAACGCACATGTAAGCACACTACACAACATTATATCAGGACAACCCCTGGCCCGCCTGTATTTGCACGACCCAGGCGACTAGCACCGGATCGTTTAAAAATAGCGCGGCAGGAATTTGAAGACATGGAGCGTACGGGTATCGCCAGGAGATCCGAGAGTGCTTGGTCATCTCCTCTGCATTTAGTACCTAAAAAGGACAGGGGCTGGCGTCCTTGTGGTGATTACCGAGCACTTAATGTGCGCACAGTTCCAGACCGATACCCAGTACGACACATTGGTGATTTTTCGCACAACTTGTTTAATTGTACAGTTTTCAGCAAATTAGATTTAGTACGTGCGTACCATCAAATTCCTGTTGCACCAGAGGACATCCCTAAAACAGCTATCACGACACCGTTTGGAATGTTCGAGTTCCCGTTTATGAGCTTTGGTCTGCGAAACGCAGCTCAGACATTTCAACGGTTCATGGACGAGGTGTTGCGGGGTCTTGATTGTTGTTTTCCATATATCGATGACGTCTTAGTGGCTTCGGTGAGCGATGAGGAACACGAGAAACATTTGCGGATGGTGTTTGAGCGTTTTAGCGATCACGGTATTTTATTAAATCCTAACAAATGTGTGTTTGCCGTACCGGAAATTGAATTCCTGGGCTACAAAATTTCATCAAAGGGCACAAAACCTATTGGAGACAAAGTCAAGGCCATTCAAAACTTTTCTCAGCCTAAAACAATCAAAGATCTTAGACGATTTCTAGGTGCCATTAATTTCTACCGGCGCTTTATTACTGATGCTGCCAAATTACAAGCACCTCTCCATGCACTGCTTAGTGGACCTTCTGTAAAAAGTAATAGCGTTATAGACTGGACTCCAGAGTTGGAGAACGTCTTTAACGCTTGCAAACAGAGTATTGCTGATGCTGCTCTTTTAGCCCATCCCAATCCACGTGCCCCGTTGGCTATTGTTACGGACGCGTCTGATGTTTCTTTGGGTTCTGTATTACAACAAGAGGTCCACGGTCACTGGCAACCGCTTGGTTTCTTTTCCAGGAAGCTAACACCAGCTCAGACGAAATATAGTGCTTACGATAGGGAGCTTCTGTCGATTTATGAGTCGGTTAAATATTTTCGTCACATGGTCGAGTTAAGACCCTTCTTCATTATGACTGACCATAAACCAATAGTATCCGCATTTAAAAAATCTCCTGATGCATGTTCGCCGCGGCAATTTCGGTACTTAGACTTCATTTCTCAATTTACCACTGACATTCGATACATTGCTGGTGAGCACAACGTCGTCGCCGACGCGCTCTCGAGAACTGACGCTATAACTGATGGACTAGATCCAATTGCCTTAGCGGCATCTCAAATTACTGATACGGAATTACGGGAATTACTAAAAGTTGGTTCATCCTTAAAGCTACAACAACTTAGCTTAGGTAATGTTAAACTGTTCTGCGATGTGTCTGGGCCTGTCAATCGCATTTACATAACACCCGAATTTCGGAGAACTATTTTTGACTCACTTCATCGCCTTAGTCACCCTAGCGTCAGAGCTACTACTAAATTGATTACTGATCGTTACGTTTGGCCGGGTATTAGGAAAGACTGCCGTAGTTGGGCCAGAACGTGTATTTCATGTCAGAAGTCAAAAATTTCTCGGCATGTTTATGCCCCGGTTCAGGATTTCAAGCCTCCGTCAGCACGGTTTTCACATGTACATTTAGATCTGATTGGACCGTTGCCGATTTCAGACGGTTACAAATACTGCTTCACCGCGGTTGATAGATTTACTCGCTGGCCCGAGGCGTTGCCCATCAAAGACATAACGGCGGAAAGTGTCGCAAAAGCATTTATAGAGACGTGGGTAGCTCGATTTGGTTGCCCTGAGAAGGTAACCACAGATAGAGGTAGACAATTTGAGTCTCACCTGTTTAGCTAAATTGCGTCACTGACCGGCTTTAGTCATTTAAAAACAACCGCATATCATCCTGCTTCTAATGGAATGGTGGAACGTTTTCACCGACAGCTAAAGGCAGCTATTATGTGTCATGCAAATGACATCTGGACAGAATCCCTTCCACTTGTACTTCTGGGTATTCGCAGTGCATGGAAGGAAGACCTGTCAGCATCAACAGCGGAGTTGGTTTATGGAGAACCACTTAAGCTTCCCGGCGATTTCTTTAATCTGACACCTAACAGACCAACTGACTACACAGATTTTACGGCTAGGTTGAGACATCATATTAAGAAATTACAGCCTTCGTCTGTAGCACGTCATGGCACTCACAAGGTGTTTGTCTTTAAAGATCTTTCGACGGTGACACACGTGTTCCTACGGCAAGATTTTGTGCGTAGATCACTGCAACCACCTTATGCAGGTCCGTTTAAGGTATTAGAGAAAAACGATAAATATTTTAAAATAGATATAGCCGGTAATACCGTTTCAGTTTCAATCGACAGACTGAAGCCGGCGTTTATCCTTGCAGATGAATCGTGTAGTTCAAAACAATCGTCCGTTCCGGATTCGGTAACAACGCCAGTTGTAATTCCTGTAGCTCCTGTTCCTCCTATCGTTGAGCCTAGATCGACTCGTTCTGGTCGTCAGATATGGTTGCCTGAACGTTATCGACACTAAAGGTCTCGGGGGAGGCTGATGTAGCGAACGCCACGTAATGTTTCGCGAGTATTCCGTACTCCTTGAATCGGAACGTTTTGGTGACAGGCCGCTGCGCGCGACTTTTAAAAAGTTCGAGTAGTGTCACTCTTGACGGCTCTATTATTATCGGTTAGCAATTGCTTATGAAATGTTATTTTATGTTATTTTTGTTACCTAATTATTGTGACAAATAAATATAGTTAATTCATTACATATGTTGTTTGTTCAACTTCGTATTTCTACATATTCATATGACGAATCGCGACGGTCTTCGTGGTCTTGCGCATCACCCATGGTAGGTAGATCGAAAATAAAAGCACTCGTCGATAGTATAGACGTGTATTAATCAATTCCAAATTAGAAATCAACTTGATCTATCGCGATTACAAGGATACGCACGGATTACTTTTAGGAACGTAGTGAGTTCAATACGGGGCTGGCTCAAGTTGTTGACTCGACCGCTGCTCAATCAAAAGTGAGGTCTGTCACCTCCAACAACACCTCCTGTCAATGACAGTGACTGTAGGCTGTCTTGAGTCACTGTCAGACGCCGGATGTAGGCTGTCTTGAGGGATGTTTACGAGTAAACCATGACATGATGTAATTTCAGATTGGATGTATAATGTTGTAAGCGTATAATGATAATGTGAATGATTGCTGTTCGACAGGTTTTAATTTTATTTGAGCTTCTATTACGAAAGTTGCTTTGTTCTGTGTGTTGTTATTGCTAATATTAGAACAACGATTAATTTTAAAGTTTTGCAATAAATCTACAAAAAAAAAACTAGTTGCTTATTCATGGTCAGGTTGACCGAGCAGATGAGAACGATTACTCTGCAAGCCTCTTTTGTCTTTTCAGATACCTCACACGAGGACGCGTGAGCTGCCAGGACGGCCGTGTCGAAGCGTAACAACGGGTGGCACAAATTGTTATGACATTTCAACCGATTGAATGTTTTGACAGGCGCTGTCACTTGAGCTACGTTCAGAAATTGTTATCTTTTCTTTTAATACGGAACGTCAAGTGGGTAGCTTGAGTGAGGTCGATACCGGGCTGGCAACTGTGGCAACATTTGCTTAGTGCTGTTAGGTTGGTACACGGCAGGAAGTTGGCGGGGAGTGGATGACAGGAGGTGTTGACGTATCGCGACGGTCTTCGTGGTCTTGTGCATCACCCATGGTAGGTAGATCGAAAATAAAAGCACTCGTCGATAGTATAGACGTGTATTAATCAATTCCAAATTAGAAATCAACTTGATCTATCGCGATTACAAGGATACGCACGGATTACTTTTAGGAACGTAGTGAGTGCAATACGGGGCTGGCTCAAGTTGTTGACTCGACCGCTGCTCAATCAAAAGTGAGGTCTGTCACCTCCAACAACACCTCCTGTCATCCACTCCCCGCCAACTTCCTGCCGTGTACCAACCTAACAGCACTAAGCAAATGTTGCCACAGTTGCCAGCCCGGTATCGACCTCACTCAAGCTACCCACTTGACGTTCCGTATTAAAAGAAATGATAACAATTTCTGAACGTAGCTCGAGTGACAGCGCCTGTCAAAACATTCAATCGGTTGAAATGTCATAACAATTTGTGCCACCCGTTGTTACGCTTCGACACATAGTTTTTGAAATGTAAGAGGTACGTAATTGTTCATTATGTTTGATTTTATTTTTAATTTTCATAATAGACCAGCAAGTTTCCAGAACTTGATAACTGAACTCTTTATAGATAAAATAAATGTATAAATGTATAAAGTAACTGTATACTTATGTAAAACCTAATAGTTATTTTTTTATTAAAATTCTTTAGTTACATGGAATTACCCTGAAAATCTTTTTCCCCGTATTGGACGGGCATGATTGTATAAAGATAAAACTGCCAACCTCTTTAGTCAAAAAGTAACTCTACGAATGTACCCCAACATTACGGTATTTCTACGAGTACGGCAGGGTTATCCGACCAGTTTCTAGTGTTTGCTAATTTTGCGGTTACGTAATAAGCGAGAGGTGTTTTGGCACGAACAGTTTGTGATCTTAGCACCTGTTGAACAAACAAAACTGCCGAATAAGGAAAACATGGAGGTACAAAAATAGTCCCTAAAATGTAGATATTATGTAAAGAAAAATCATGAATATCGTTCTATTTAACGATAGGGCAAATCTCGACAGTGAAGGAAAAATAAACGACTTTTCTTTAACGGCTTTATCGCAGTCGAGAGCCAAATAAAAAATCAAGGTAGAGTCCTATTAGCCTACATCACTTATTTTTAGTACTTACTTATCTTCAATTTACAGATAGCTATTTCATTATGACGTGTATAATGAAATGATGTAGGTACAACTCAGACGTTGATCATAGTCTGACTAACTTTATACATACTTTCTCTACCTCGTATCATCTGATCTGATTGAACAGTTTGATGGGAAAATAACAGTTTTCTCAAAAATTGCATGTAATGTTGCCTTACCATCGGTAGATAGACTACAGTAAGTGGAACATACCGAAGACTTTTTAGAAAACAGCGAGATTTTAAATTTGGAATCAATATTTGTCCAGTAAGTAAGTATGTAATTCCTATTACGTATCAAGATATTTGAATATCGAAACACGATTTACATCGTCACCGACCTATAAAAAAACTAAGGATGTGAAGGCGATGAGGTCGTATATAAATGTAAAAAGGATGCATTCCACAAATTGTTTTAATTATAAGTATAGTGCGAGAGCAAATTGTAGAAATTAAAAAGTGGCGTCCCTTTTTCATAGATTAAATAGAAAGAGACGACATTGCAGTATACACTTGCAATTTACACTAAGAGCAAATGTAAAATAAAAAGAGGTTAGTACTATTGGCAGTATAAACGTAACTCAAGATGCATATTTAAAAAAAAAAAGTAGCGACAAGGTTTAGTGCGGAAGTTTGTATGCAGCGTTTAGTTCATAATTGTGCTGTGTAAAATGACAATGATATTTCGGAACTCCTTCCTTTTTTGTGTCGTTTAGAAAAAACCTCGGAGTTAAAATTGAAGGTAAGCTTTATGATATGAAAATTAGTTAGAAAATACAACAATGTATAACAATAATTAAATTTTATCTTTAAGACTTAGATTTGTAAGACAGTGCAAATAATTAAACGCAGTATTTATAAAAAAAGAAATTAGGGCGGGATTTAAATTAAAAGACAAAAATTTCAAATTTGTTTGTGTGATCTATTACAATAATTCAGCAAAAATTAGTTCAGACGAGTCTGATTCCGAATAGACGGCACTCCTCCATACTTAAAATCGGAGGCAGAATTAGCTAAAATAATTTACTTCCGACTAAATCCAAGGAGATATAAAAAAATACAAGAGATTCATTAAATGGAAGGAAGAAAATCAAGTTAATAGTTGGTCAGATAATGTGTGATAAGGTCTGAATATTTCAACAATCTTTCCGAGACAATCGGATGGCTACAAAGGAAAGAAATCACAAATATTCAGCAGCAAAATATAGAAAAGTTCTTAAATCAAGCTCTAGATAATAAACAGTTTGGCGGTGAAGGTAAATAAATGCTGCCACTATTTGATAACGATATAACTATATCTTTTATCCAAGTATAAACTCATAATTATTTTTGTTATAGTTTGTTATCATGGGAGTTAATGGTGCCTGCGACGACGAATATCACAATGTGTAATAATAAGAATGGGATATAACAAAAATATTCATTGGAAAATGGCCGAATATGAATGTCACCTATAAAATATAATTTTAATCTAATTTTCTTGTTTAGTTTTTGAGAAAAGCACTATACTTGCTTCGACCGTAAGAGCCATCCTGGCCTCGTATTATATCCGGACCTCGCCTACGGCTCGGTCCGTCTAATTCCTACTCGGCCAGTATGGCTTACTTACTGGTCTCTGCCGTAATGTACTATTACAGTACAGTACAGTAGTTACAGAAAAGCTTCTTTCCATTTAATGTTTAAGATATATTAAATCCTTTTTTTATTAGTCATTTACCTGTGTGAAGAGTGATCGCACATTCAGGAAACTGAATCAATATCCATTAGCTAAACAAGGGAAACAAATAAAAATAACAAAAGTAAGTTCATGGAAGGAATGTAGCAGGCGCGAGATCGAGAAACATGCCATGCCAGGGGCTTAGTACCAACGCGATAGTATTGTCGTTTCTTTCTTTAGCCTGTGCTAAATATAGAGAACGAAAGAGATAACTACACGAATCATCATTGGAGGCACGATCACAGAGGCAACTCGGGACCGACACTGACATAAGGAGATCGGTCTGGTGACGTCAAGCCTTGCCCTGTGTGACTCATTACCATAGGCTGACCACGTGTACGCTAAATTAAAGACAATATGTATTTAAATATTATATTTATCTATACAGGTGTGTATATCATCGTGTTGCAGTACCCATAACACAAGCCTACTAGAACTTAATTTGGGATTAATACATTAAGTCGATATGTGTGTGAAATTGTCAACTATTTATTCATTTAATACTCAGTAAAGCAGTAGTATTTAGTAGTTATGTATGATAATTATGTTTTGTTACTTATGTGTAAGTTAGTTACACCGCCTACATTTTTTTTGCTTTACCCTAACGTTGACTGGTAGAGAATGTCTCATGGCGTTAAGTTCGCCTTTTGTACGATAAATTTTCTTTTGTGCAATAAAGATTAAATAAATAAATGCAGCGTATTAAAGTAATAAATACAGGAAACTCCCCTCTAAATATAACGGAGTTGGAAAGATAACGGTACTTGCCGGTCATTGATCCGCCAGGCCAGTGTGCTCGCGCAGGCCGCTGCGGTCGGACGCATGGTTAATGTTTACCTACCCGCACATTTTATTTGCTTTACTTGCTTAAATGAAAATAATCTTGTTAGACTGTTTTAATTTATCGGTCAGTTGTTATTGGTGTTAGGTAGTACACTAGTTGTGATCTGTGGGTGCGTTGTTTTTGTGGTTGCATTCATTCATGTCATTCGATGCGCATTGGCGTAACGGTATGTTTTGCGCTGACGCGTGAGTGGAGTGGGGAGCGCCTGGACCGGTCGCTCGCCGCGTGCTCCCCTCCCCGCGCGTCTGCACCCGAGAGAATTGGACGCAATACATTGCGCGTCGAGTTTTATAATTTAGTTTGGAAAATCTTATCCTTGAGTTTTCCGAGAAAATGAACACTCGTTTTCAGTTCGTCATTATGGTCTAAAACTACGGTTTTCATTTTCGGTACGCTGTCGGTTACACCCTGTATATATGTTTTATATTTTATGTACGTTTATTTAGGTATTATTTTAGTAGTTTTTCTTCATATTCCATGATTAATTTTGCATCGCCTATTTCTGATGTTTTTATTTAATTTCGCTACCCAAAGGTTGTTTACCTCTATTGCATGTTACGTGTAATCTGAATTTGTTTGTATTTATTGCCTGTTGAGGTTTGCAATAAAGAATATTCTATTCTACTTACATACATACATTACTCCTTTACATTACTGTATTACTAATCGCTCTTTTTACTCTGTGGCTCATACTGTTTTGTTTTATTTATTCTATGTCCAAAGTTTATTACTTTATAGTTTTTTGTAATGTTGACGTTCAATTCAAACTTTCGTATTAAGTAGATACTCCGCTACATAAAGCTTTACCTAGCGGAGTTAATTTAATGTATATCTCAGGTTGGTTTTTTTTTTTCAAAATGATTGCGGTGAGCAGTAATGAGTATTAGTAGGTTCATTATTGTATTAATAGGACATGACCAACTGAACTTCGAAATCTAATATAAAAAAAATAATCTCGTTTTTCAGTAAAAAATCAGTCGTTTATAAAGATTGTTTTTTGTGGAACGAACAGATACCAAACAATCGTTAACTAATAATTGGGTCATTGTCAGTTCAAAAAACAAAAGTTGTCTCTTCGGTCACGTTAGTACTCTTTATTATACTGTGCTTCGGTGGCCAATAGTTAACAGCGTATGTGCATAGAAGTTAAGTTTTTAACACGCGAGGGAAAACGTCGTTTATGCTAATATAATTTTGATCGGAATAACTAGGCCTAAAGTCCTTAACTTTGTACGTGTCCACCGAAAAGACGTGAATCTAAATCTGACAATGACCCCAGTGTGTTCGTTAAATGGCTCTACTCTGAAAATATTAAATAACTAGGCGTTGATAGGTCTTCGTTTATGAGGTTGTATAAATTGTAAGTCGTAGAGGAATGTCCCATTTTATGTGTGGTTTTCCTAGTTGCGGTCGGACGCGGGCAAATACCGACGCGGATAAGGTGCCGTGTATCGCCCATCATGCAGGTACCTCCGCAGATATCATTGAAATACGTCAGTATCATGATATTATTATTTATCGAGCTTCATTTTAAATACAGGTATAATCATGTAAGTATCAATCACATCACAGTAAAAAAAGGGTTATTTTTTTATTTAAAGACAACCCGCTTTACTTGTCCTTTATGATTTTCAGGAAGCTTCTGAATCTTATTGGATTAAGGGCTTAATATAGATAGGGCTTACCTCTAATCTGGTCATCATCATCCTCCTAGCGTTTGTCCCGTCCGGAGACGGGGTCCGCTTTCCTGCATTTTGCTTCTACTTCGCTCTATCGTGGACATCGCCTAGGAAATTGAAGAACATTACATGAACAAAATAATTACTATAGGTATAGTTCCATTTTTGAAATACGATTAGGTATTGATTTTCATTAGTTTCAGAACATTATTCTTGGAAAGATTTTCAATTAAGCACCATAGTGAAAAAAAAAATGACACTCCTGTGTAAAATTTTGTCCTTCTCTAGCTCCTGTAGAATGTCTGTTAGGCATTATTTACCTATTGTAGTAAGGGAGTCCAAGAGGTGAATTTTGAATTTACTCGACCACGGCAGTTTATTATAAGTATGATACGTTTCGTCCTGTAGAATATCTCTAGCATGTATTGTTGGGCATAGGCAGAAAAAAAAAATTAGTACTCGAACGCGTGGTCAGATTAAGGTATGGTTAATTACTAGCTGGTGAGTGTGTATTTCAGTGTTTCCAATAGTTCAAGTGTGACATGTGGGATGTAAGGGAATGGGGATGCCCAAACTTGCAAAAAAAATAATTCCGAATGTTCTAATGCGAGGTTTATTTTTATTTTAAAAGCGACTTAAATCACGGAAACCCGGCTATGCTACAGCCCAGAATCTGAAGAGCTTCGATGTTGCGGAAAGCTGGAAAGCTGAATGGACTGCTACTACCCAGGGGAAATCTGTCCAATACATTTTAAAAGAAATAAGGATAAACGGCTGAAAAAGTCAAAGTCTAATAGTCAACAAGCCGTAATAATAAATAAGCCATAATATATCTAATTATCTATGCCTCTATGACGCTCGAGTAAGTAGGTACTAGTATTAAATAAATATCAGACAACCTCACACAAATCAACCAAGTCCCAAATTAAGCTCAAGAAGGCTTGTGTTATGGGTACTAGGCGACGATATACATTACTTATATAGTTAGATAAATAAATACTTAAATACATAGAACATCCATGACCCAGGCACAAATATTCGTGTTCATCACACAAATATTTGCCCTTGCCGGGATTCGAACCCGGGACCTTCGGCTCAGTAGGCAGTTGCTTAACCACTGCGCCAACCGCGTCGTCAAAGTATTTTTATAGTTGATGCAAACATGTATTTATTTATATGGAGCTTAATTTTTCAAGCCGAGTATAATAGAACTTTTAGTGGCAAGAAAAAATTGCGTACGGACTTCCCACTCTACCCAGCGATATTATTTTATCGATAAATTTGTTATATCTATGGAATAATATATATATATATGGAAGTCCCTAATAGCACAGAATCTATATAATAAAATTGAAAATGCCAGAACGGGATAACGCACTAGGGAGGAAGCGAGATGGCGCCTTACAAAACTCGACGTTCTTTTAGATCACGTTTCTCCAATACGATGCACGTTACCGCAGAAAAAACTATTCAAATCTATTGTCTAAATATGAGAATGGAATAAGAGCGTAAAAAATACCGTTTTCACTACGTATTACCTTCACAATCGGCTAAAGAAATCTTCATAAAATTCTTCATTTCGCGACCGTCGACCATTTCCGGCGATACTCGGTTCTCCTCGCTCTTATGGCTCAGGTTCAAGTAGCCTAAAGTTTCTTTTCGCTATATGACTTAAGTTTAAGTAGCCAAAAATTATGGCGTCATGTTAGTACGCCGTTATATCGAAGTTTTTTACTCGAAATGTAATGACTACGCACTTTGCTTGACGTATGTTGTTTTCTCTGTCAAACTAAATGTCATCGGCATTGTCATTGTCAGCGAATTTTCTGTGCAATAAGCAAAAAGTGTTATGAAAATGCCGAGAATTGAAAGTATTAAGTGATTATGTTATTAATTTGTATTTTGATTGATCGACCATCACGGTTTTATTCAGATTGACCACCACGGTTTCGGGAGATGGAGGAATGGCGATGGCATGTTTAATTTTTGTTAAATTTGAATTTAACAGATTATGTATTATTATAAACACAAGAAAAATATCCTTGCAAGGCAATGTACTCATTGTTCTGCATCTCGGTGCGTAGAATGCGATGCGATAATGTTGGGTTAGGAAGACCTCAGGGGTTGCGGTATAGGAAAGGTGGGCCAGTTTTGGGACTTAGAAAAATTTCGGTGTCGTGAAATTTATGTCAATATAACACCTCATTTTTATTAAAGTATCCTTTAAAACATCCTATAATAAGCATGTTTTGTTATGTAAACTTTTTCTCTCAAATCAATATTTACCGAGATATTGGGGTTTTTAAGGTAAAAATGCTGTCTGAAAATACGGTACATGGGTTGAAAACGGAAAACTGTAGGTTAGGTTAGGTTTGTTTTGTGACCATGTATAGCGGAGCGAGCGTAGCGAGCGGAGCGTCAAAATGCTTGCTTACATGACCCTCATAGGTAAATAGTCTACTATTATTACGTACCTACATCAAAATATGTTTATGCATTTGAACCCCAATATCTCGGTAAATATCGATCTGAGAGAAAAAGTTGAAAGAATAAAATATGCTTATTTTAGCGTAATCTACTAGATTCAATCTAATTTCAGACCAAACCAACAAAAAAAAAATAGTCCTAAAATCGGTCCAGCTTTGCTATACTCTGACCCTTACTGCTTATTTCTCGAGAAGATCTAGATTGTTCCCTATTTTCAGAGGATTCTTTTCCCACGGATTTGTCTGTTACTGAAGCGGCACTGCCTATTAATGGTTATTATTTTTACTTTTGTTTATTAAGCTTTGCTAGGCTAAGATTTGCTTTGAGTAACATTTGTACATGTATGTATTACTCTCCAGTCCATGTAAGTATACAAATATAAAATGTGTTGAAGCCCTTTTGCTTATAATTAATTTTATTTCGGAAATACAAATATGAGGACTAAACGCAGTTTCCTTTTAAAAAGCTTTTATTTAACTTGCAATGACAGTTTCCTTTTTTCATTAAGTATATATAATAAAAAAAAAACAAATTACATGTTCAAGTGTTACAAATAGGAAGTACATATTTCATTTACGCGAGCGAAGCCGCGGGCACGTCTAGTAGATAATAATAATAATAATACAATACTTTTTGCACACCAATAAAAGTTTACAAAAGAAAACAAGACAAATACAATTTATAAATAACGGTAGACAACAGGCGGTCTTATCGCTAAAAAGCAATCTCTTCCAGACAACCTTTGGGTAGTGAAATTGATAGATAATAGTTCAATGTCTGCAAAAAACTTGTGTACTTAATAATCAGACATAGAACTGTTGGCGGCACGAATATTTTTTTTCTAGGGAGAGCCACACGATATTATTTTATCAATAAGTTGAAGTTTCTTATGACAGTAATAGTTATGTGATGACTATGACATCACGTATATTATGAATAATATACCGTATATTATTTGATTGAATATTAAAAAAATATAAAGTTGTTAAAGTTGATTTTAATATGAATTTTTAATATTCCTAAAAAGTATATAAGTATTATTAATGGGTAGAAATCAGCATATTTTAGTTAACTTAGGTAATAAAGTAGCTACTATGAAATGTCATTTCGGCATAAGTATTCAGTTATCGATATTCTTTTTTATCGGGAAGGATGTCCCTAGTTAATTGACGTTATTGCCACGAACACATATATGTCTGCTAATAATCAATAAATCAAAGTTCCTAGGCTAGAAATTAGGTATGGTACCTAGAGCATGGTAACTAAGTAACCAGGTGGTGCATTAAATGTTTGATTATTATTTATTTGCATTATTATGTTCAAATCTACACTATTATTTTTAAGTATACTTATGTATAAGTAATATAATATATTTAATTAATTAATATTTTTTGATAATAATTTAAATGGTCTTTATTCCAATTATTGTAATTAATTGTCATCTTCTCTTTTTCTGGCATCGTGGCGCCAGAAGTTGTGGCATTGTCTGCACAAAATGCCACAGTCAGAATGGCAAACAGCTCAAACAATTCTTCTTGACATCTGTATATTTATGTATGTATAGATTAAGTTAGACAGAAAGGAATAAATTAATCAAATGGCATGTAACTACCTAAAGATTATTATGATTATAGAACGTCGGTTCGTGTTGGTTTCTTTTCTTTGTAGTTAACTACGATTATGACTAAACTGTCCCGAGCTGATGCTAATTTTACGATAGCGGATAAGCGACGCTCCGATAGCCGCAAAATTCTCGTCTCGCAACACTTAGTCTTAATTAGAATAGGATCATTAATAAAGGCAAGCCGTATCTGATAAGAGTAAGGCCAGTAAAAGTAAAAACTAAACGAGCATACGTGCTACTTCTTATTTTATTCGCCTGTTGTTCACATTTCGATTATTACTATACATTTGCATATGAATGTACCTAGTAGTAAATGCTTTCTTTCATAGTGGAATAATACTAAAATTAGCGCGTAATCATTTCAGTATTATTTGATAAAACAGGTAATAGTGAATATCTAGCATAAAATCTAGAGTATTGGCGGCATAGCTTCGTTCCTTTCACTTTTGCTGTGAGAGGTTATGATACTCGTTCCACAATATGTTAGCGTTAGTCGCGACGCCGGCTGACTCATGTCCGATCTACATATGGCGCAGACACCTTCATATAAAATACTAATTAAACTATACAGCACACGTAGAAAATCTCAACAATTACGTTGTAATTATTGAGTTCGTTCACTCCGAGCTGGTGGCTTCGCGCGGCGTTGCGCGGGCGCCAGCCAGGGGGCGGCGCGCCCGCCCCGCCCCCGCCACGCCCCGTCCCGCCCAACCAGCCATTATTTTGCCGCGCTTTTTTTTCAATCACGGCGACGACGCCGCGTCATTCTTATATGTTGCCAAACAGTCAATGACTAACTCGATAATAATAAAAAGTAAGCCGCTCTACTGCGCCGGAGTGCTTGATTTTTTTCTCGTTTACAACCAACTAAGTAGACGTGTTTCATGATGTTGCATTCCTGAAAGCGACGCATGGCATGATCGTCATGGTGACAAAAATATTAGTCATATGGAAATCACGTAGAGCATCAGGTTTGCATACATTAATAGTTGACTCGTAATACTAACTAAGTAAATATACTACTATAATACTAAAATTACTAATTAGTATACATAAAAAAAACACATGGATGAAGCCGCGACGTAAATTATTTTCTTTACAAATATTCAGCTCAGCTCTCATAAGGCCTAAGCCTGTGTTTTACTAAAAAAATAGGGTTAATTTCTCGAAATATTTTCTTAATATATGGGTAATATGGGTATCAATTTAGGGGTACCATACCACCCACCATGGTGTAAGTAGGAATGTTGTGTGTTAGTGCCAACTGTTAAAGTTGACTATCCGATTAAGTACTTTTTATTCCATATTTTAGTCAATTATAAAATTTGTTTCCCTACTTTATGCCATGCCTATACCATAGCTCAAGTACCTACCTACGTCCAATACTAGTCCATGGAAATGGTACATTTTGCCTTGCATTAAATCGGGTAGTTCTGATTTTTTTATATGTGCTATGTGATGAAGTGGTTATGGCAAATCCAAGTTTTCGACCTCGGGAACCCTCCGGATCATTGTATTTTTTTGAAAAAACCATTAAATTTTCTGACTTTTTTCAGTTGCTACCAATTTTTACCATAATGAACCTATTTCACATCAATTATCTCTATGTAAACTTTAAAGGAGACTAAATTTGCAACAAATGATGTTATCGTAAGAAAGCGATAAATCGAATAGTTTGAAAGATACAACTGTTCAAATATTAGCAAAAATTTCGGAGAATAGTTTTTTAGACGTTTCTTTAACTTTTTGTTGACGTGGTCGACTATGGACCTATTTTACGTCGTAAGTCCATATATTTTATTAAATTACAAACCATTCGCAATAAAATGAGACCAATTTAGTCTATTAAGAAGAAGTGATAGTTCTTTAGATACAGCTGGTTTCAAGTTGGTAAGGTGAGTAAACAAAATAATAGAAGGGTTTGTAAAATGAAATGTGACGTATGAAATAAGCACACAACACAGTAATTATAACAATTATTAGTCTTTTTTGTATATCTTCGACGGACCAGGCTGATCTTCCAGATCTACAGCACTTCTTTTGGGAAGAGCTTGCTTCGGTAGCAGTTGTTCATCGACCGGCTCAGGCAGCTCGAAATCGTCATCTAATGATGAGTCGTCGATGAATTGTTCGTCAATATCGTCAACAATCAGGTCAGGCTTGTTTTCGCAAGATTGGCCGCTGCAGTGGTTGCAAACAGCCGAGCAATTGAGGCCTGCTTTTCTGCAACTACAAGTGGTGGTACAACCTTTTTTGCAGTTGCAAGAAATCATTTCAAGCAGGGGTTGAGGAGCTGGTGGCTTTTCATCAGCTGAGGAATGAGGCCTCGAGTGCTCCGCATCCAGCCCCAATTAAGAGGATTCTTCTCATTTCCCAGCCAAATCTGTACCTAAAACAAAACCAACATCAAAATTAATATTGTAACTTTTCTTTTATGAATAATATCGTTTGAAGCAGGAATGTAAATGAGTACTAGCAAAATAAAACAATTTTCACCTGTTGGTATGTTCGCCAAGAATGGAATTTCGCGGCATCCCGGGTTGGAGGCAACCTGGCGAGATTCATGTTTGTCTTAGCTGCCGCCCTCGTAAACATTTGGTAGCGAACACAGAAATATATCAAGATATATTTCTGTGGTAGCGAAGGTCATCTAGGTTTTGAAATTCACTGTTTCCTCCATACAGTGAAACGAGGAAGCTCTCTCCTGCTTTGGTGACCTGCTCAGGTTTGGCATTGGGGCTTAAGAAAACCTCAGCGTTTTGTTTGAGGCGTGGCTGTCTTTTCAGTATCGACAGAAACTTCATTTTTCCTTGGCCAAAAAGTGCTGATGTTGTATCACAACCACCGAAGGCGTCTAGGAACAGTGCCAATACGGGTTGTGCTTGGTGGGTGAAGGAATCCATCGAGTAGGTGACGTCTGGAATTTTTACTCTCCCACATTTTTCAAACAAAATGTTGTTTTTTTGTTTGTGCGTCTATAGGGTGTGGTCTCCTCCTTCTTGTGACAAACCATAAAGCACGACCAACAAATCTATAATCTAAACAGACCAAAATATTAGAACAGACAACACTAAACTGAATAATAAAATTTTAGAAAATTTTGCTAACATTTGAATAGCTGTATCTTAGAAACTATTTGGTCTAACGTAACCAAATTACTTTTATTTTGTTGCAAATTTAGTCTACTTAAAAGTGTTTTTAGTAATTTTTACTGTAACACAGGCTTTTGGTGGTAAAAAATGGTAAAAACTAAAATAACACCGAAAATTTCATGGTTTTTCAAGAATTTCACAATGATCCGGAGGGTTTTCGAGGTCGAAAAATTGGACTCGTCATTAGTACTTCACTGTAGGAAACATATAAAAAAATCAGAACTACCCGATTTAATGCAAGGCAACCCCACTTTTAGAGCACGATTTCCATTTACATCCTACAATTGTATTTCGCTGCACAGTCTCTTCAATGATAATAACTTATGTACACTAACTTGAAAAGTTAGGGAGGGGGGGGGGGGAGGGGGGGGACTTTATTTTCACAGTGAATATTTACAAAACTGCTGACTTGATCAAAAAATAATGGTTGGAGACTCCTATTATTTTTAAAATTTTAATAGGTGTTGGTGACCTAGGTGTTGTGTTCGATTCACGTATAACTTTCCACGATCACATTCGTGCTCTTGCTGCCGACGGTTTTCGTAGATTGGGTTTTGTTATGCGCAACGCCAGAGATTTTCACGACCCTGGGGCTATAAAGTTACTGTTTAATGCTCTGGTGAGGAGTAAATTGGAATCGTCTGCTGTAGTCTGGAGCCCTTGCGAGTCTTCTTACAGCTTACTTCTGGAAAAAGTACAGAAAACTTTTTTGAGATTTTTATACAAAAAAATGTACGGATATTATCCCTACTTAGTACGAAGTACTACCCTACGAAGTTTCTTCACGGAAGTCTAGGCTTCCATTCCCTTGAAGTGAGGCGTAATTTCAGTCTGCTTATTACCTTAGTCTGCCGTGTGCTGCGAGGAGAGTCAGATTGCCTAGAGTTGATAAATAATTTAGTTAGGTTGTATGTTCCGGATGTCCCTCGAATCACGCTTAGACCCCGTACGCGACCGTTGTTGGCTGTGCCAGCAGCTCGTACTGTGTCGCACAGGAACTCGCCGCACCTCCGGGCCTTGACGATGCTCAATGCACTTCTGGTGTCAACGCCGGTATGTGATCTGTTTGCGTGGCGATGGACGGCTGTGTGTACTGCGTGTTTGAGGTACTGTGAGTTGATGGATGACAGGACTACTAGTGTTCCTCTTTGATAAGTGTACATCTAGTTTCACAGTGTATTAGATTTAAGTCTGTAATACAGTGTAAATATATTTATAAATAAATAAATAAATAGTTGACGTAGATTTCGGTTATTTTAGATAATTTCTTATAATCCTTTACATACACAAAAAAAAAAGAAATATAAAATGTTGTCAATTATATACCGAGCAAGCGAAGCGAGCCAAAGCTAAGCGTCTCTGTTACAGCTACGCCAAAATATCCATCGTATGTCCGGATGTTTGGATGTTCCGATTTCCGGCTGTTCTCGACAGACAGTACAGACCACATTTTTCAACCGATACTTACCTATGCAATTTTGTTTGTATAGCTTCGATAAGTATTGTTTTTTTTTTTTTCAATTCATTTTGTCGAAATTTTTCAAATTTGCGTACATATGGGGGTTGAAAACGTAAAAATTTGAAACTTCAGCCATTTCCAAACAAACTGGTGAGGTCTACAGGGTTTACCTATCTGGAACACTAATTTTTGTTTCCCATCTGTGTAACGTTTCGCCAAATTTTAATTTGTCCGAAAGCCATTCTTTTCCAAAACTGTTAATTTTTCAGAATAACTATTAAGCAAAGCTAACCTAACCTAATGGATTCTTTAAAACGAGGTATATATAAAATCCTGAAAATATTACAGGCTTAAGGAAAGAAATACTTTCGGATGGGAGACAATGTTTCGGAGTTGTGAAAGAATACCGGTATCAGCTCACTGAGCCACTAGTAATGAAATGTTCATATTACTGTTCAATATTCATCCACAATGTCGGTCGATATATGTATGTAAGGCATTTCAGCATACGGTAAAGGAAAAGTAAACCTAGAGACGAATCGGATCGGAATGCGGCCCGGCCAGTACCGCCAGACAACAACTCGTATCAGTGCCGTATTATTATTAGTAGGTAGCATATTATCACCAAAAACCTACTGAACTAGTTCCTAATCGTGATAACACGCGCTAATACCCATTATATATTTATCATGCGATTTGAATAATTTTCTTCAAAGTTTGTTTATGCGTGGATTAGATAGAGATATAAATAGATAACACACAGGACCCAGGAACAAAAATCTAATTAATAACAGTCGTACGTACATGTCGTACAGTTAGTATGGGTGAGGAATTGAGGATGCTGGCAGATAGCATAGAAAGAAAAGACACGTGTCATTATTGACTATCGTTGGTCCCTTTCATTGCATATACTAACACCATCTATTGATATAAGGGTTGAGGGTACCTATTAAGGGTTATACTGGCGTTAACGCTAATCAAATGACAATCGTTTACGGCACCAGGCTTCAGAGCTACAATGGTTACTGCCTGGTGAATTACGGCTGACTATACTTATTCTATCCCTCTCTCTCTCTACACATTGGCGTATCTAACATTATTTTTCAGGGGGGGGGCTGGCCATGGCCTATGAGCTGAAGCCATGAATTTCTATCGGTAACCCAAAATCCTGGGGTGGGCACTAGAACATACTGGGGTGGGCACGGCCCACCCGGCCACCCCCCTATATACGCCAATGTCTCTACACCAAATAATACCTCGATCTTGTATTGTGTAGAAACTATAACAAACAAAATGTAGGTATTTTAATATAGGTACGGAAGCGTGGGAGGACTCTTTTTTGGCATCAACGCCACACTCTAGCTTTATTGAAATAATCGGAAATTAACGGTACACTGACATAGTCCTAATGTCTCTGATAATTTGACTTTGCGCAGGGATAAATGATTTCCATATACTCGTATTATGCTCTATCCACCTAACGTTAAGACTGCGCCGAGCGAAATGTGAAAAAATAGACAGTTGTCGTTAAGAAGACAAATTTCTTAACTACATATTTAGAACTTCGAAGAATGTGTTAACAACTTCTCCGTGTAAAAATTATAAGATTATTAATATTTTACCCTAGAAAACTAAGTAAAGTTGGACGAAAATTGTAAAATCGTAAGCAGGCGTTAAGTGTTTTTTATACTTTAATATTGGAAATCTATTCTGATTATCAGTTAAAAAAAAAGATGAATGTTTACATTACAATTTGTCTGCATCAAATAATTCAATTATTGTTTGGTATTAAAGGTCCAGATTTATCAAAAAGTGCTTTTAATTCTCTATACATTTTTACTATGGCGGCCGCGCGCCGATCTAAATACGCATTCCCCGCGCTCTATGGTTCAGTCGCTAACGCTCGGCGCAGTCTTAACAAAAATGACAGTTAATTTCAGAACCTCAAACATCGCCTGCCAAGTTATTGCTGTGAGCCGCGGTAATTATTACCGTAACTTCAGATACCTGTGTAATTAAACACTGATCAAGAATAAATTATTTCATAAGTATATTTACGTGTTATCCTACTAGCGCAAACGCTAACCAAGTGACAGTTATTTTGGGAACCAAGATGGCTTACTGAGTTATCGCTGTGAGCCGCGGTCATTAACCACCGTAACTGCACATACCTCTACCTGTGTGATTGAATACTCACTTGCAGTAACTTTCTCGGCCATGGCAGACTTCTCGGCGCCGAATCATCAATGAGAATAGAACATTCTTCCGACAAATAGCTCTAGCGCTTATTGAAAATACAATCACAGCATGCAAAAAAAAAACTTTTTTTTTTAATAAGAGTGTACCGTTTGTTCTAAGGTTTATTGATAAACCCTTACTCCACTTTATTTTGCTCAAATCTAAGTTAATGCGGCAGTTCTTCTCTACAAGAAAATGTAGAGTGTGTAAACACTCCAAGTTAGTATATACGCATTTTTTTCTCTGCGGTTGTTTGTAAACAATTTGATACATTAGAATGGAGAATAGGAATGGAATTATTAAAAAGTTGCAGTTGAAAAATTGGCACTCATAACACACCTCTACAAAAAAAAAAAAATTTTGTGTTGCCCTGGTTTACAAATTTTTATGTTTTCAAGTGCCCAAATTACGAATATATTCATGAAAGTACTGAATGTGCTCTTGTTTTTATGATTTTTACATATCTTGTATTTTGAACAATTATCGGCTTGTTAGTAATAAAATTTATTTTCCCATTCATGATTAGGCTTCTGCGCAACTTTTTCGCGCATAATATCATCACTTGATCCCCACTCTCGGACCCTTGCTCTGCAGAACAGCTGAGATCTCAGTTATTTGATAATATATATTGAAGTACTGATACGTGAATCTGGATAAGTTGTCATATGCTGACAAACTTTCAGACTTCAGACTAGGAGCAAATATGAGTATCAATAGTTACACTATCTCCGCAATCATCTGGATACATTTCCGCATAATTTAGGAAATTATAGTGAGGAACAGGGAGGGAGAGCGTTTCCACCAGGATCTAAAAGTGATGGAGGAAAGGTATCAGGGTCGATGGGATTGTCACATGATGGCAGATTACTGCTGGTCTTCAAAAAGAGATTGTCCCCTGAAAAATTATAAAAGAAAATCTCATAAACGGCGTTTTATGGAAATATAAAATATGTTTTCGACATTTTCCTCTATTTACTTCGATGTATCCTAATTCTTCAAAACAAAACTGACATTATAATATATCTGTTATTTTGTTTCTTGTTTTCCTAATTTTTAATGTAAAATAAAAATAAGTCATCATCCTCCTAGCCTTTGTCCCATTTTTTGAAAATGAATTCTCAATCGGGGTCGGCTACCTAAATCCCAAGATGTGGCGTAGGCACTAGTTTTTACGCAAGCGACTGCCATCTGACCTTCCAACCCAGAGGGGAAACTAGGCCTTATTGGGCTTAGGTGGTTTCCTCACGATGTTTTCCTTCACCGGAAAGCGAGTGGTAAATATCAAATGACATTCCGTACATAAGTTCCGAAAAACTCATTGGTACGGGCCGGGTTCGAACCCGCGACCTCCGGATTGAAAGTCGCATGCCCTAACCACTAGGCTACCACCGCCGTATTTGCATACTTCTTATGTTAAATTTAAGTAAGAAGTTCATTCAATCTTTCCAAGTTTAAGTGAACAGATGAAGTTTATAAAGTCTCATTTTCCACCACTAATTTACTCATTTTGTTCTACATTAGTCCTATTGTATTTAGGACGACTCTACATACTTGTTTTAATAATATATAAACATATAATTTAGGCTACTAATACTGAAATAAAAATAAACACCTACTTGTGTATGACATCCAAAAGCCGGTACTTTCAGAGCAGCCCGGTTTTCAAATATTTTTGCCATAAACGTAAGACGAAAAACGTATCATCCCATTTATTGAAGGCATTATAGGTACTTTGTTTGTAAGTACGTGACATTGATTTGTGCTCCTAAGATTAAATATATACTTAGTAGCTGAACTACTTTCAAAATTACAATACGATCCATAGAGAAATAATCGTGTTTACTGAAGAATTTCATTTACGAATGCCCCGCACACACCGCTGACAACATGATTACGTGATAATCTATTCATAAAGGCATTTGTTAATAGCTCTATGATAATGATAAACATTCACCGTGTTCAATTATCAGGTGGCAAGGCATTTACTGAATCAACTGCAAAACGGAGTCTATGAAAACTTCAATAAAAACGAGTAAATCTAGTATTTCATGTTTTCAAGAGATATTAAATTTGTCTGAGTAGAATCACCAAATCAGTGTAATGTTTTATCTACTAGTTACTTAATTAACAAGTTTAACATGAACTGCCATGTTCTATCTAAAACGTGCACGTAAAGATCAAGATAACTGAAAAAATCTTTCATATACATTCTCGATTGTACGAAAGAAGTTAGTGCTAGAACAGGAGAATGAAGCGCGGCACGCGTTCGGCGACCGCCAAAATCCGTCGGCACGAGAGCACGCCGCGAGCGCATTGGTGCACGACGAGTGGGAAAAACGCCTGCGCCGATGAAAAATATTCGCGAGACGCTAATAAATTTTCAGAGGCGAACGTGTGTCCGCCCCACCATACCGTTTGACAGTGACCCAAATGCAGCGCCGGCGCAGTCAGTTCCGTGAGCGCGCGCCCCTCGGACCGACGCGCGCGCCGTCGTTCAGTGCCATTACTGTCGGATATTACTGTGCACAATGCTGTGAGTGACCGCCGGCTGGACTGCCGCTTAATGGACCCCGCACGTCAAGTGGGACCGCTAACTCGACAAGGTAAGGACACCCGAAAACTGGTGCGTTGGCGTAATTTATCGCTAGAGAATTCACGACAAAAAGCGAATTAGTGCTCATTATAAATGTTTTGTTACTAAGCGAAGTGCGACGCCGTCAGTTGACGCGGTATGAGTCAGCTCTATCTCGAATTTTCCTTTTACACGAATTAAGGGTGTTATCACAAGACCTGGTCAGCGATGGTCTGCCGGGGAGCTGGGCTGCTGGTGAGGGCGAAGGCGGCTAGTTGCCGCGCCGGCTGCCGGCGCCGGACGCCAGTGAGAGCCGACAAGACGCTGCAAGCTAACGGAAACCGACTCCTCGCGGCCGAAATTCCGCCGCGGCCGTTCACGCCGCGACCGACTGAAATAAATCGCTCGTTAACACAAATAGCACGACATTGTCGTCGCATTGACAGACGGACGAGCATTTCCGCTTCTCTTTTTATCGCATCTCTCCCGGGGGTAGGCCGGTAAAAAGCAGCGTTTCCTCTGACGTAAGCGAATCTTCCGTCACGCGTTTCCCCGGCCTTTTAATGGCAGACGGCGGTCGTCCATCGATGAACGTAATTTGACTCACATGTATCTACGCCGCACCGCGCCGCCACCGCACGGAACGTGGAAAGTAATTTGACTCCCATATTAGACAAATAGACCGACGTCGAACCAAACGCTGTGTGAATGAACGTAATGCTGATGAATTATAGATCACTGCCGTCAGCTCTTGCGTAGGCGTCCTGAATCATTCAGTGAATCTACATAACTGACCATAATTCGGTTGATCACCAAACACGAGCTTTGAAGACTGTTCCTTGGACGGGATTTGATCCCTCTTTAGCGGAGTCCATGGAACATACATTTAGAACAGAGAAAGATTAATGGGTACACATTTCGTATTATAATTTTATCTGTTATACAGAAGTCAGTATGCACATAATTAAGTGTATAGGTAGGTATATCAATCTGTACCTTCCTTTGTGCCATCACCGCACAGGTCACGATACAAAGGTCACCTTATCAGCGGCAATAAATTATTCTTGTTCTCCGACAACTGCATGAAGTAGAATAATGCAAAATATACCATCATTTTGATGTTTGCCTAGTGAAATCTGTGGTGTTTGTTTGCAGAAAGTTGTCGATAAAACACCTATCATGGTGACGTCAGAGGTGAGCGCGCGGCCCTGTTGAACCCGTGACATTGTACTGATCAAACAAGGAACAATAAACTGCGAGTAAAGTTGGGACTGAGCAATTTTAACATATATTGTAAATTTCCTCCTCATTACAACGCTTCACCGCTTATCAAATGTAATGTACCGATATAACCACAGTTTACCTACATGCCTTCTTTAGCACTAAAAATTAATTGTTGTTAAGTGATGCAATCAAGTGTAGGAAACTTTTAAATATGTTTATTTAAAAGAACCTTTGACTCCAACGAGCATTAGTCCCTATCATGAGGTCTGACGGAATAAATTATCGGAAGGTTGGATCCCCCTCCCCTGTAAAGGGGGAGCCGTGCAGTGCAAGTCTCGACTTGTCGGGGACGCGAGGTCACCAAACAGGCTGAACCGCATGACTCAGCCAGTTAGGACAGAAGATGTTGTGTTGTGTCTATGGATTGTTTTACTACTTTTACAAAATCAGTTATTTCCCTGCTTAGCGTGACCTGTTCACGATATTAGTGTATTTAGCAAGTATTAGAAAGAAGACACGGCCAGTCAAATAATATAATTAATTGTTTTTCACGACTGTCTACTAATAGTTTTTCATCAGATTTCAAAAAAGAAAAGATTCTCAATTTTAATATTAATCTCGCCTGGATTTTTTCAAGTTGGCGATATATTCGTAGACTGCAAACCAATATTCTGAATTGTTCTTAATGGTTTATGATGGAGGCGTATTGCGCCAAAATATCTCTACTTTAAACGGGAGTTGTTAAGAAAATGTGGGAAGATGTACTTAATACTACCATACAAAATTAGATATTTAGGACAACCCCACCATAACTGTCAAATTTAATACACCATCCAATCCAATTTATTTTTACCACTCCACAGGCTCCACTCCACTATTTATTGTTTAGGTATATCCCAATATGAATATCGTACAACGATAGGTACCACAACCCGAAGAAACTATAAATCTTAAAACTCACACAAAAGGGATGAGTACGAGATAACGTAAACGTAATTTTTTATATGTTTGTCCCGTTTCATGAAACGTAATCACGAGCATCATTGAGCAATAACAATTCAAGAACGTTGTTAATGCCTATACAAGTCGAAATATACCTTCTTCTTCTGTTTCAATTTAAGAGCCGGCTCTTGCCGGTGTAGCAATCGCCGGCCGTTTCTTTTTGGGGATTTCTCCTTCACTTCTCGATCGCCGACTTTAACCTTTTTTTTATTTACTCAAAGTAATTTTATCTTGGTCTTCGTCTGCCTCGCTTTCTCTCGGTATTTCCTTAGGTATATGATTTTCTGGAGGAAAAAATCATGTCTTAGCAGGTAATATCATAATTCATCTTCTATTTTCTATTAGTGTTAGTAGTGTTCTTTTTTCTCCTATCCTATTCAAGGCATATTCATTAGATATATCTTCTATCCTTCTGCAGCACCATATCTCAAACGCCTCCAGCTTTGTCTCTATCTCTCTGTATCAGTGTCCTCGTTTCACTACCATACAAAGCTACATTCCATACATATCGAATTATACCGACCTGTTGTAAATAGAGCCACTTTAGAGAGGTCTCTTCCCCATTAATATATCTATGTATATGTATCTCGCTTAACACACATGCGTTCTTGAGCAGTATTCCGAAAACTTTAAGCGTTCAAGGTAAGGCTAGGAGATCAATTTTCGACGTACACCGTAAATAAAAAATATGACTTGCAACTTGACTTTGAAGAGGCAACTATATTTTTCCGCGGCACACCAACTAATAATGACCACGTTCACCAATTTGCCGCGGAACACATTTTCCGAAACACTGATCTGGAGGGTTAACCAGCATACGAAATGTGGCGCCGTCTCCAACAGGTCGACGCAATGCAATTTCGTATAGGCATTGATGTCCGTGTTGAGTGGTCCATGACATGATGCTATGGATAACTCGGCAGGCTCGGGCGTGCGCGTGGTTCAGTGGGCGCTGACGTGGGCGCCGGCGGCGTCAGCGCGCGTCACTCCCGTCACCCGTATATTTAGAACGCAACGAAAAATGCCACAACCAGCCCCTCACGCCTACACACATCATTTCCGGATAATATTGGCATCAACACAAGAATTTACACTAAAACTTTCACGGAGATTGATAGCCGCAGTTTCTAATAACATTTTACTAAGCTCGTGTCTTCCGGATTGCTATTTTTGTGGCCTAGGGATTATTTTTAAACAACTATTTGATATTATGTTTAAATTTAACCGTCCTTAATATGTTTTATGCCTTGATAATAGCATGTTTACAACACAAGCCATTAATATTCAAATCGATTCATAATGTCAAGTCTACATGCTCTATTAAAGCGAATAGAGCGTTTACGAAAGATCTTGTAAGTGTTTAACCATCAGCTCCATGTAACTTAGCAACGCATTTAGTACGTAATTAATACAATATATAATACCAACTTAATAAAATGAAAGACAGAAAAAAAATAAAGAAACCATGCATGGAAAAGTGCTGAGCAAAACCCTTTTGACAGCAGCGTACTATAGTAGAGCTCATTTTATAAATAATCTACAAATGTAAAAAAAAATTCAAGAAACTACTGAGTTACAGACAGAATATAATTCACCGTATTGTAATGGAATGGATGGAAAATGAACTCATACTAAAACGTAATAAACGGATAAAACTACCCCAAACCCAAACACCCTCTATGGACACCGCACCTTAATGATAACACTTTGTAAATACTTACGGATAAAATGAAATACATGTACATAGGTAAATATAATTAAAAGTCAAATTAGTCCCAATAAATATATGTGCATTACTGTACTTAATTTAGGAACAATTAAATAATTAACTTTGCGGTTCCCTTTGTGACTTCCACAACCTCTTGGCTTCTAACCAACGCGAACAAAAGCCGTGTGATTTTATATTTTAGTATTAAAATAGTAAACTGAGGAAAAATACTCGTGCGCGCAATCTAATCAGTTAACGAACTGTGACGGACGAACACCGAGAATTCCTTAATTAGGACATTAAACTACGTATAATGTATTATCACCCATCGCTTTATGAGGAAAGCAATATCGTCATTTCCATTGCCTTACACGGCTGATGGCAATCCTACAGCATCCTTCTTTTCAAAAGGGAAATAGGAAATTAACGTTTTTTAAAGACTATTAGATTATATTCTTTTCTGATCGTCCTTGCTAGGTAAAAAGCTCTACAAACTAAAGCTCTTGAACTATTCGTTACCATGGTTTATCCAATAGTTATTTGTGCAACAAGAGAGCAAAGTTGTTTTTTGTTACGAGTGCTGATTTTGAGTCGCGAGCAAGCGAAGGATTCTACGTTTGAATCACGAGCGTAGCGTGTGATTCTATGTTAGAATCCTGAGTGTAGCGAGGGACTCAACAGCACGAGATGCAAAAAACTTTGCTCTCGTGTAGCACACATAACTTTTCACCTCATCAGCGAGAACGTATTCGACATTTTGTGTGTGTTTTTGTGTGAAAGTAATGTCACTGACAACTGTCAGACATCGACAATTTCTTTTTAATTGGGGGGCAGATAGCCCTTCAGCTAATAAAATGACAATACAATGTGTCAAAAATAACAAAAAATATTTTTCACCTCACCAGCTCAAACATGGCGATTTTGCTGTCAGATAACAGTGAACAAAATGCGATTTTGTTTCGAGCGTGAGTAGAAAGTAGCTTTTTAATTTTTTCAATATCTGACCACGAATTGTCATTCTTCAGCCAAAGGTTAATTATAAAATTCTAATCATTTGAATCTCCATGCACTCTGTTTCTTTCATATGTATATACCAGAGAGGGATAGAAACTTATCAATTTGAAATTCGATTTTCGAATCCGACCTCGATTGAGAACAGTTCGGATACGCGTAATACCAAAAAATTCGTTAAAAACACCCGAAAAAGTTTTAATTACAACGTATTTATTTTTCTTTATTATATTTTTATTTAACGACCGAATATTAAAATTATTGTGCACTTTATATAAAACAATAGATCATTGCTCAAATAAAATAAGATTTTTCAACTTATTACTTATTGTAAATATAGGTAATAATAATTTATAATTTCACCATTTATCATAGATGCATATTCGAAACGTACCTTAAAAAATATCGAGTTCATATTGTAATTGTTATTTTCTTTTGCATTTATTTTGTTTGATGTTTTGGGAGTAAAAATATTAATCAATTTATAAACAAAATCTCGTATTATAATATGTACCTATTTATAAATAAGCACGTCATGTATCTGCTAAATCTTCCAATTTGATCAAATAATGACAATAACCGTGTTGGTTGGTTGATTATAATTTCAATTAAATTATATTGTTATTCCTTTTTAAGCAGCACGTATCTATTTTCTGATTAATAATGTTATTGAAATCAGCAACAAAGACTATAAACATACGTTGGAAGAAAAAGCACAAAATGTCGAATAGGTGTTCTCGCTGATGAGGTGAAAAGTTGTGTGTGCTACACGAGAGCAAAGTTTTTTGCATCTCGTGCTGTTGAGTCCCTCGCTACACTCAGGATTCTAACATAGAATCACTCGCTACGCTCGTGATTCAAACGTAGAATCCTTCGCTTGCTCGGGACTCAAAATCAGCACTCGTAACAAAAAACAACTTTGCTCTCTTGTTGCACAAATAACTATAGTAAAATGGTAGTAAAGTAGTTAATGTAGTAATCTTATGTCAGTGTCATATAATATTGAAATGCAATGTTTCCTTATAATCAAGTGTTAAGTGTTAACCTATGTGATACTGCGGCTTTAACCTGTTGAAAAGGTCGTGGTACAATGTCAAGACTCAAGACGACGCGACGACGCGCGACGTGTCGTTGAAATTGTGAAAACAATGCTAATGCTTGCATCGGTCAGTGAGAATTGTCGTCGTAAACAAATGGTGACTCGCGACGATAATAGACTAGCATTGAGTCCCAAATTACATTTTTAGAGATCGGCCACAGTACGAGGCGCCAACAATATATATTTGTCAAGCGGTGCTAATGAATAATGATACTTAGTTACTTTTTCATAGGTAGTAACTCTTATAAAATTAAGGTTACCTCTGAACTTAAAGGCGCTTCACGCTGCAAAAAGATATGTTAGTTAGGTGGATGATAGATATACATAATGCTTTATGATAGCGCACCTTAGGATTCCGCTCTTTTCCTTGCGACCCTTGACTATTCTACATATAGGTACTATACAATTTTAATATTGTATTGGAAATTAGTTTTCTATTGAGAAGGGTCATTATTTCAGGAAAAATCTTAACAGCGCCATGCAGCATTTGCCATCTGTTGGTAAAATCTTCAATGTCCGCTCATCTCGCCGGAACGGCTGGACGGATTTTAAGCAATTTTCGTACGGGAATAACTCAGATAGCTACATCCAAAAATGGTTATAGGATGCTTTTCACCTGACTACGGCAAAGAAAAAAGTTTTACGCTGACGAAGTTACACGTAACATTTTGTTTTTGAATAAAGGTGATCCATTGTAATTTTCTAAAATTAATAAATAGTAAAATGAACACCTACTAATCAGGTCAAGTGTCAAATGTGATCATTATGTGGTAAAAGGCGGTAATTCTCACAACAAAGATTAAGAATGAACGACCTCATGAGATTTAGCTACGCTACGTTGGATCAAGTGTGCACTAATCGATGGAGTCCTTGTATTTATATTTACATTTTAACTCACTAATAATCATTTTATGAATGAATGAATCGCATAGTACCTAATAAATGACAGATCAAAATCATCTAATACTGTCAGTTAGTTTTAATTTAATGATACGATTGAATATGTAATTTTGTTATGAATGTAAGTGCCTTTACAGTTTTAAATAAATGTACTAGAATAATTTATTGGTTTAGTATTAATTAATTCACATTGATGTCGATCTGTGCCAGCCCTACCCAGGGAGCAGTTGCCAACCCCGAATTGTTCTTTAGAACTCATTTGTTTGAAATATCTGCCAGCAACACTGTGGCAACAACATGAGTGCAAGTAATTACTAATTACACATAAGATATTTGGCAGGCCGCACCTATTTGTGCAATGCTAAACATTAAAAGTAATTATCATCTAACAGACGAGTATCACATTTTGCCAGGACGTTAGGCCGTAGCATATATGATACAAGGTTCTTTATGCTCATGTACTTAATCTAGTTTTTACCCGTGGTTTCGACCACGCTAAAAATATTCGAGTTGAAGAGTATACCGTGACTTTTTATCTAAATCTATTCTAGAAGGAGTCCGCTACAACTTCGTACGCGTAAACTTCCTTTTTTCTTTGCCGTTTACGGATAAAAAATATAATAATCTTTAGATGTCCAGCTATCCCTCTAAAATCCGTTACGCCGAGTGGTCAACTAGTATTAACACATGCTTATACACTCATTTAAATACACGACGGTCACATTTATTACATGTAGTTACCTACCTATTTCACATTGCCACAAATGTAAATCCACTTACCAAGAGATGCTACTACCAACACAATACGCACGTTTCTAGATAATATTTTGACCGCCGGATCACAAGTGACATGAGAGGTGGAATGCGATCGGTGTGTACGGAGAGAGCACGGAATTTATCACTATTTATCGAATTACCACGACGACGAGGTTGGGGCTGACGGTCCTGGGTTCGAATCAAATATTTGTGTGATGAATAGAGGTGTGCCGTTTCCGATTATTTTTTGTGGGAAATGAGGAATTTGAATATTTTTTCCTGGGTCACGGATGTTCATGGATATTTTTATCTATATTCGTCTATATTTTCGTCTAGAACCCACAACACAAAGGCACTTGCGTTGTGCTTAATTTGGAAGTAGGTCGATTTGTGTACGGATGTGCGATGTTTAGTCATTATTTATTATTATAAGCTTATCATATCCTTATCCACTTAGAGACTCTTAGTAAATGTTTTGGTTCCTAGATCACTACACAAAACGTGAGAAATTTGATCGGTATTAACTATCTCTATAGAAACCACGGAAACTAATGAATACGAATCAAACACTTACTAAGTACACTCACTTAAACACATTTATAAATGTTTGGCTGCCTCATCACAAGTGGGATGGCGCTCTAAATGCGATCGGTATTGGCATTCCCTAGTGAAAGCACGGATAACACTGGATATTCACTTGACGAATCAAACATGTATTAAACAAATAATACGTGTTAACTATCACTACCTTATCCAGCTCTTACCCACTTGGAAACACAAAAGTAGGTTCACTGTACGTACGCTAATATGTTTTGGCTGCCGGATGACAAGTGAGATGGCTCTGAATGCGACCGGCGTTGGCGTTCCCTCAGGAATGCGCAGAACCTGTTCCCGCCAGCTGTGCGTGACGTCACGCCTGCCGGAATTGAGAGATTGATTTCTAAATGCCGTTGCACGTTTTACGGCGATGAAAGGAAGATGAATGACCGAAATTTGTCTGATAGGATTAGAATTTTAATGCGGTTGCTGAAACGTTTGTTAGATTTAACCGCATTGTCATTGCGGAGACACTTTTTAGGGTTCCGTAGCCAAATGGCAAAAAACGGAACCCTTATAGATTCGTCATGTCTGTCTGTCCGTCTGTCCGTCTGTCTGTCCGTCTGTCCGTCCGTATGTCACAGCCATTTTTTTCCGAAACTATAAGAGCTATTACTGTTGAAACTTGGTAGGTATTGGATGTATTCTGTAAACCGCATTAAGATTTTGATGCAAAAATAAAAAAATAATAATAAATATTGGGGGCTCCCCATACTTAGAACTGAAACTCAAAATTTTTTTTTTCATCAAACACATACGTGTGGGGTATCTATGGATAGGTTACCAAAAATGATATCGAGGTTTCTAAAATATTTTTTTTCTAAACCGAATAGTTTGCGTGACAGACGCTTCCAAAGTGGATAAAAGTTGGTCCCCCCCCCTCTAACTTCTAAAATAAGAAAATGAAAAATCTAAAAAAAAACATATGATGTACATTACTATAAAAACTACCAACGAAAATTGTTATGAACGAGATCTAGTAAATAGTTTTTTTTAATACCTAACTTTGCACCTAATTTATATGGGGCGCTATACATACCAGGTGCAAACTTAACTTAACCACTTAGGGATGGAAAGTGTTTATACGGAACCCTCGGTGCGCGAGTCCGACTCGCACTTGGCCGGTTTTATCGTAATAACATGATGGCGATAACTTTCCTCCCGTACAAATTACGAAACCTGTCCAATATTGTAATATTTCAGAGTATTACTCTGTATCTATTCTAATACTTAAGAAGTTACCTGGTCGTTCTTGTTGAGTCGGTTCTTGTAATTGTGAAACCTTTACAGCCACTAGATAATATTTTTGTCTTAAACGATTCATATAAGCTAGTGTATGTAACCTCCGTTAGAATGGCACCTTTCACCGGAGGTGAGGCGATATTTATCACACGATGAAATTACTAATAAATTATTAGTAATAATGTTCGAGTTCCCGCTCGAGGATATATCACCTACTATAATGGTAGAACATGAGTTAGCATAGCAAGCTATACCTACTACGAATATAAGTAGGTACAGTGTGGAAACATTATGAGCCCTGAAGAAAAATTGCCTTAAATCCTAAAGTCAAAGGAACATTATTTTATATTTAAAAAGAAACAAAACTGCATTCAAATGTAGAGAAACTGAACAGTAGCGAACATGCATTACACCAAACCTCAGAAGATTTGTGGTAGAAATAATAAGTATGTAATTTTGGCACGCCGCAGTTAGGTGTATTTCTATAACCACGTACCTACCTACATCCGTTACCAACTGTGGGCCTGATAACCCCCTGCCACGAATGACTTTTTTTGTCAAAATGGCGGCCACAGCTGACGATGACGTCATACGGCTTGTGACACCGCTATCGGAGCGATAACGTGACGCACACACACTATCGTTATACAACATGTGTATGTAATCGTTGTATGTTTCGGTGTAATCCGTAGACGATGAAATGATAAAAAGTCTTGTCGTTTTGTATCCCTTAAAACAGTTAATGATGCAGTCCCTGCTGTCAGTCGTATACATGTGTATTTAAAGTCATCTAACCAGTCCATCACGAGGAAGAATCGATAAATAAGAACGTTTACTAAACTGAAGCTGAAAAATCACGACTGCTAGTAGGGTTATTTAAGATATACGTATATACATATACACGTTATATGGACACCATCCTAATATACATATTTCATTATCTGTACCTCCCAATAATAGAGTATGTTGTTCCCTATATTTTTACAATTAATCGATTGCTTACACGCCTTTTATGTATAATGATGACCTTAATATACTCGCACAATATACCATTGTAGTTACATATACATACTTTCACTTAAGCATTAAGTTCCATAATGTTTTTATTAAGTTCCGTTCAACAGTGACTTTCTCAATTCCCAGCGGCCTGTCTACTTTAGAGGAATTCGGTAATTTAATTCCCTCTCTCTATCTTAAAAAAAAGTATTACTTCGCTATTGAAAAGAAACCAATTAGTATAATATAATATATATGTGCCGGTAGATTCGCAATCTGACTTGTAAAAGTGC
Source organism: Apotomis capreana (assembly GCA_947623375.1). Classification (NCBI taxonomy): domain Eukaryota; kingdom Metazoa; phylum Arthropoda; class Insecta; order Lepidoptera; family Tortricidae; genus Apotomis; species Apotomis capreana. Next base: position 18,432,563 of record OX392512.1, read on the forward strand.
CCTTGTCGCCTACTTACTGAATAATTTATTTCATTTCATATCACGCACTAGCGTGCACCAGGGGGTTTGGCTCCGCCTTCCACTTTTATTCGGTCAAAATCCTAGTTGTAGCGGTGCGCACGCGTCGGTTTGCTGCCTTGCCACGCCCCACATGTTACACAAAAATAAATCAATAACATACAATTAGTATTCTCATCGATAGAGTCATCTTACTATTACAGGAAAATAACTTTACGCAATGGGGAATTGATGATTGTTTTCCTACTTGCAAAAAAATATTCAAACTAGGTTTTTAAAAAGTCCATTCTCCATTCACTGGACTCACTCAACTACACCTGTGACTTTGAACGAGCTAGGACGAGACAGACGTTGGAATCAAGACTCTTGATTCACATTGGCAGGTGACATCACGCAGTCATTGAGCCTGTGATTGAATTCACACTTCGCTACGCTCTGTTTACTCTACGTTTTCCTGGAAGCTATCAACATTGGCTAACAACTATGAGATTCATGCAGATTGGAAAATATATGCGATTGAATGATAGATACTAATATATATATTGTATATATAGTCCTCATCGATTTCGACTACGGCGACCCAATGCAAGAACTCGCACCCTTGGTAAAACAAAGCCACATCTGCAAAATGTGTACTTTACAGGAGAGCAGTTTAAAAATTCTGCAAGTGATTTTTGCTGTAACATTTTTGCGTTTCGTCGAATTGTCATGTACTTTGCATATAGGTTTATATTAATGTAATCAATTAAATGTGTTATGTCCCATTTAATTAAACGCATTATTTTTCAAAATAATGTAACGGATGTGCACATACGGCTATTTATTACCAAGCATCAGCCGACGTATCAGCAGATCCGTCATTATTTTACGAAAATCTACGTGACGCATGTGCACATACGTCTTTGTTTTATGAATAACCCTTGAAATTATGAGGTCGTATATGTGTAAAATATTATATTTCTATAGAATCTGAAAGATTTAGGTATCTGTAAATGAATATTATTTCAAGTGAACTTATTTTACCGAACTATTTACTTAAATAACTAGGCAGCAATGAGTAAAAATACTGTGGTTTGCTACTAGAACACATTAAGTGCAAGAAGATATAACAATGTTATTAATTTTAATACATATTAACTTTTTATCGGCATGATAAGGTATCATCACTTACATAATATTTTCCATATAATATGTACTCCAAAAAAAAAATAAGCGTTAAAAACTGAAACTAGTAAGTAACAACTCGTTCATACTAAACACTATATAAATTTTATTTATAAAATACCCGTACTTGTATTATAAAACTTAATAAACGAATAGATAAGAATATTAAACTTTTTGATAGTAATATATACAACTGTTACTTAATGATAAGCCTTTAAACATGAGCATTGACCTGAGCTTAGTTTTAGGAAACACACGAGTGTTTTAAGACCTAATAATTGTATAAGTCATAAACTGTTTTCATCACAGGCCTTAAAATTTGTATCAGATGATTATTTTAGTATGCAGCGTTTTATGGCAGTGTTAAGATTAAGAATGACTATAAAGTCCGATGCGGGAGTGACAGTGATGAAGATTGACATTTCAATAAAGGGTCGTTAGATGATCGAGCTGGTGAAACAACCCTCCTCTCATTATGGCGTCTCCTCTCGCGTTTTGCGGCTAAAATCTGAAACAAGCTTTGATTTCTCAGTCTTACAGTCTTCGGCTAAAGACTTTCTCCACTTGCTATGCTCGTCGGCTAGAGTTTCCTAGTCTGCTGGGCTGATGCCAAATGCCGGCATCGCTCGCTTAGTGCAGTCCTTAAAACGCAACATGGGTCTCCCCACATTTCAGGTTACGCAGTAAGCGAATGGCATCCATACGGTGCACATGCTTCCCCAGCCACCACAATCTACGTTGTTTAAGCATTGCAGAAATCCTGGAAAACTGCGCGACTTACAACACTCATTCGTGACCCTGTGTCGCCAAGTGATGTTTAGACTGCTACGAAGGCACCGCAAGTGGAAAATATTCAGCCTTATTTCTTGCTTGGATTACGACGTACTGGTTTCAGTTCCACACAAAACTATACTCAGAACACAAGTTTGATACACAAACACTTTGTTCTTGATTGTCAGATAGTAGACTAGTCTAGACTCCTGCACTGAGCTTCCCAAACATTGTAACCGCTTTACCAAGCCGGTTCCCGATATCCACATTCAGTGACAGATTGCTTGACAAGTGGGATTGCTAGATAAGGGAACTGATCAACAACATCAAGGGACACGACACTATCCAACAACATAGTTGGCTGGTGAAAACCTTGCGCCAGAACAACTGTCTTCTTAGCATTAATGGACATGGAAAAGAGAAAACAAGGGTGTGCGAACTTATCGAAAAGAATCTGTAACTCTTGGGAAATTTTTGGCAACGAATGCGGCATCATCGGAAAATAACAGTGAATCTATGTATACGTTTACGACGAATAGATCAAAAAGTTTCCCTTCTGCTCTTGTGTGTAAAGTGTATCCCCTAAACTAAAGTTCCCAAATGCAACCTTCAGACGCAGGGAAAAAGATGTCGAAAAGTATCGGTGGCAATACTCGGCCGCATTCCCTCCGCATGTCGAACAAAGCAGAAGTCCGGCTGTCATGAACAACAGCATCGTGCGTGGAAAGATTTAACTAGGTTTAAAAGTTTTGGTGGACATCTGTCGAGAGCAGGGCATCCTTCTTATCTTTTTTTGCTTTTACTGTTACAAGCACATTATATGCTAGCATGATGAATGCAGTAGTAAGTAGTAACAGGTTATTTTTTCACTGATAGGGTCGGGTAGAGCAGATTCTTCCAAGTTCGCTTTGTCGAAGATTTCCTCGTGTCCCAACATTTCGAGATTCCTTTAGAAACTTCAAATAACGAAAAGAGTAATCACTTCTCTAAAAACGGCATCATAGAAATAACTACAATATGATAAATATGTTAAGATCTACAAATAAGTAGATTTTATTAGTAGGTAAAGTTCGTACAGTTCATATAGGTAATAAAAATAAAAATACGATAAATTTAATGGTTTAAAATGGTTGGAATTACAGGTAAGGCATTTAGTTATTACATATTAATAAAACGTTAGATTTTTTTTACAATAACATGCTTTTTTATACCTTCAAAATTTTTGATAACGACGCATCTTAAACTACGTCCTAAAATAACGCAACATGTTACGATGCGACTATGAATAGTTTGTACAACAACGACGCAAATGAATATACGACCATAATTTAAAAAAACAATTAAATTACCTTAAACTTTTCTTATAACATTATAATACGGTGAATAGAGACTAAAGTACTATGTGTGACCTTACAAACGGTCCGGTAGTTTTGAATTTTTTATATGTTGTCTAAGATGGTTAGTCAGTGTTTAAAATGCAAAATGCACAATCCGCCCCCTCCGCGCCCGCCGCCATATTGAAAAAACCGGCGCTTTCTTCATATTTTTGCTTATATCTTCCTTTAGGAGCATATAAGCTAGAAGAAAGCTTCGACAATGTTATAGAGAGTTAAATTTACTACATTCTCCATTTTATATTTTTTTTCTAGGACAGATAGTTACGGAGATATCTACAATTAAAAAAACGTAAAAAATCGCAGTTTCCTACTGAAAAACAAACGTCTGGATTATATCTTCGTTTAGGAGCATTTTAGCTACAACAAAGCTTGAGCAATATTGTAGAGAATTAAATTTACTATAATTTACACTACAAATTTTGTTTCAAGGACGGTTAGTTACGGAGATATGCACATTTAAAAAACAGGAAAAGTCGAATTTTCCGAATATTTCTCAAAATTCTTGGTTTAGAACGCTGTCATTCAGTTACAGACTAGTTTAGGACAAATTAAAACATGTAGGAAATATAATTGCTTATAAAACTCGTGTCCATTTTTACATACATTTTCGGAAAATGTGACTTTATTTTTTACATATCTCCGTAATTATCTGTCCTAGAAACAAAATTTGAAATGTAAATTATAGTAAATTTAATTCTCTACAAAATTGCCCTAGCACTGTTCTAGCTAAAATGCTCCTAAACGAAGATATAATCCAGAAGTTTGTTTTTCAGTAGGAAATTGCGATTTTTTACGTTTTTTTTAATGTGGATATCTCTGTAACTATCTGTCCTAGAAAAAAAATATAAAATGGAAAATGTAGTAAATTTAACTCTCTATAACATTGTCGAAGCTTTCTTCTAGCTAAAATGCTCCTAAAGGAAGATATGAGCAAAAATATGAAGAGAGTGCCGGTTTTTTCAATATGGCGGCGGGCGCGGAGGGGGAGGAATTGTGCATTTTGCATTTTAAGCACTGACTAACCATCCTAGACAACATATCAAAAATTCAAAACTACCGGACCGTTTGTAAGGCCAAATCCTTTATTCACTGAATTATTATGGCAATATTGCCTAACATGTTTGTTAAAAAAAATATTAATTAGTTAAAAATCCATAAATAACGTCGAATGTGATCATGCGACTGGCTATTTAATCTCAAGAATTAGAACTCAAACAGTCGTATGTGCACATATGATTGTTTATTACAAGATCATTTTCTTGACCTGTAAAAAGTACTTTATCATTACCGGTTTCGTTTTCCGCATCCATTCTCGCCGATTTAGATCCAAAACGCAACGCATGATCACAGTCCGGTAACACCGACGCATCTGCTTTACGACAACGCGCGCGCCGATATGCGCTCACAGGAACGACGTCAAAAAAGGATGCATACGCATTTGTAGCATTATTTTACGTCGCCTCTTCACTTGCGTCGTTTTCCGCTTAAAATATCTCAGAAACGACAAAAGTTAAAATTATAAAAAAAATCTACCGTGTAGAACGCATAATTCTAAGGATATTTTCGTAATAAAACCACTTTTGACGCAAAGTCACATGTTGCATTATTTTACCAAGGGTGCGAACTATGGACTTCGTCTATTGTGGGCTCTGATATAGCTAGCTAAGCCAAATTTAGTTTTAAACTCTCTTTTTCACGTGTGGCAGGGCAGTAGAGTTGGCCAATATTCCAATATACTAATAGTCCAATACGGGAAGGAAGGGTACTCTCAAACTAAAATAATTCGCATTGTACGGTTTTTGTTTTAAGTCACCAAGGTTATATTGAGTAGGTAAATACTATCACAGAATAGATACTAGTACTATTGGCTATGAACATTTTCTAACGGATCTTGAGTGTGCGTTAGGTATAAAAAAGGTTTTGTAAGCAACCTTTGTATTTGATTTGATTATTCAATTGCATTTTTTCTGCACAAGGGCATCGCATTTTACTGTTTTAACATTCCGTATTATTTTCTAACAGTTCTTATCGAGAGATTATGTCAGCGCAATACGAAACGAGTGAAAAAAATATAAATCCCTTAAAATATTATAGAAGTGACTTTTGGCAACTAAAATATGATTAAAACTATGAAAAGTAATGTCAATTTGAATTTATAGTTTCTAAGGCTCAAAGGGCCCTCAGTAAAAAGGATATTACTTATCCTGTTTAAAATGACTTGGCTAACAGGCATATTGACTCTACCTAATATGTAATGTTCTTAATTCATTTGGCACATTAATTCCTGTTTCTTCAATTCACTTACTTTACATTTGCCTATATCCATCGAATTTGGCTAATAACTCTGATGTATAATAATAACATGGTATTTTCTATTTTCCAGGTTAAAACAAAGGACTTAGGACCTGCAGTTAGCGAAGGAACCCGATAGAAACCGCGATGCTTGGTAAGCAGTACGCGTAACGGAGCGGTATCTAATACCTTACGTTAATTAGAAAACGTAAACCTGTCCAATTAACAGCAATACATTTGACTTATTCAGATAATTTAGTAAAAATGGACGTGGAAGACATAGTGGGTGAATTCTGGGACATACTCATAACAAATCATTAACCACATCGCTATTCATCAAATTCAAGAAAACTGATACCTAATTATTGGAGCAACCTTTGCTAAGTATAGAGATGCGCAGAATGTGTCACTAAAATGAAAAGAGTGATATGTGTCTAGTTCACCGAGATATGTATCACTCATCTAGCTCAGTAGATCTTTAGATTATATCGTTCACGAGTGAGTAGAGAACTAGAGACGACAGTCTAGATTTAAAAGACGAATCGACGAGAAAAACGCGAGAGCGAGCGAGTAATACAGAGATGATAGATGAGATACTGAGCTGACTTGAATTTTCAGTGAGCGAAAGAGCTGGTGAGCACCAAATGATACCTAGCTTGTTTGAATCACTCATTGGCGAGCTACCACATCTCTATTACTAAGTTAGGAAATAACGTCCAAGTCTAACAGCCTCCTTCCAGTATGACTTGCTGTTGCTTTAAAGAATAAAGTATCACGAGTAAATGAAAATATTATTCTGACGTTAGTGCTACGAGTATGGTAATAGCATACAAAATTCATCCGATTCAATAAGTCACCAGCTCGCGACATGAATCCTAATGCAGTCGGACGGAAGCTCTCGCCTTATAGAGGTTAACGTTTTAAACGTAGATTTCGAGGCATAATTCTCAGAATGTTTCATTTGAATTTAGATGTCACATCGATATTAAAAATTTATGGTTGCTAAAGTAAGTCGTGCCGCAATAAAAAGTAGCGTTTTACGTCGATTTACACACTCATTAAGTCGAGTTAATGGGCTCAGTTAATGAAACTGGAGATAAAATATTGATTGGTTAGTTAGTTTAGTGTTAGTTGTATATGGAACGGGCATAAGCTGTTATATACTTAATTACCCATCAACATGTCCCGTTCTTAATGAGTTCTGTTAAGTTCATATGAGACAAAGTGCTCTAAAATGTATATCTAAACTGAACTGAACCCGAGAGAGAAGCTTTCAGTGATTTGTCTACTTCTTGTTTGATTACATCTTACCTATACATATATTTAATAGTGACTTTATATCAAGAAGAGCAATCGTTCACTTAGGTAATAATAGCTTGTCGTATAAAGATTTATATATGTATTTTTTCAGAATAACATATTAAGAAAGCAACTTAAAACCAAACATGTGTGACGAACAATTGTGAATGATGTCGAATTGTTGAAAACTGCCGAAAATTATGTAATTGTGAGCTTTTATTCAGATTATATTTCGTTCGTATTTGTATACTTATTTGGTAACTAGCGGCCCGCCCCGGCTTCGCATGGGTGCAATGCTGATAAATTATGCATGTATTATACCTATAAACCTTCCTCTTGAAATCGACATAATCTAAATAAAACCACGTTACATTTACCTGAATTAAATAAGTAGGCATGGCTACAAGGAAAAGCCGGCCACATAGAAGACGGGAGATTTCGCAAGATGGCGGGACTAGCGCCGCTGAGTCACGGTCCCGGATGCACATCTAATACATATTCATTTACAATTATAACCAAGGCTTTATTACGTACCTACGCAGAAAATTTGACGGTGGCAACAATCGAACTAATAGGCAGCTGACAGGCGATTTGATGGCTCATAAAATCAATTTCTCCTTTACGTAACTTACAACTTGATATCTGAATTCTTCTACGGAAGCGTTTGCTTTCGGGAGTCTCGTAATAGTACATTACATACCTAGGGCGGTGAATTCGTGAATGCTCTATAGATTGCTGGTGTTTTTGTATACATATGCGCTCTATAGGGCTTACGAATTACCGTCCGTGGTTCCTCTTAAGTGAGATTCTTCCCGCATAGCGGGCAGAAAATCACGCTTTCAGCCAAGAGTGACGTAAAGTAAATAATAAATCAAATAAAGTGATGAAAAATAAAACTAACTATAAATGGGTCCAAAAATGGGGAGAAAATCTCGCCTCCCTTCCCTGGCCAAAGCAAGACGTAAACCACGATCGGTAATTAGTAAATCTCCACAAAGAGCGCTCTAAAAGGTTGGCAGGGACCACAGAGGACCGAAGAGCTGGCAGCTTCCTCGCACAACGTATCAGCATAGCTGTTCAGTGAGGAAATGCTGCCAGCATATTCGGTACCATGCTGCAGGGGAGTAACTTTTTAAATTTGTTTTAGTTTATTTTCATTTTATTTTTTGTATACAGATGGTATTTGGTTTGTGTTTTTATTAGACTGTTATTACTTTGCTTTGCCTTTTTTGTTTATATAAATATAAATACATATACAGTTACAGTTTAATATGAAGTCAATTATGATTTCAAAAGTCAAAGCTGTAAAATTCCTGAGCAATTATTATTTGTACTTAATTTCCGATTGATGCACTAATTATTTGATTTAAATATATAGATAAGTAATGACCCAGTTGATAAATTTAATACATTTCATGGAAATCAACTTGTAGATAAACCATAACCTACATTTTCTTACTTATTTTAGCATAGAGCATATTAATTATACTAATACAAAATTAAATTACCAAAGTACATTACATACCTAGGGCGGTGAATTCGTGGATGTACCTACCAGATCGCAGGTGTTTGTAGCCCGAACCGAAGGTGTGGGCCATAAATATTTGACGTGGGACTTAATGAATTACCGCCCGTGGTTTGTCGAAAGTTTTACGTGTTGCCTTGGCCAGGGGTGAGATTTACTCCCACTTACGATACGACCCATTCGTATTTCCGAATTCCGGGTGGCTGTTTTACGGGTCGTATTTCTCAATCGATTTTCGGCAAATATTGTGAGCGTGTTATATGCAAATATTTAGATACATTTTCGATTCAGAGCTTCGAAATTTTTGAAAATGGCGGAGATGTGGGGTTACCGTGTACAGTTCACAGAGCCATAAGTAATATCTAGATACAAATGTTCCATTGCTCAGTCTCACACGGAGTCTGCACAAAAGAGCTGGTTATAAAAACTGGCGTAAAACGCAATGGCGGACTAGGTATTGTGGCGACGCGGCGGGTGAACGACATCTGACTCACGAGCTGAAGATAATATTTTACATGCGCAGTGCCGGGTGCCCGCTCGCTGGAGAAATATGTTTTTTTATTCGTTCACACCTTTGCGTTGCATGGTTGTTTTCATTAAAAAACACTTGAAAAAATACAGGTGTGGCGAATAGTTTTGCAACGAACCTTTTACATTATTACTTTTTGCATTAATTATATCTATCGTTTTATTGTTTTTTTTTGCGGTTTAAAAATCATGAATTACGAATCGATATGACATAAGTACCTACCTAATTAATTCAATTCAATTTTATATTAAAAAAAAATGGCTACTGCCCATTGGGTCAATTCTGCCAGTGTCAAAGTTGACGAACGTTGTACGGTGAGTTGAGCTTTTTGTAAAGTGATAGCGATTTACAAAAAACCACGCGGTCTACCGGGCCTTGACCCAAGAAGGGCTATGTACGCTTCAAGTTGAATTCTTCATTAACCATTCACTCATACGTTAGTTCACTGCACAATAGGCTATCAATACTACACATTGAACAACCAAAATGAATAAATAACGAATAACTAAACTTAAAGGCATGCGGCCATCTTAAGTCACAAACCGGAAGCCCCTACCTAATTAAACATCAATGTTTAATTTCATAGGGCGGCCTATTGACACTTTGGCTCGACATGTATTTGACGACACGTTTTGACAAGATGCTAATGTGAGTGACAGATGCTTTGTCACTTATTTATCACGTGATAAACGCAACCATCATAGGCTCCCTGGTGTAGTGTAGTGTCGTGCACCCAAAACCCCGGGATATGGGTATGTAATGTACTCTTAGCCGCGCGAACAAACTTGTAGTGAGCTCATCATTCAGATCCTAAAATCAATGCAAAAAATCCAAAGTATTGCTAGATCCAGCCACTAATAATACTGGCGACGACCTCTAAACGAAAGCTGTGTAGCAGGTTCGCGACCAGTCCGTGACTCATGCGCTAAACCGAGCCGCTCTCGGCTATACATTTGTTAAATAATATTATGTATTTATTTATCGGCGCTATTTATAAACAAACGACTCGTTTGTCGCCGAATACTTCGACAATAAAAGGCTAAATACGTGCATTAAGATGACATTCTTTACTTAAATGCTAGATAAATATAAAGCCCGCTTTCACAATTATTTGTTAGTTATTATTATCAACGGCGAACGATGCCTGTCAATTTTGAGCACAGACAACTTAACCCTAATTTTGAGTATTCTACAGTCGTCATCTGCCGTTAACAAGTACATTCTCTATAGTAAAATTGGAAATAACTGTGACCACTGCACTTTCCATCGTATGGATTTGCCTTTAGCATCGTGGAGTGTATGGAAATCTTCATGTATACCTAATGCCTACCTAATGTCATTTCATGTTCCATAATTAGTAAAAACAGAATTAACTGAAATTGCTAAAAAAAACTATACAATTTTAGAATTTTATAATAGACGTGGTCTAATATAATATTTTTTCTATGTAGAAGGGTCATTATTTCAGGAAAAAATCACCACACAAATAAATCTTTATAACGCCATCTGTCACATAGCACGCAGAGCAGATGGCCGATGGGGCCGAAAAGTGCTCGAGTGGAGACCTCGGACCAGCAAGCGCAGCGTAGGACGTCCACCTACAAGATGGACAGATGACCTTATAAAGGTCGCCGGAAGGCGCTGGATGCAGGTCGCTTCCAACCGGTATATATGGAAGTCCAAAGGGGAGGCCTATGTTCAGCAGTGGACGTCCTATGGCTGAGATGATGATGATGATGATGATGAATGCCATCTGTTGCTAAACATACCTTTGTCCCCCCCCCCTCATCAAACCGAAACGGCTGGACGGATATTACCAATTTTGGTACAGGGATAGCGCAACATTCCAAAACGGTTATAGCGTACTTTTACGGTCGGATCTGCATCCGTCAGTATAATACATCAGCAGCCAGAAAGGCACTAGGCGATGTCATTTATCTAAAGTTCATTGAAGAATTATGTTATCGTTGTAATGTATTTTTATTTGTAAAGCGCAACCATAACCCAACCCTTAATGCAATAAAATACATAAAGCTGAAACTTCGCCGAATCAAAACACCGCACGATTACATTAATGAGGGTCCTAATAACCCGACGGACCGCATTATTATTCGCAGTTACCCCTCCTTATTGGGACGGATCCCTTGTCAGACCTCTTTGATTAATGCTCTACAAAAACAGCTCGAAGAACGCGGACAAAGGGATTTCAGCAGCAATTATACTCGTACTGTCACGGATGGATATCTTGAAACATGACTTTATTGTGCGATAATGACAAATTCAAAATTAAAAGTTTATTTTGCCAAAAAAATTATGTTGATACTTGGCTGTATATTCCTCAAACATCTAGATGCATTCTGCGTCTGTTTTGTTTTTCATGTTAATCGAAAAAGATGGCAACATCAGTGTTTGGGGAATATGGTTAAGTGAGCTGCCGGGTTTTACAGTGAAGAAAACAAATAAAAAGCCTATTGCAGACTATTTTTAGACGTTTTTGTATTTATATAGAACACCAAAATGCGAACATTTTAAGATATCTAATATGATAAATAAGGTTGGAAGCAACCTTATCTATCATATTAGATATATATTAGACTAGCTGTACCCCGCGGTGTTACCCGCTCATCCCACGGGAACACTACATTTATAATAGAATAGAATAGAAAGTTATTTATTATTTTTCATTTTTGTTACATATTATTATGTCCGCGAGAAACGGGTGAGTGCTTAATGTAATATGTCTTATAAGATCTATACATTTAATTTATGTTGTGTAGCTAGTTTGAGTACAGCTCACAGAAAAGTGTGAATTCACTTTGATAATTTACACTTGATTTTTATTACTTTAGAATGTGTTCCCTTGGTGGTACACGGCGTTTACTGACACATTTGTCCCTATCTTTTTTAATGACGTAGTTTATTTCGCCGATTCTTTGGTTATATACCATTGGGTTATATTGTCCATATTTAGCATATTGTGGCCCAGGGGTGTCTAGATCAGGGATGCACATGTCTAAGTTTTTCTATCATGTCTCGGTGTAGGTCGTGTATCCTGAGATGCCACGGATCTTCATCTAGTAGATCCCACAACATTTCTGTGGGAATTGAACGAGGAAAACCTCCCGCCGACTTAAGGGCCATGCGATATTGTCTCTCTATAGTCAATAGATTTGTTTTGCTTACTCTTGGAAGTAGCTGCACTATCCCGTAGTCTAATATGGGGAGTAGACAGGCATCACTGTGAGTTTAGTGTCTATATTTACATTTGAATAATAGCCAATTATTGGGGCGAGCATTCCTCTCACACATTTGGCTTTTTTTACGATAGTTTTGACGTGTTCATTCATACTTAATCTCTTATCCAAGTAGACACCTAGGTATCGCACACAGTTTTTATACTCAAGAGTCGTTCCTTTTAATTTCACTGTAGGTTTATAACCGTTTGGATTTCGCATACTTCGTGCTCTTTTTTTTGTGAACATTATACATTCCGTTTTGTCAACGTTGCATTTTAAACCCCAACGTTGATAATAGTTGATTATTTCTTCAGCAGCCCATGTGGCACGGCGCGTGGCTTGATCTGGTCTTAGAGCCGAGTTTAGTATGCACAAATCATCCGCATACTGAGACAGCATTTGTCCAGCTATTAACGTCTTTGGAATGTCGTGTACATACAAATTAAATATGAGAGGCCCCAAGATAGACCCTTGAGGCACTCCGTGCGGCACATCCACTTCGTCTCCGATTGATGTCCGAAATCTCCCACGAGTTCTTCGATTCATCAAATAGTTTTCAATAATTTTGATGGCATTATTGTTAATGTCTTTATTGATTAATTTTAATATAAGGCCTTTGTGGTTTATCGAGTCAAATGCTTTACTCAAATCTGTCGATATCATGGCGACACTGTGGCCTTCTTCGATGGCATCTGTAATGAATTTTGATGTCCGTAGTATTTGCGTTCGGGATGAAAAGTATCCTATGTCCTTCCCCGGGACTGAAACTATCTATATACCAAATTTCATCTAAATCGGTTCAGCGGTTTAAGCGTGAAGAGGTAACAGACAGACAGACAGACAGACAGACACACTATCGCATTTATAATATTAGTATGGATATGATGGATAAATTCAGTGTACTGAAAATGACTAACTATAACTTATTTAAATTACTATTAATAAAATTTAATGCTATTCACTGTTTGAAAATATGCACTGATGCGTAGAAAAGCGTCATGCTGATGTGAAAATAAATATAATATTATTCTCGTAATTCCCACAAGTACCTATTTCGAAAAATACAACAAACAACATATGCATCATAACATAATTGTATTATTGATTCATAGTTACACAGCAAGTGACAAGACAAGCTGACTCGTCGTAGTTTCTCTTCCTAGTGCTATGCTACGGCGTAGCAGGCCCGTAGCAGTGCTACGAAGCCCACAGTGCCCTTAACGTTACCCTACAAAATTTCGGCCCAATACCATCGCCGCCGTGCTTGTTCTATCTTCATTAAGTGCTGTAGAACACGGACGAAGAAAAAGTACTTACCTACGTATCTACTCGTACCTACTTAAGTAATAGAGATACGGCATAATATAAGTGAAAAACTAGTTTTATGCCACTTTTTTATTTTATTTTGCTGTCGTTGTGTGTGTAATTAATGCAATTAATTTACCCCTTTTGTAATCTGACGTCCACTTGGTTTTTAAATAATATGGTAAGTCCCATAAAAAAAAAAAACCGGCCAAGTGCGAGTCGGACTCGCGCACCGAGGGTTCCGTACAAACACTTTCCATCCCTAAGTGGTTAAGTTAAGTTTGCACCTGGTATGTATAGCGCCCCATATAAATTAGGTGCAAAGTTAGGTATTAAAAAAAAAATTATGGTTTTCGTAATTATTCCTTTATCTATGCTATAAGACGTTGCTTCGTACCAAATTTCAAGATTCTGAGTTCACGGGAAGCACCCTGTAGGTTTTGATTCCCTTGCAAGTGTCGAAAATTTGCAAATTAGGTGCAAAGTTAGGTATTAAAAAAAAATTTATGGTTTTCGTAATTATTCCTTTATCTATGCTATAAGACGTTGCTTCGTACCAAATTTCAAGATTCTGAGTTCACGGGAAGCACCCTGTAGGTTTTGATTCCCTTGCAAGTGTCGAAAATTTGCGGCATAAACGGCTGTATCTTTTGATTGCGTTGGCTTAGAAGTTTGATTTTTTCACAGCTTCAAGGGACAGTAGACCTGAGTAATTGATATAAATTTCAGCTTCATACGTCCACGCGTTCCTGAGAAAAAGGGTCTTGACAGACGGACAGACGGACAACAAAGTGATCCTATAAGGGTTCCGTTTTTTCCTTTTGAGGTACGGAACCCTAAAAATGTTGTGTTTATGTTAATGTTAGAATTAGAAGATCTCATAAGAGAGGGTAACTGAATATAACTTATGTAAGAGCTCGTAATGCCAAATTAAATTTATAAATGCCGTTGAAAATGAATTATATTATTATGGCTAATAAATAGATAACAATATGTTAAACAAATTATATGACTACCAACAGGAACGCAAAAGACTAAAATAAAAGAAAATTGTAACCCGTAATTACGGATATGTTAAATAAATAAAAATCGTATAATTTATGGGTTATCGTTTTTTTACAGTGTCTGAATATACATTCGAATGATACACACGTAAAATTTAACACACTGATATAACTGCTTGCATAATGTTTATTATATGAAGATAAAGTAAATATATTTTAAAGCTTAAAATAAATGCGCCTGGAACGAGAGTCCTCATACAACAGATTTTTGAAATATGAAGCCACTTTTGGTTTTATGTGTGCGTATCTAAGCACCAATCATAAGATACGTTTTGCTTGTGACGTTGACGTTGTGACAGATGCACACACGGACGAAACTTAGCCCGTGGCTAACCAAAACGAGCTTCACTTTCAAGCGCTGATTAGGTTTTTAGGTGTATTTATTCTAAGATTTAAAGTACTAATACGTGGGAGGTGATTAGCAAGAGATTTTGGGCAGGACTGCACGACCGGCCACGCCCACACTTTATTAATGTATTATAGATTACGATTAAGGAACCGCCAGAATTAAATTCCAGAAACAGTAAACGTAGTTATAATACTCCGCAAATGAATTGATACATCAAGAAATCTTGCGTTGAAGCCTCATTTGAGCTGCAATTAATAAAAAATATATTCGTAAAAAATACTAATATACGACCTTAATATATGGTCAGTATCCTATACAAGCACAGACGAAGGGTTAATTTATTCTAGACACAGACTATTTATTCAGTCATCAAGGGATATTTGAGCGAATTAATGGTTTCCAATCCTCATCGAATCACCTTAGCAACTGAAATGAAACGCTTTTGCGTTGTTTATTTTCCCTAAGGTTTGAAGGTGATTCAAGCGAGTTCCACGAACCGCGAAGCTGCAGCGATGACGACTTGCATCCGCCATTTTGGTAATAAAATTGATAATTACTAACACTCACGCGCACAATTTTTCGCGCTCGAGGTGAATTTGCTCTGCGGAATACCGTAGTGAATTATACGAGTATTCATAAACGCTCAGCTATATTTTGCTAACAAACTCTTTATATAAGTCTTGCAATACGCCATATATGTAAGTACAAACTCTTAGCAATCTGATGACGTAACATCCGGTCACTTTTAGGAGTTTGGTGAGCGCCACGCCGATACCGATAATACATAATCATTGGCCGACGGGAAACTACATAATGCAATTACGTGTTTTTTACCGCCATAGCTATTTCTTGACTCACGTGAGTTCCAGTTCGCTCAACCGTGATATCTACTCCCATTAAAATGCACCAGACAATATCTTGTTACCATAATTAATTGAGTAATTACAATGGGCGTTAAACTCATTTTATTTTATTAATGCAAGATGAGTTTATATTTCCTGTTAAATAGCACAATTGTGTCTGCGCTAACCGATATCTATTATTTAAAGTTAGTTTAGACATAGATGCTGCCCGTATATATGCATCAGCGACTGCCAGACAACGCGTTGAATGAAATGAAAGGTCGTCACGCTGAAATCGCCGGCGCTCAGCGCGAAGGCGACGCTCGCGCCATGCGGGCAATGCTCAGACGAGTGGTTCCCGCCAAAACGGGCGCAGGCTGTGGCGCGAAGGCTCGCGATTGGTCGGCGGCGGCGCGGCGGCGCGCGCGCAAGGCCGCCGGTTTTCCCGCGAACAATGCCAAATGGTGCATTTGTCAAGGTGAGTTCGTTCACCGCCGACGCGCGCTGCCGACTATCGCTCACTCGTTCGCGTCGCGCCGATCGAAGGTCGACAGAAGGCAGCCGGGCTCTTATCTCACCCGCTTGCGCTGAAGATACATTCATTAGCATCCAATCTTTGTTACAGGTGAAACTGAATTATTAAATTGAAATATTCTCTGTATTGTTTGGTGTAATAGTGTACTTAAATAGTGAGGTGACTGAGGTGTAACTTTTGCTGCAGGAAAACAGGTAATGAGTCATACTCGTATTATTTTTAGGTATTGTTGTGTAACTAAATTACTTCAAATATTAAATATAATAAGATTTGCTGCGATTCTGCCTCGCTACCACACGTACTTAATATTTATACCTACTAAAAACCGCACGTCACGCCTTAGTGTTATTTTTTCCTTACGTACATTTAAATTAGTTAAATGCGTAAATAAAATACTGCTAACGCAACTGCTTAATTACGTACCTATCTAAACTTAATATTACCTAACCACACGCACCGTCTTTGTACTAGAACTTGGATTTTTTTGTTTCATTGCACAGCATCATTTATATTACACATTTGAAATAAGTAGGTATAACCAGCTAATATTCCGCCTGTTGATGAGACACATTATATTCAATGGTAAGTGTGACGTCGGGCTCATTGTTGCCGCCGGTGATTCAACTCGGGATTCAAACAAAGAAGAAACGGAAAGGAACAAAGAAGAAAGAAGACCAGTATCAAGTGCTACGCCCGGACGAACTTCCCAGTTCGGCCGATTCGCGGGTCGGTGGGATCTTCGTCCGTTTGTATCGCTTATACGTGTTTACGACGGCCTCCAGAAAACACATCAAATTTTGAGCTACTAAATGTGGAAAGGTGCAACACTTACAGTGAACAGTTCTTGTAGACAATCGCTTTAAGTGCATGTCACCCGATTCGTCGACTGCAAAGAACAACAATATAGCTAGAAGATGCCATCCGTTAAATCGACAAGATATTAACTAAGTAAAAGTTTACTATCAAGATATTATCTCGTAATTTACACAATGTCTTGTGGTTTCTAGATAGAACTCCATAATTATAAGTTCAGAGTAATGCATTTTTGTTTGTGTATAGCGATCAAGCGATGTAGTAGTAGTAGTATTTCTGTGTGATTTTTCGCGTAGAAATATATGTCTTATTTTTGTTAATATGTACATCAAGAACTGAAAGAAGTTTTTTAGACGAAGTTAAGAATAATTAGCAACTGTCATCATCTCTTTTCATAACATAGTAGAAACAGCCATCAATGTTAGGATCACATCTGCATGAATTGGTCTAAAACTCTGCCACTAAATCTGCATCAACTGTATATTTTATCTTTATAAATATATATATTATTTTTTTTAATTTCAGTTGTAATGGTACTACCCTTACTATTGAATTGATGTGCCGATGGAAAGTAAGTATGTATACAAAATTCTGAAGAGAATTGTTACCATTTCTTATTCGGAAAACTGTTATGGAAATGTGAAACATTTTCGAGAACTGTCTCAAATCTACCGACCGTAACGATTTAACTTTGTCTTATGCATTACTAGGGACACGCCCCGGCTTCGCACGGGTGCAATGCTGATAAATTATGCATGTATTATACATATAAACCTTCCTCTTTAATCACTCTATCTATTAAAAAAAACCGCATCAAAATCCCTTGCGTAGTTTTAAAGATTTAAGCATACAAAGGGACATAGGGACAGAGAAAGCGACTTTGTTTAATACTATGTAGTGATTTACTGTTTTATCTAAGAAAACGGGGACGACACTACAGTATTGCCACTTTTTAATTTCTACTCTTTATGGTCAGACGGTACCTATGTTATATTTATGCTAATAAGTACTATAGTCTGGCTAATGAAATAAATGATCATGAATCATGATCATTGAAGTAATGTTACCCTAAAATTGTTGTGTCACATATTTTGAGAAATAGTTAATCTGAAAAATGTTTGCCTGCGTCATGGGCACTACCACGGCACTACCGACGGGTCCTACTTTTTAGGGTTCCGTAGTCAACTAGGAACCCTTATAGTTTCGCCATGTCCGTCTGTCCGTCCGTCCGTCCGTCCGCGGCTTAGCTCCGTGATCATTAGTACTAGAGAGCTGAAATTTGGTATGAGTATGTGTATGTGTAACGCCGACAGAACAGTAACATAAAATTTAAAAAAAAAAATTTTTCGGGTACCTCTCGAACACCTAAAGGGGGGGTGAATTTTTTTTTTCTTTTAAACATTGGTGTGTGGGGTGTCGTTGAATAGGTCTTGTAAAAATAATAGGGGTCTTCTAACATTATTTTTTGATAAAATCAGCAGTTTTGTAAATATTCGCTCCAAAAACAAAAAATAGTGTCCCCCCCTCTAACTTTTCAACCACGGGTCAAAACAATTCGGAAAAATTCATGTTAATGAGGCTTTATAAGTACTTTCAATGAAAACTATATTGAACAAAATCGGTCGAGCCGTTTTTGAGTTATCGCCAAATTTCATATTTTTTCTTTAAAAGGTCGTAAGTTGACTTCCAGAAGGTAATAAGTGATTACAGTTTCTAGGGCGTTTACGACCTTTTTATAGAGCTTAAAATCTTAACGTAAACCTCGGGCTTAAAACAGCAGTTTATTGTGAAGGATGAGCAACTACGGAACCCTACATTGAGCGTGGCCCGACATGCTCTTGGCCGGTTTTTTATTAGGGTTCCGTAGCCAAATGGCAAAAAACGGAACCCTTATAGATTCGTCATGTCTGTCTGTCCGTCTGTCCGTCTGTCCGTCTGTCCGTCTGTCTGTCCGTCCGTATGTCACAGCCATTTTTTTCCGAAACTATAAGAGCTATACTGTTGAAACTTGGTAAGTAGATGTATTCTGTGAACCGCATTAAGATTTTGATGCAAAAATAGAAAAATAATAATAAATATTGGGGGCTCCCCATACTTAGAACTGAAACTCAAAAATTTTTTTTTCATCTAACACATACGTGTGGGGTATCTATGGATAGGTCTTCAAAAATGATATCGAGGTTTCTAAAATATTTTTTTTCTAAACCGTATAGTTTGCGTGACAGACGCTGCCAAAGTGGAAAAAAGTTGGTCCCCCCCCTCTAACTTCTAAAATAAGAAAATGAAAAATCTAAAAAAAACATATGATGTACATTACTATAAAAACTACCAACGAAAATTGTTTTGAACGAGATCTAGTAAGTAGTTTTTTTAATACCTAACTTTGCACCTAATTTATATGGGGCGCTATACATACCAGGTGCAAACTTAACTTAACCACTTAGGGATGGAAAGTGTTTGTACGGAACCCTCGGTGCGCGAGTCCGACTCGCACTTGGCCGGTTTTTTAGTTTAGCTTTTAGTGTGTAATGTTTATTATTGTTGATACCTTTATTTTATTGTTTTTTACGTTTTGATTGTGTCTTTAATATAAAAATTCATGCAGTTAAAATTATGTAGGTACATCTTTTTTATTTCTTTTAAATTAGTTCAACCATTTCATTGATAGATAATGTTTTAGTTGTGTAAATTTATGAAACACGTAGGTAATGAATGATGCCTGGTTATTTTTTGATGTTTATTTGGTCGCTAAGGTGTAAAGCCTTTCAAATAAATAATGCAAAAGATCATCACACAAAGCACAAGGAAAAATTGTAAAGGTTATCTACGTTAGGGTGGTGGAGCGGTTAACACGCTGGACTGGTAATCCAGAGGTACTGGGTGCGATTTCCGGTCTCTTCCGTCAGGATACACATTTCAATTTTTCTTTGTGCTTTGAACTTTGTATTAATAGTTTTCAAGTTTCGGTTTTAATGCATTTTATAATCAGTCACGTGGGGCCAGTGCACGCAGTGGGTAAGTGTCCGCAAATCCATCATAATCATATAATCATTTATTCGCAGTAATATGGTTACAGGGGTCTTCTTAAATTAAAATGAGAACAGCATATTACTCCATTTCTGGCGTGCGAATATTTTGCAAACAAGAATACTTGCAAGCATACTTAATAACTAAAGAACTCATTAATAGAGGAAAAGGGTCGGTCCAACAACCATGTATATGTAGATTTGTCTTGAATCTATTCAGAGGCAGATTACACAGGTCTCTGGGCACCTTGTTAAATACTCTGATAGCCATAACATAGGCATTTCTTTTATAAATTTGCGATTTCAATTTAGGAAGGAATAATTTACCATCATTACATTTCCTTTGTGTTCTGCTACTTACATCAGTTATTTTTTTAAACAAATCTGGATATTGTTTTACAAATATTGCTAGCTGCTTAATATGTAGGCACGGCACTGCAGTGTAAGTAATTTTAGTCTTTTAAAGAGTGGCTTACATGAGTCCGTTATATACGCACCACAAATAGCTCTTACACATTTTTTTTGTAGAATGAATACGTTATTTACATGCACCGAGTTCCCCTTCAGCAACAATCCATATTGAAGCACCGATGCCACCCAGCCATGGTATGCTGTTAAACTAGTAGCCTCCGATGCTACTTGTCTTAAACTCCAAAGTGCAAATATAAAACTAATTTTATTACAAACTTTGTCTATATATGCGAACTCCAAGAACAGTGGCTATCTATGATCATTCCAAGAAAATTTGTGTGTTTGACTTCTGTAATTAATTCATTCTCATATGAAATTAAAACCGTCATATAAAAATCTCATATGAAAACCAATGGGTGAAGCCATGTATTTCATTCCGATATTAATGGGTTTGCGCACACTTACCCACTACGTACACTTGCCCTACATGACTCTATACTTACCTTAAGTTTCTTTATTTTTCTGTTGATGACATAAGTTTCGTAAAGTAATATTTATTTTAATTTCAGTGGTTTTATTCCCTTGTTTATTGATCACATGTTATGAATTGTTTAATACAGTATGTACATATCAGGTACCTACTATTAAACTCATAGAGCCGCAGTATGTAGTTTTATTATTTTCTTAAATTCTAGTGTTATATATGATCGCACCTATTTTAACTTCTGCTCAAGGAGTACGTTATTTTAGCTTCGTAAACTGCATTTTCTTTTAGTATTAATCAGGGAAAGTACCTAATATAAGTGTGTATATTCTAGAGCTTAGCGAATTACAAGACTGCAATATATTTGCCGCTATTGGACATAGATGACAATGTACCAGTATTTAAAAACCCAGTTTTTGACAGTTTTTTTTTAATACGATACATAGGTATTACGAATTGCGAATATCCGACTACCCCATTCTACATGTCTCCCACATCGATAGGTCGTGTAGCTTTTTTAATAATTTAATTTAAGTTTGCTCATATTCACATGAATTACATATCCGGTTTGTATGGTGCTATGGTGCGGGAATTATAAGCAGGTACAGGTGGTTTAACCCTTTAACGCGCAAGATATATTTTTTATTTTATTTTGTTTTGGGCATGAAAATAAGTTAATAGGGTAATTGTAAGCCTAGGAAAAATAAAATAAAAAATGTTGCATGTAAACTTTTTTAGAAAATGTATGTTAAGTATACTTAACATTGTCCAACATTGAACATACCACCCATGTTGAGCATTCTTAACATTGCGCATTATGTGGAAGTTGCAATAGATGACTTATTTATGTTTTCTGTGAGAAAAACATTATAATTTTAGCTACATGAAACGAGTAAAAACACTATTTCTTCGAAACAAGACACGTCTTATTTTATATTTTGAACATTGCAAGTTTGTGTAGCCATTATTGCAATAATCGTATCGTCCGTAGATCGTGAACCCTGGTAAGTGTCCCGTATTATCATATTGGACTGCAGTAGGAGGTCTCGGGACTGCAGCTGTTTTTTGGCACGCATTGCCTTGTCCACGTCCAAAAGTCCAATTCTATTTTTCTTCAGCAGCTCCATTGCTATTTGAATCCGATACTTCTTCAACGTCATTTTCTTTTGTTCTCCGTTATACGGTTCGTTCGCTCTAGCCTTCTTTGACAGTAGTTTTTCCGAGAAGCATTTGTCCTGACGACCCCTAAGGCGGTTGTTTTTTACTGTCCCAAGACTAAAGATTCCATATTTATTGCGGAGTACACGTATCAGCTCCAGGGACGTGAATAAAATATCAAAATATACGATAGCTAGCTGGCTGGTTAGTCTGTTAATGAACAGAATCGAAACGTGTATTCTCCAGCGTATGGAAGGAAGTCATAACCGAGTCCAAATATTCCAGCACGTACAAATAATTTGAATCCCCATTTCTTCGGCTTTTTTGGCAGATATTGGCGTCTGGAACCCGCTCTCGCTCCTTTATATGGCAGCATCAATTTATCTATGCTAAACCGCCTTTCTTCTTCAAGTTTCAAACAATGTTGTCTAAGTTTTTCATGACTGGACGTATCTTAAAGTAGAGATTATTATCGAGATTGCAATTATCGGCGAAATGTAGATGCCTCGTCACGTTTTTAGGTGTTTTAAGGGCAAATATCTGCGACCGGTACGTTGCATGTCTCACGAAGATATGTCTAGGTTCTTCATCTGTGCTCTCTAACAAATTTAGTATTTCTAGAGAAGGTGGTATGGATCGCGGTTCAAAGTTTGCATCAGCATCAGACAGGTTCTAAGTGTTAATATTTTGGTTAGCTTAAATTTTTCTTCAGAATGATTGCTGCTGTCTGAATATTCTGCAATTCTTGGCTCATTTTATTTAACCATGGAGC
This sequence comes from Apotomis capreana, assembly GCA_947623375.1. NCBI lineage: Eukaryota > Metazoa > Arthropoda > Insecta > Lepidoptera > Tortricidae > Apotomis > Apotomis capreana. The sequence goes on from OX392512.1 coordinate 18,455,553, forward strand.
ACGCACCAAATCCAGGCAACATGTCAATAAATAAACATGCAATATTAGGCACAAAAACAGCTTTTGGCATATACATACGGAAAAAATATTATGTACCCTTTATCATTTATTTAACCCTAACTTCGCAATGTTAAAAATACTCAACAATTTAAGCAGAGTGTATATTGTGCATAGATGGACAATGTTGAGAATACTCAACATGCAGTGAAGTAGGTGTGTCTCTCAAAATTTCGCAATGTTGAGAATACTCAACACGCATATTGGGAACCAAATAACGTTCAAGTCTTACACCCAATTTGTTAGAAATATACCAGAACACAAAGTTCATACCCTTAAAAATCAATTGCAAGCGTAATTCAATCGATATTATGGTGATAAATATTTATTATGAATTATTATTTACCTTACTTCCCACAGTCATCGGTTCTTTCGGCACCATTTTGCCGCGAATTGACAAAATATGTGCATCCGGGCAATAAACATAGTCGGTGAAGATTCGTTTGGAAATAAGGAATTATTTTATAACTATAAGTTGTGAATATAATCGAAAACAACTTGGCAGGTTTTTTTTTGTTTTGGGCGTTGAGTATACTTAACGTTGCGAGAAAGAGGTTTAATCAAAATGTTTGTTCCTGTTTGTACCTGTGAGTCATTTTCAAAAAACATGTAGGTAGTACTTAGTTAAAGGCTTAATAAAAACAAAATTAGGTACGATCGCGTCCTTTGTGTTACGAAAGTTACTCATACAAAAGATATGGGTAACTATCATCACACAAAGGAATCAATTATGGTTTGTTTTAATCAAAGCCCTTAACTATGTACTTACATGTTTTTTGACTCAGATATGAGCGAACTTAGATGATTAAAAATAAAACTACATGACCTACCGATGTAAAAAATTTAGTCGGATATTCGTAATGCTACTACCTATAGGTATATATCGTATTTTTGAAAGACACGTGAGACAAAAATATGGGTTTTTAAAAGACTGTGTGTACTGGGCGCAATGTGGCCTACTTAAAATATGGAAAAAGAAATTTTTAATATAATAGTATGATAGGAAATAGTACCTTTATTTAATTCACCAGTTAATCAAGTAGAAATTATACCTAATGCTAAAACCCGGAATTTAAATAAAAAAGGAATGCGAGGTACTCGAATAAAACGAAGCTTTGAAATGCGGAAACTTACACAGAGCTGAAAATCTTTTAAACATGGCACAGCACAAAGTGGATCTTGACAGCTCTCGCATTTGATTTTTTGGTATATTTGGCCGAGCAACACATGCGACAACGTCTGTAGGAAAAAAAAAGTTCTTAGTAGCCAGCCCCACAAGCAAATCCGTCAAAAATTGCCTTATTGCATTTTGGTGTCCCACAGGGAAGTGTACTTGGCCCTACCTTATTTCTTATATATATTAATGCACTATGTGCATTAATATATACACGATGATTTTGTGCGGTGATCAGGTACCAACTTTTCTAACTCAGTAATTGATGGCGGTCACGTTGAAGTCGTAATTACATGAAAACAAACTTTAATTTTTCTATGATAATTTTTATTTTGAAACCAATTTTGTCTTAAATTCCTTGTCACCGAACTAATCTGTATCGGTGTACTTACAACCTCTTTAACAATTTAATGGGAATGACCATTTATAAGTAATAACTTGTCATTGTCATTGTCATTACATAAAAAAGTCCTAGAAAAGTTCGTAAAATTTCCCGCCATTTCGATGACACTTGACGTAGGTATCTTACTTCAATAATTTATGTAGGACTAGCTGTTGCCCGCGACTTCGTCCGCGTGGAATCTTATCTTGAACAGTTTACATCTTTATTATATTAATTTCAGATCTAACCAATGTTGAAATTACTTTTCTTTTTTTGCAAGTTGATGATTTTGATGTTGGTTACTGTAATTCAACAAAAAATAAATAATAATAAATATTGAAGTGCTGCTCCCATACAATACACGTGTTTTTATTTTGCCATTTTATACGTAATGGTACCGAACTTCGTACGCGAGTTCGACTCGCTCTTGGCCTCTTTTTAGTTTTTTTTTCGGCTAAATTGCTCTAATTACGCGGAATCATAATGAACTCAGGTTTACAGTCCCGCACTCAAAATAAATATTTGATCTTCAAACAAATTTTCAACCCCTTTTTCACCACCTCCTGGGCTGAATTTTCAAAAACGAATTTACTTTTCTTGTATACAAAGTTTCAAGTCCTGCGCTCAAAAAAATGTTTGATCTCAATACAAACTATCAACCTCCTTTTTACCGTCTCAGGGGTTGAATTTTCAAAAACGCTGAAATTACTTTTTTTTGATTTCAAATTATATGCCTTTATACAAAGTTTCAAGTCCGGCGCTCAAAAAAAGGTTTGATCTCCATTCCATTCCAAACATTCGACCCCTTTTTAGGGTTCCGTACCCAAAGGGTAAAAACGGGACCCTATTACTGAGACTTCGCTGTCCGTCCGTCCGTCCGTCCGTCTGTCACCAGACTGTATCTCAAGAACGGTGATAGCTAGACAGTTGAAATGTTCACAGATCATGTATTTCTATTGCCGCTATAATAAAAAATACTAAAAATAAAATAAAATAAATATTTAAGGGGGGCTCCCATACAACAAACTTGTTATAGATATATATATAGGTACGGAACCCTTCATGCGCGAGTCGGACTCGCACTTGCCCAATTTTTCACCATCTTCAGGGCTACATATATTTTCAAAAACGCTGAATCACTTTTTTTGTATTCTAATAATACGCCTCTATTTAAAGTTTCAAGTCCCACACTCAAAATTTTTTTTAATCTTCATACAAACTTTCAACCCCTTTTCACCACCTTCAGGGCTGAATTTTCAAAAACGCTGAAATTTCTTTTCTTGTATTCTAATTATATGCACTAATACAAAGTTTAGTCCCGCGCTCAGAAAAAGGTGTGATCTCCATTCAAAGTTTCAACCCCTTATTTACCAGTTTCAGGGATGAATTTTCAAAAGCACTTAAATCAGTTTTCTTTTATTTTATTTTAATACCTATTTACAAAGTTTCAAGGTCCTAGCTTAAAATTAAAATTGAACCCCGAGACAAACTTTCATCCCCCTTTAAACCCTTTTAGAGGTTGAATTTATAATGACGTTAAATTAATGTTATTTTGTTATTATTATATATGCCTCAGTCAAAGAATTTGTAATGGAACCAAACTTTCAACCCTTTTTAACCATTTTAGGGGACGAATTATTGAAAACGCTGAAATTTCTTTCCTTGTATTTTAATTATATGCCTTTATACAAAGTTTAAAGTCCCACGCTCAAGAAAAGGTTTGATCTCCATACAAACTTTCAACCCCCTTTTTACCACTTAAGAGGATGAATTTTCAAAAACGCTGAAATCACTTTTGTTCCATTTTATTTGCATAACTTTTTACGAAGTTTAAAGTTCCTAGCTTAAAATTAAATTTGAACCCCAAGACGAACTCTCATCCCCCTTTTAACCCCCTTAGAGGTTGAATCTTTGATGACGTTAAATTAATGTTATTTTGTTATTATTGTATATGCCTTAATAAGAAGTTTTAAGGATTTTGTAATGGATTCACACTTTCAACCCCTTTTTAACCCTTTTAGCGGACGAATTTTTAAAAACGCTGAAATAACTTTTCTTGTATTCTAATAGTATGCCTTTACACAAAGATTCAAGTCCCGCGCTCAAAAAAATACTTGATCTCCATACAAACTTTCAACCCCTTTTTTACCACCTTAGGGGATGAATTTTCAAAAACGCTGAAATCAGTTTTCTTTTATTTTATTTTAATATCTTCTAACAAAGTTTCAAGTTCCTAGCTTAAAAAAAAACTTGTATCCCATACAAAGTTTGCACCCCTTTTTAACACCCTTAGGGATTGAATTTTTCAAAATCGCTTCTTATCTCTAGCCTACGTTATAAAAGTAACCTACTGTGCAAAAATCAACTCTCTGACATTAGTAGTTTCGGCTGTGCGTTGATGAGTCAGTCAGGACTTCTTCTTTTATATATATAGATGACCAGTATCTAGGGGTTATTAGTTTTAATTATGTTTTAACTTTTAATTAATTTAACAGTGAGGTAATTGCGCGCGACCTCGCGTTTCAAGTTTAATTTTAGCTAAATATTAATATTTTTCTACTCCTGATCACCGATTAAAAATCATCGTGTATAAGAAATAAGGTAGGGTACATGCAAATTAATGAGGGACATATATTTTCCTATGCAGACGACACTGCAGTCGTTTTTACTGGGAGCTCTTGGGACAGTGTAAAAAAAACTGCAGAGCAAGGACTTTCCAAGATAGCCCACTGGTTACGATCTAATCTACTTACATTAAATACAACTAAAACTAATTACATTTGCTTCACAAATTACAATAGTACCTACTCAACCAGACAATAACTTCAGCATAAAAATCCATACATGTAGTACTTTTCAAAATCAAAACTGTATATGTACCCCGATAAATAAAGTAGAGAGCATTAAGTATCTAGGAGTAATATTTTATCAGCGTTTGACCTGGCACTTGCACTCAGAGTTAATCATGACTCGTATCAGGAAGTTAATCTGGGTTTTTAAAAATCTTAGACATGTTGCTACTAAAAAGCTCCTCACGCAAGTTTATTTATCCTTGGCTCAGTCCATTATTACTTACTGTATACCGGTGTGGGGAGGCGCTACCAAAACCAAATTCTTAGAACTTGAAAGAGCCCAAAGATCCCTCCTAAAGGTTATGCATTTTAAACCATATAGATGTCCCACCCTAGAATTGTACAGAATATCAGATGTTCTATCAGTTAGAAAACTATAATGTCGGTAGTTCTCAGATTACATAAATATACACCATATACATCAGATGTACAAGACCGTAGGCGAAAAGATAACATAATACCAACCTGTTTTTCTAATACAACGTTTGCAAGTAGGCAATATGTAATTAGATCGGTAAAATTATACAACTTAATAAATAAACAAATTAATATCTATCCCTTATCACATTATGAATGCAAACACGCGTTAAACAACTGGCTGAAACATAAAACTTACCACGACATAGAAAACTTATTGCAAAATATTTTTGAAATATAATACATATAATAAACTCTCCACAAGCAATACAATAATTAATATACAAACACACACACATACACACACACATCACGCGCGCGCGCGTGCACACACACACACGCACACACACATATAATATTGTTCGCATATTTAAATTGTTTCTAAACTAGTTAAGAATAGTTAGTGAAATTTTAATTATATTATATTGTTCAATAATACAAATAATTTACCACCTAGAAGAGCGGTGCCTCTTAGCACAAGTATGAAATACTTAAAAAGGGGTACCAACACTGTTTGTCAGCTGAATTTCTGTGTTACTGAATAAATACATTTTTTTATTTTTTATTTATTAAGTATTATTAGAAAATAAGGTATGGCACTCCGGCTAGTGAGCCTTTCTACGTCACTGATTAGTTGCCTATAAAATCATTATAAGGAAAAAATGTTTTCCACCAGTCTTCCAAAAAAAATATGCATTTATGCATTACAGTTCATTAACTGAATGTTATATTCCCGTAATAATTGATTAAAAACTCACGATTTTATGTGATTCATACAGGTAACAAGGGAAAGGGGAGTACATCACTGGCAACAACTAATCAATTCCCTAGAATGATCAATACATGAAACAAATAATTAGGTATCATCATTCATAGACCGGGAGATAGTGACACAATTTTCTTGGTCATTTGTAACAGTATGGCGGTTCTTCAGGGTGTGGTACAAATCGTTTGACACTCTGTAATTTATCCGACGAGTTCGACTAACGCCCACGCGATTGGGCCGCCGGTACCAGCGCTATGACCATCATTTTTATTTTTGTCATTGCGTACTAAGACCCCTGAAGAACCGCCATACTGTTACAAATGACCAAGAAAATTGTGTCACTATCTCCCAGTCTATCACATCCAAAATGCCATTTAAACCACAAAAGAAAAACTTAACGTACCTACAAAAGGCGGACTAAATTCCATGGGGCATGGGGCATTCTACACCAGTCAACCTTAGGGCAAAGCAGAAAAATTGTAGGCAGTGCATCTAAATATAAATAAATAATAATAATAGCCCAAGCTACTCTATCATTCAATAAACATTAGACTTTATCCGTACAGAAGTTTTCTTAAAACCTTATCTCGTGAAACTTACCACTGAAACACGAGTGTTATGTATGACTTATACTAGGTATGTCTATGTGACCAAGGAATATAATACTCACAAGGAGATAATGACCCGTCAGCAAAATTCAGCCAAGAAATTTTAATTGACATACTTTTTTAGTGTTCCGTATTCAAAGGGTAAAACCGGCCAAGAGCATGTCGGGCCACGCTCAGTGTAGGGTTCCGTAGTTGCTCATTCTTCACAATAACCTGCTGTTTTAAGCCCGAGGTTTAAGTTAAGAAAGATTTTAAGCTCTATAAAAAAGTCGTAAACGCCCTAGAAACTGTAATCACTTATTACCTTCTGGAAGTCAACTTACGTCCTTTTAAAGAAAAAATATGAAACTTGGCGATAACTCAAAAACGGCTCGACCGATTTTGTTCAATCTAGTTTTCATTGAAAGTACTTATAAGGCTTCATTTACATGAATTTTTCCGATTTTTTTTGACCCGTGGTTGAAAAGTTAGAGGGGGGGGACACTATTTTTTTTGTTTTGGGAGCGAATATTTACAAAACTGCTGACTTTATCAAAAAATAATGTTAGAAGACCCCCATTATTTTTATAAGACCTATTCAACGACACCCCACACACCAGTGTTGAAAAGAAAAAAAAATTCACCCCCACTTTAGGTGTTCGAGAGATACCCGAAAATAATAAAATTTTTGAATTTTTATTTTACCGTTCTGTCGGCGTTATACGTACACATACTTTTACCAAATTTCAGCTTTCTAGTACTAATGATCACGGAGCTAAGCCGCGGACGGACAGACGGACATGGCGAAACTATAAGGGTTCCTAGTTGACTACGGAACCCTAAAAACGGGACCCTATTACTAAGACTCCACTTTCCGTCTGTCTGTCACCAGGCTGTATCTCATGAACCGTGATAGCTAGAAAGTTGAAATATACACTGATGAATGATGTATTTCTGTTGCCGTTATACCAACAAAATACTAAAAACAGAATAAAATAAATATTTAAGTGGGGCTCCCACAATCCCATACAACAAGTGTTTATTTTTATGCCGTTTTTTTTTTCTTTGATGGTATGGTTCTTGCCTTTTGCCCATAACAAGCGACCGTAACAAATGGGTCTCACCCGAAGACAGCGCTGGCATCCGAAGAAAATTAAAAAGAAACGAAAATTGTTTTTTTTCTTTACCAACATTACAGAACCATTTTTTTTTTAACTTAGATTACCTATGTAAACAATTTACCTTTTGTGTAAAACAAAAATACAATTCGATTGGCTTATCTTAATAAACAATTGCTTTAATAAAGTGTTTTCTTCGAGTTCAGTTCAGATAGACCGGGTCGCGCCCGATCGGGTTAGTCCGGCCTCTGCCGGGCCGTCGCGGCGCCGCGCTGTGTCGTCGCTCGCCGCCGATGAAACTGACGGATGCAGTCAGCTACCACCTATCACTACCACAGCCACAACCAGTGCAGTATCCGCTAGGTACGACAAACGATTCCGCCGGCCTGTTAACCTTTTGAGCGCCAAAGACGGCAAATCACGTCCAAATTTCAATACGTTAAATACTTCGTAATTCAAACCAATAGGTACAAGTATTTTACAATCCTTGTTGATTTTGGAACACTTTTTATTTTTTTGCTGTGGCGTCAGGGGCTCGGTGAATTACTTTACCGCTTGGCGTTGAATAGGTTAATGGACGTGGTCCGGCCCGGTCGGTAGGAAACGTACATAAATGCGAAAGAAGCATCGGTTAAAACTAGGGTTGCCAGGTGTCCCGATTTGCGCGGGATGTCCCGATTTCAGGGGTCTAGGGACGCGTCCCGATTTGCACCTGATCGGGACGTTTATTGTCCCGATAAATCGATAGACTTATTAAAAACCAATATTATCGATTAAACTAGGATTTAGGTACTGCAAGTAATATTAGTTCCGAAAAGCAAAAACCGGGCAAGAGCATGTCGGGCGCTCAGTGTAGGGTTCCGTAGTTGCCCATCCTTCACAATACGGACTTAAAACAGTAGTTTTAAGCCCAAGGTTTAAATTACTAGAAAGATTTCAAGCTTTGTAAAAAGCTGTAATTAATTATTACCTTCTGGAAGTTATCGATTATACGCGCCAGATTTAGCGGAATGTTTTAATGCAGTATGGCACTTAACTAATGTGTGTAACGTTCGAAGTGTAAGGACACCGCGCGGCACTTACGTCATTTTACGACAATTCAAAAACGGCTCAACCGATTTTATTCAATATAGTTTTCATTGAAAGTACTTATAAGGCCGCATTATTATGAATTTTCCCATATTTTTTTGACCCGTGGTTGAAAAGTTAGAGGGGGGGGGGGGGGAAGACGCTATTCTTTAGATTTCCGGAGCGAATATTTACAAAACTGATGACTATCAAAAAATAATGTTTGGAGAACCCTATTATTTATAAAAGACCTATTCAACTACACCCCACAGACTACTTTTGGAACGAAAAGAACCCCTACTTTAGGTGTACGAGAGGTACCCGAAAAAAGGTTTTTTTTTGTCTTTTTTTGCCGTTTTGTCGGCGTGATACATACCTACCTATACTCATACCAAATTTCAGCTTTCTAGTACTAATAATCACGGAGCTAAACCGCGGGAGGACGGACAGACGGCCATGGCTATTATTTTCAAAACTAGTAAAATGAGCGAACGATTAAATTTATTATTAAAGGAATTATCATAAGGTTTCTCTCTTCTCTTATGATAATTCTGCAGGAAAAGATAAGGAATTTGTACTCTGGTACAAAGAGCATATAATCACTACGTTTTACTCTGGTATTTGGTTTAGTTTAAATATCTTGAGTTTATTTTTACTTTCAACTGACTTCAAAAAAGGAAGAGGTTTTGAATTCGACTGTATTTTGTTTTTTTTTTGGAAGTATGTATGTTACGCGATTTCTTTACCTATTGTGGACCGAAAATTATTTTTTGATTTGAAAGAGTATACTCCTGAGATGGTCCCTTGTCGGGATCTGAGTCTGATGATGGGATCCCGGGGAAATCGAGGGCAACCCTCAAATATTATTAGCACTAACAACACATTTTATGTAGTTTTTCAGGTATTTGCGTCTGGCAGTCATCAATCATCATGTTATGGTGAGGTGATGATGGAAGGTACTTACAACTCCTAAATGGTTAGGAGTTAAGGGAAAATTCTTCAAATATTACAGGTATGCTAAGACCGTTACTTGTATTATTGTCGTTCAGTTGATCTCGGAAATACAATTTCGTCTCGTTAGAAGTCGGTTATTTTTACAAGCTCTTATTTAACTAGCATTGTATGTATGTATAGTATGTTTGTTCGGGTGGAATCTTGCAACTCAATTTTGAAGCAGATATCGATGACCGATTGAGCTGAAATTTTGCATACTTACATAACTTTGATGACAATGCATTAATATGGTACCATGGGGCTGATCTGATGATGGAGCCGGAAGGTGGCCATAGGAACTCTACAATAGAAAAAGCAATCCTACCGAGTTTGGGCTCCTTAGAATCGTCTCAGTGAACATTTGATGGATATCCAAAGAAAAGTACAGTCAGCTATAAAAGCTTGTCACTAAAATGTCATTTTTAACAGAAACTTATTTTTGTGAAAAATAAGTAGGTATTCTGACAAATTATCAAATTATTTCCGTCATGCACGTGTTAATGTCAATACAGGTTTGAAAATAGGAGCCAGCGAATGCCAATAAAGAGGCACTTGAAACCGGCAAAAACGGGGTATTAAAGGAAGAAATAGAAAATCTCATAGTTTAAACAATTCAATATTATTTGCAATAAATTTATCAGTACATCCACATTGAATGCATTTTTAATTTACTTCATAAAAATACAACATAAATTCTTGGACAGCGTGAAAATAAACGTAAGAACGATTATAAGATAAAATCTATTTACATTCAGGTGGTTTAAACACAAATAAACATCGAACATAACAAAACCAGTGCAACAATTAAATAATAAATATAGACACGGGACTTCATCGTGGTAAGGTAATAGTAAATCTAGGGACACTATAATTAATCAATCGTTAGTTATACAATACAAGTTTGTTACAAAATTATCTATTGGCCTTCACATCACAGAGCGAAGCGATCTGAAGCGTCGACCGACAGGAGCGTGCAGCGCGGCGCCCGCCGCACGCCACAACCACAACTCAAACTCGCACATCGCAACAAACAAATGCGCCTCCAGGCGAAATAAAACAAACTGTGTGCATCGCCCTCCAACCACGGGGCTTCTACACAAAAATGCTTCCATGCTGCACTTCGTCAAAACACATGCAAATGTCATAGATGCTCATAAATGCGTCCGGAGATGAATCGAAACTGTCATTTAGACGTTTATTATAATTCATACAAAGTTTTTTATCAGCTCGCAATACTACAAGAGCGTAGAAAATTCATGCAAGAAATTGTAAGTCGATTATAAAGACTAGAAAATGCAAACTATTCGAACAAACCCGACGACACAGTCCTCGTACATGGGGCATTCATGTAAACCTATAATTGATATGTGTAGCTCCACAAAGCGATAACAAGGCGACAGTCGGTCGCGGCTCGCGCCAACCGATGAACACACTATGAAGTATCATTATCTAATATTCAACAAGGGAACCGGCAGGCGGCACGCGCTCCGCAAAGGTCGCGAACACCTCGTTCAACAATTAATTTATATGTATGTATAACTTAGGACAGTCGTTAGGCCTTAATATATAAAAATGTACAGTTATTTATTATGGCAGATATCAACAATCAATTTATATTTATCAATAAGATACTGTCAATTTTTACAGAAACGATACTAGATATATACACGCTGCGTCGGGGCCGGCCCGCGCTCGCCGCGCGCTTCCCCGGCAAATGGCACTTTCAATACAAGCTCACACACACTAATGCTCGACTCGGACTCGCGAGTCGGACCGACCGGCAGATACATACATATAACGGCCGCTCGATCGGAGGACAAAAATAATAAACTATCAACTATATCTTTAAACTCTAAATTATTCTAAGTTCGAATTACAATATCAATAAATATTCGGAAACCTCCGAGCGGCGACCACAAACTAGGCGCATATAATAATTCATTCGAGGTACCGGCAGCGGGCGGGTCGGTCCGAGTCCCGGCTCGCGATCGCGAAGAGGTAAAGAGTACAAGTGAGCAAAACATTAGAACACGACGGGTCCTCTCGGTGACGTGTGCGGCGCGGCGGCCGGCCCGAGCGCGCGCTACGTGTATCCGGGCGGGTCCCACGTGGCCGTGCATCAGGACAGGTACGGCAGCAGCACGTACAGCATCACCGCCAGCAGCGGCACCAGCAGCGCCAGCGCGTGCCGCGCGGCGTAGCGCGGCTTGTGCTGCAGCTCGGCCAGCTGCGTCGCCAGACGCGCGCGCTCCGCGCACACCTCGGCCCAGCTCTCCTTGGCGCGGACCAGTTCCTCTTGAAGCGCGTGCAGGGAGCCGTTGGCGAGCGCGCCCGTCAGCCGCGCCTCCTCCTCTAATTGCTCGCACATGGGTACCTCCGCTTCGGGCTCCGGCTCGCGACAGGTGTCGATCTCGGTGGCGACCGAGTCGGTGTCGTCGTCGTCGTAGTCGAGACGGAACATCTCGTCTATATCGGCGGAGATCTTCCTGGCGTCGGCCGACTCGTCGACGGCGAGGTCCTCGACGGGCTCGGAGGTGTCGACGGACTTGTCGGCGGTGGCGACGGGGTGTGGCTGGTGCAGGCGCTCGAGCTGCGCGTCGCGCGCCTGCAGGTCGGCGCGCAGCGCGGCCACGTCGGCGGTGAGGTCGTCGACGTAGGCGCGCGTGGGCCGGAACGCGAGCTCGGCCTGCATCCAGGCGGCGCTCGACGCCAGCCGCTGGATCTCCGCCAAGTTCGCCTCCTCTACGGCGCTCGACCGCTTAAGCTGAGCCTGAAGAAAATTAAGGTGAATAATTCTAGGTGCCTTTCTCCCTTATTCTAAGTTTGTACAGAATCATAGACATATTAGGTACAAGCTCATTGTTAGGTAATTCCGTCTAACGCACTAAAGCGAGGTATTACCTGCACGCTTTTATTCGGCTCACAGACCACCCCCACCCACTAGACGAAGCATGTAAGGCACATGTAAGGCGACCCGCGCGCACCAACGATATGGTACGGCAAAACATTAAAGTATGAACACGGCGGCCACCGTTTAGTTGCGTCCATGTTTATGAGGTCTTTCTACACCACTTAACCCTACAATTTACCATGTTATTTATTTAATTTCTTTTTTCGTTGACGTACGCATGGATCATAAACAAGGACGCAACTAAACGGTGGCCGCCGTGTTGATACTTTAATGTTCTGCCGTACCATATCGTTGGTGCGCGCGGGTCGCCTTACATGCTAAGTCTAGTGGGGGTTGTCTGTGATTCGGCTGCAGGTCGTGATCAGATCCCCGCCTCAGGGGTCATCATCCATTCCCGTATCGTAGCTCTCATTCAGCTCGCCCGATATATGGTAGCTCACCTGCAGGTCGTCGACCTTGGCGCGGTAGGCGTGCAGCTCGTCGTCGGGCGGCGGCGCGTCGGGCTCGGCGCGCGCGGCCAGCAGCTCCCCCGATATATGGTAGCTCACCTGCAGGTCGTCGACCTTGGCGCGGTAGGCGTGCAGCTCGTCGTCGGGCGGCGGCGCGTCGGGCTCGGCGCGCGCGGCCAGCAGCTCCCCCGATATATGGTAGCTCACCTGCAGGTCGTCGACCTTGGCGCGGTAGGCGTGCAGCTCGTCGTCGGGCGGCGGCGCGTCGGGCTCGGCGCGCGCGGCCAGCAGCTCCCCCGATATATGGTAGCTCACCTGCAGGTCGTCGACCTTGGCGCGGTAGGCGTGCAGCTCGTCGTCGGGCGGCGGCGCGTCGGGCTCGGCGCGCGCGGCCAGCAGCTCCCCCGATATATGGTAGCTCACCTGCAGGTCGTCGACCTTGGCGCGGTAGGCGTGCAGCTCGTCGTCGGGCGGCGGCGCGTCGGGCTCGGCGCGCGCGGCCAGCAGCTCCCCCGATATATGGTAGCTCACCTGCAGGTCGTCGACCTTGGCGCGGTAGGCGTGCAGCTCGTCGTCGGGCGGCGGCGCGTCGGGCTCGGCGCGCGCGGCCAGCAGCTCCCCCGATATATGGTAGCTCACCTGCAGGTCGTCGACCTTGGCGCGGTAGGCGTGCAGCTCGTCGTCGGGCGGCGGCGCGTCGGGCTCGGCGCGCGCGGCCAGCAGCTCCCCCGATATATGGTAGCTCACCTGCAGGTCGTCGACCTTGGCGCGGTAGGCGTGCAGCTCGTCGTCGGGCGGCGGCGCGTCGGGCTCGGCGCGCGCGGCCAGCAGCTCCCCCGATATATGGTAGCTCACCTGCAGGTCGTCGACCTTGGCGCGGTAGGCGTGCAGCTCGTCGTCGGGCGGCGGCGCGTCGGGCTCGGCGCGCGCGGCCAGCAGCTCGTCCCGCACGGCGCGCAGCTGCTCCGCCTCGGCGCCGGCGGACGCCAGGCGCTCGCGCAGCGCGCGGATCTCCTCGTTCAGGCCGGCCATCACGCGGAGAATGTTCGCGTACTCGACGCCGCCTTTCGTCTGGAAATATCGATGATAATTAATTCTAGTGAAGATATCTACAGTTACGAGGGCGTTCCGCGAGAACTTCTATATTGTCGAACACGTCACGTCACGGCTATGACAACTACCTAAACATAAAGAAAGTCATAGAATTAATTATCAATAGAAACGACAAGATATGAATTATTAACATACCGACGCTTAAGAATTTGAAAGAGTTTTTCACCTTTTAATGCAGTTAGGTTAAAAAAAAACGAATAGAATGCCATAGGTAATCGACTAAATATTTTTTTGTTACTTAGACAATATTGATTCTTAAGCGCCGATACCACAAATTTGCTTCCCAACTTTTTTTAAGATGGTATGATTATAATGGCGTCACGTGCTCGTCATTCTGGTGGTAGTGGTATTTTAAATACTATCGCAGGCAATTTACTTGTTCAGACTACTGCTGCTACTTGTTGAGTAGAAACAGATGACTCATGTGCTCATCTATCCAATGGCGACGATACTTATTGTAAACATAATAAACATACAGTCAGCAGCAGAGGTTGCTACGCACGCCAAGTGTTCCAAATGATATGCACACAAACTCTCATTTCTAAGGAATATGGTTGTAATGTTTAAGTATGTTTATACATAATTTTACTTATTATTTGTATGGCATGTATTTGTTAATTTGCATATTATTTCAATTCTTATCTCACAAGCTACTCATCTCTGTTTACTTTTTGTTTTCTCCGCTACCCAAAGGTTATCTGGAAGAGATCGTTATTAAATATAAGATTTTAATTGTATTATTTTTCTTGTGTGTGCAATATAGAACAGTTGTATTGTATTGCTGTACAGATCATTGTCAGCGTGTTATAATGCTTAGCTACCTAAGTGTACCTTGGTGAACAAAAATAAATAATATAAAATTGTAGTTGTTTTAATTTTTTGCTTTACTTCAAAGTAATACATACAATCGGTTTTAGACCCCAAAGAAAGTTTGGAGCTACTCTGTATTAACAAATTTACAGAAGTTTTCTTTTTTTTTTATATAATAATAATAATTTATTTATTCACTCCACCACCAAAAAGTACAGTACAATACAATACAATTCATACATTTGTAGATCTGGTTACAAAAACTTGTGTGGTGGAGACTAGTGCCTGAACTAGGAAGGACCTGTATATAGTAAAGTGACTGTGTAATTATAAAGAGTCAAAACTAATAACAATTCAGAGAGTGGTCGGTTTGCGAGGGAATCGTCAAATAGGTATTTGAGCAAACTATTGCCGTCGCGCTGCCCCCGAGCAACTGTCCCATACGTGCAATAGAGACGCCTGCAGTTTAGTCTGATTATACCTCCAATAACATTACTGGATCAACATTCTGTATTCTTCTGTTTTAAGCTCCAAAACTGAGCAGATTCAAATAGTTTTTGGCATCAAAATTTTAAGAAAGAGTAGACCTTGCAATTTTCTCGTTAAAACTTTTTACGTGGAAGACGTCTGAAATGATGGCGATAGGTTAATTTAGTAATGTTTTTTAGAAAAAAGTAAATGACAGGTGGCATGTGGTCTGGGAGCAGGTTTTAAAAAACCATTATTCAGAAAGAAAACAGGAGACTATAAGTTTATGGGAAAAATCAGTCCAGTTACGCATACCCACTTAATAAAAAAAAAAAACAGAGTTAAGAGGCCTTATTCCTTTAAATTGCTGATAGTTTTACACATTTTCCTCTATGATCCAACATGTTTCTTAACAAATATATTGATGTTAGAACATGGCTATTTGAATTCAATGGTATATATTTGAAACCTTCAGTTTGAATTTTTCATTTATAATTTTTGTTTCAAAACTACTCGAAATTGTCAAAATTCACGCGGAAAATTAGCTTTTTTCAATTTATTTGCGACTGCACGCAATGAAAGCATGATATAGCTATGTTACTACCTAGAACTCGCGGAGAAGTATTATTCACTTCAAAAATCTGGTTGAAATATTCAATATAATTGTCATAATATGAAAAAAATAAAATTTAAAAGGAATAAGGCCTCTTAACCCTTTGACCGCCAAAGACGGCAAATCACGTCATCGGGAATGCGTGCCACTGACGCCAACGACGCCTATTGACGTCAAAATTTCAGTGGTCAAAAACATGCTAATTCAAACCACTATCTGTGTTTTTCAATCTCTGTTGATTTTGGAGCACTTTTTTTTGGGTTTGGCGTCAGTGGCACGGTGAATTGCTTTGCCGCTTGGCGCTCAAAGGGTTAAACAATTTTGGTTGGTGAGTGATATGCAACGTACCGGCGAGTCCTCGGTGTCGGGCTCCGTGTAGGTGGAGTTGGCGTTGTTGTCGGGGAGCAGCTCGCCGTCTATCGGGCAGCGGGACGAGCCCTCGTGCTCCGGCTCTGCAAGCGACCAACAAATATAATTAAAATCGGTTGCGTCACTCGTTCCCACCCTGTATAAACAGACTGTGCAGCGGTTTATACTGGCGTTCGTAATTAGTTTCCTACTGGGACACTTAGGCTGCGTTTCCACCAGTGCGAGGATGCGTAGCGAGAGCGAGGGATGTGTTTTTGTTAACCAATAGAATCAGTTGCGCTGAGCGAGGATAAGTAAACGTTGTTATTCCATTGGTTAAAAAAACACATCCTCGCACATCTCTGGTGAAAACGCACGACTACGGCGGCAAGGGGCAGCGGCGGGTAGGTGGGAGCGGAAGGTCCGAACGTGGTGTCTCGCTCACTTGTATGGCCACCGCTGGTCGCTGCCGCTTGCCGCCGATTACTGAACTTCAGGCCAGTAAGCAGTAACGTGCATAGGGTTTTAGGCCATGGTAAGCAATAGGAAGTACTTGGATCACAAGGTTTTTCATTTGTTAGCTGTAAAACGAGTCCCGAGACTACGTAAAAAATCAATGTATAAAGAAGTTCTCCATCGCCAAAGTTTGATAACCGCTGGCTTATTTCATTGTTATAGTCTAAGGAATATGATAACTTAATGTTACGTTTAAATATTGCAGTGAGGTCCGCGTTCAAAAAGGAATGTTCAGATAAATAAGTATGAGTAATTGGCAGATAAGACTGATTAGGGTGTCAAAGAACACCGCTCTCATATCTTACTTTATGTCTATTAATAAAGGATTAACGAGGGACTTTATTTACGTAAGCATAAAGTGCAGTTTTAATATCACTTAAACAAAGGAAAAATCGGCACAAAGGTCAGCTCCCTGCTACCGTTTTTATCACACTGCGTGTCCATCAAAACTATCACTTGACAAGCCACGTCTGATATTAACAAGCGTTTCTCATACGGCACTCATAAATGAAAAACAACATTTGATTAGGGTGCTATCGTTTCCCTGACTGCGAGCACTCGCTTGTAATGTAACAAAAAACCGATAAAATATTCATATATTTTTTTGCAAATGTTTGCAGTGAAGGAGCACCCTTAGTCGAGTGTTTACTTGACGGATGTCGACGTGGGAAATGCAAGTAATACGAGGACTGCTCTGGCACGGAAACTGGATCTTACTTAACATGGAGACCTGTAATTTTATGTGTACACCTGTTAATTTTTTTTATATTAAAAAAACCCTTTTTATATAAAAAAAACTGGAGCACACACACTCACTAAAGATGGTACTTAGTAATCGTTTCCTATGTCGAGAAAAGCGTGAGTCTGCTTCATGCGCATGTCAAAGTCAAGTACTTATAGGCAAAATGTTCGGATTGGGGGCCCTAGCAGCACCTTCCATGTGCAAGTTTCCTTGCAGAAAGCTTGCACAAAGAAGGTGCAATACTAGTGTGTACATAGGTAGGCAGCACTATAAATGTAAATGTCACCAGTACACACCAGTAGGCAGCACCTTCGTTGTGCACGTTGCCTACAACGAAAATCGAGATGGATGGCATTTTGTACTTCTATTATGATGTATTCTGGGGTTTGAATAATAATGTCCGTACCATGATTGAGCCGCGACTGCTTCTCGTCGTCTGTGCAGCACTCGGGCTCCCCGGTTTTCTCTTCTCCGCTGCCGCCGTCTTCGCCGCCCTCGCCATCCGATGCCTCTTCTTTTTCTATGACATTATAATCATATTATGATTTCAGGAACCCACATGTTTAAATAGAAGTAACGCTTGTTTATGAAGATTCAATCGGTCTGTCCGTTGATACATCAAAGAGTCATTCGTCGTGTCCAGTGCGCCAAGCGACGTAGACGTATTGATGTCTAATTAAATATTAATTGCGATATTAGGTCTGCCCGGCCGCTGATAGCGAATCGACGCGATGAGTCAACACGTCGGAAACGATTTCATTGCCATTTTGCAACCTAAGAAACTAATACTGCTGGAAGGCAAGATATGGATGCGGTAACCGCTGTCTAGTTTAGTTCGCTGGTATCGAGTTTCACCGTCGAAGACATCTGTGAAGTGAAACAGGTGTTCTGCCATTCCCTTGGAGTCATCGGCACATATGCACCTCATCGGAAGAGGGATGAAATCGGAAAAAGACCCTTGCGGATATTATGAAAATCTTGGGGGAGAACCAAGAGCGGATTCCGGAGTTTGTGGCGACGGATGCCTCTATCCTGTAGTCCTATGTTTCTGATAATATAGACGTGCGCTGCTTGTTTAACCATATCGTGGCCCTAAAAACAAGTTTAGCAGATATTATTTTGAAGTTTGAAGCTGCCCAAACCACTATTACTGAGTTACGCAACGAAGTCAACAGTTTGCGAAATAGTGCTCCAACTCAGTCGGTTTCTAGAGCGATGACCGATCCTACCACGAGCACCGAGTCTGTCAGTTTGCGTACCGCTGACGCTGTAAAAGGTGCCACACCCGCGCGTGCGGCCGCCTCAAGTTTGGAAGTTGCGTCAGCGTGCTATGCTGACGTCGCCGGTCAGTCTGTCGCAGCTAACCGGGCCTCAGTACGGGTTTCCGTAAAGGAAAAGTCTTCCAATGTGGATAAGGAAAGATTCACACTGGTGGAAAAGAAGAGCAAGGCGCATAGGGCGCCTTGCAAGACTGAGTGGCAATGGTTGGAACTGGAGTAGTTGGTTATGGTCTTCGGAATGCGACAGCGAGTAAGGCCTCTGCGTGTTGCGCTTGCATTATTCCGCCGTGTCCAACGAAGTGGTACGTCCGACGGAAGACTGGTTTCTCGTTGAGTATGTGCACTTCAGCTCGTCAGTGGAGCGCGTGACACCATCGCAAGGGCAGACATCTAGCCGAAGTGTCGTGTTTCAGCCGTTCCGGGGTAATCAGCTAAATCCTACGCCCGATCAGACGACGCAACGGAGCCACGCCGTTATGTCGCCTAAATCTAACTAGTTTTAAGTCTTGTCTATATGGAAATTTGTGGTTACAGTACCTTGGTTTAATTACTATAATGGAATCTGCCAACTAATCGGTTAAACATTTGCCACATCCAGGCGACCTGTGACCGGTTAGCTTCAGCGTGTTATGCGTTATCTAGGCTTGCACCAACCTTGTCTATCGAAAATCTCAGGATGGCCTACTTTGGTTATTTCCACTCGATTCTTACTCAGGGTGTCGATCTCTGGGCCACAGCAGCCGACCGCGACAGAATATTTAATTACAAAAACGTGCCCTGCGTATAATCGATGGAAAACCCGTCGACCACCCAGCTCAGGACCTTTTCAGAAAACACCAGATCTTGACATTGCCGTAAGGTCAAAAGTACATACATTCCTGACAACTTCAACAGCCCACGACCTCCCCGCCCGTTGGTGACCACTACTGCTTGCCCCGCGACGCCGACTCTCCAAGTCTCGTAAATCAGTTGGCATCCTTGGCGTGACTATTTACAACGCGTTACCACCCAATATTACGGACGCAAAAACAGACTCAATTTTTAAGAAAAAACTTAAATCGCTACTGATGGACCGGGCTTATTACAGCATCGATGAACTCTATAATGACAAATCACTGACCTGCGCATCAAGTTTACCAAAACAAATATAAAACTTAAATGTAATAATGAAATATATTTGTACTATGAATATCTACTGTAATTAATAACGTGTAAAATGTAATAGTGATTTTTACCAATACATTCTGTATTCTGATTAGTTGGCCGATAAGTCGGCAATGCCGATCATGCTTGAACCAGAAAAATAAATCGCAGATTTTTACGTCACCTGACCCATCTAATTATAAATGGTTAACCGCTAAATACAGAAAGTGGGTAGTACCTTTGTTTTCAGCATCGTAGATGTTGTTTTTCTTTAATATCAATTCGAATTCTTTCGCCGATTTTCCTTCCGCGGATATTGCTTTTATGCCGACCTGTAAACACAATTTAAAAAAGTCAAAGAAATAATATAAGCTCTACTGACAGTCTTTGAAGATGTTCTGGTATCCTCTATAAGGCACTTGTCGAAAGTAGATATTAGCCGAGGAGCAGCGAGAGTAGTACTAAGATGGTGACAAGAATTTTTACAGTTTACAGTAATTTTTGTTATACAATACTAGCTGTGCCCCGCGGTGTTACCCGCTCATCCCACGGGAACACTAAATTTATTCGGGATGAAAAGTATCCTATGTCCTTTCCCGGGTCTCAAACTATCTCCATACCAAATTTCATCTAAATCGGTTCAGCGGTTTAAGCGTGAAGAGGTAACAGACAGACAGACAGACAGACAGACAGACAGACACACTTTCGCATTTATAATATTAGTATGGATTTTTAATTTTACAATATTGGGGAAATCCTATACAAAATACCAACAGCACGCATACTTGCAGCAGCAGTATCTTGATGTAGTTGACCTTGTTGCTGTCTATGCGAGACCTTGTACCGAGCGTGAGTTGTTTCAAATGTAAATATGAGAGTGAGAAATGCAATAAAAGTCTTGGCAATGCACTGATTGTGTTAATGCGTCTCCCTACGCCCATAACCTAGTACTTTACATGGCGCAGTCGGTAGGATACGCACCCATAAGAAATCTTATTACCTCTCAGATCTACAGATAGATTACACACCTTGTTGAGCAGATGTTGCGGCAGCAGCATCTTTATATAGTCGGGTAGCGCGCGCACGGCGTCCTCGAGC
This sequence comes from Apotomis capreana, assembly GCA_947623375.1. Classification (NCBI taxonomy): domain Eukaryota; kingdom Metazoa; phylum Arthropoda; class Insecta; order Lepidoptera; family Tortricidae; genus Apotomis; species Apotomis capreana. Next base: position 18,476,458 of record OX392512.1, read on the forward strand.
GAGCCGGCGCGCTTCGCCTCCGCCAGCTTGTTGCTGTCCGTGCTCAACACTAACATCTTCGCCTCGCCGTTTTGTACTGAGTACTGTAACCGAAACACATATACTGTCAAAAATAAATAATAAACTTTCTTTACAAGTTTATTATTTATACCGGACCAAACCAAATTCAAACCATCACGTTTAGTGCAAACACTTTATATTCGATCAAAATCTAGCCTTAAATTTTCATCAGGCGAAACCAGGGTCTAACATATATTCCTTAAGAAACAAAGACATACATAACTCGTCTGGACCTTTTGTCTTGTTGAGCAGTCGATAGCAAGTGCAGATTTCAGGTTAGCAGAAGCATGATAATATCATGCAATTCCTCCCCTAATTACCATGAGTAAAGCAGAAATCTATCTTGAGGATAGATAGTCAATCTATAGCCTAGCAAGCGTCGAGCCGGCCCAGGGATAGTGGCGCTACAAACAGCTTTCATGTGGCAATAATGTGCAAACTTCATATTCGCATTATTAAACGTCAGTCAAGGATTTGTCATTCTCAAAATTCAAAACATTGTTTACGGGTCGATTGCAAAAAATTTGTACATAGTTAAAAGCTTAGTTAACACAAAATACGATCGCTTCCTTTGTGTGACGAAAGTTAGCCATACAAAATGTATGGCTAACTTTCGTCACACAAAAGAATCAATTAATGTTGTTTTAATTAAAGCCCTTAACTATGTACATTTTTTTTGCAATCGACCCTTACCGGAATGCTGCTCAATCCTTCGTTCTTCTTGCGAAATAAATACTGAATCCTATTGAAAAAAACTTTACTTTCATCACTGTGGATACTTATGGCTTTATGTATTAGTCAAAACATACTTGAAATTTGCGGAATATTTAGTCCTGTTTCCTCTTTGTTAACATTAGTGACATTCATCGGCTTTCAACGTCAGTTACCAAAAATTTGTTGTTGCCAGTAAAATAATTTAGTGCCACTGATAATAATAGTGCCACTGATGATAATTAACCGAAAATTTGATCGAATTATTTTGGCAGCCCTGACAAAAAGTTTTATTGGCATGTATCTTGAAGACCCCACGAGCTACCGCGCCCATTTTAATATCACATGTTCAGGACACTCAGAGGTACTTTCCATATCAAAATTATCAGCCACTACTTGCCCGTTTGGGAGAAAAAAAATAAAAACAAAAAAACTAAAATAGTTAATATCTTGACTTCTAATGCCTGTAGAAGGTTGTAAATTATTTCTAAACATAAAGCTACGATCAATATTACGTTTTAAACATTATAATTCAAAATATTTCTTAAAGTTGAAGAGATGAATTACTTTGATTTTCTTTTGCCCGAAAATTACGTCACTTTACCAACATGAATAAGTTGGAAAATAAACACAATAGCTACCTGTTGTAGTATATTCCGAGGTTTCTAATGATAAGTTCTAACCAATTCTGTATCAGGTTGTCCATGGCGAAAAATGTGGCATTATTTGGCACTGTGGGCTATAATGAAATAATGAACTTTATTCTGCAAGTAGGCCACAAGGGCACTTTTACATGTCTGAGTCTACCGGCATTTCACAAGAGGAGACCACTGTTGAGAAGAAACGCCGAAAGAAACTCAACAGTAAGTAATTTTTTCAGAAAGCATAAGTAGTTACTTAACTATTACAATGATATGAACTTAACTATAACTAAGGTAATGGTAACTTACAGCGAGCGGCAGATGGTTCCGTGCGGCCAGTTCGCGTTCCTCTGCGGCGGCGATGGCGAGCCGCGCCGCGCACATCTTACGCTCGCATCGCGCTGCCAATTTCTGCAAAACGTAACATAGGAAGATTAATATAGCTATACAAAGCTAAATAACCGTTGGTAGCCTAGTGGTTAGGGCATGCGACTTTCAATCCGGAGGTCGCGGGTTCGAACCCAGCCCGTACCAATGAGTTTTTCGGAACTTATGTACGGTGAAGGAAAACATCGTGAGGAAACCACCTAAGCCCAATAAGGCCTAGTTTCCCCTCTGGGTTGAAAGGTCAGATGGCAGTCGCTTGCGTAAAAACTAGTGCCTACGCCACATCTTGGGATTTAGGTAGCCGACCCCGATTGAGAATTCATTCTCAAAAAATGGGACAAAGGCTAGGAGGATGATGATGATATAGACATCAGTTGACCTAGCTGAGAGAATTGACAGCTGCCGCGGACATAGGGCACATTGTAAGGTAAGGTTATAGGACTAGGTAACTGAGAGGCGCTCTAAAATGTGGACGGACCATCTGGTCAAAATCGCAGGAAATGATTGGATGAGGATAACGCACAATAGATCGTTGTGGAGATCCTTGGAGAAGGCTTTTGCAACAATAGACGTCTTTCGGCTGACGATGATACGAAGACAGCTCAATTGCTTTAGAAATATGCTTTTCGCGATATCCCCTTACAGTAAAAAGTTAACCACGTTATATATTAATTATAGAAAGCTGTTTCAGCTAATCGAAACAAATCGAAATACATGCAATCGTGTCTGTTCTAATAAAATCAAGATCGCATGTTTTACAATATTCGCAACCGTGGTTCCCTTTGATGTATAGCACACTTGTTGCTAGGGTTTGGTTAATTTATTGGTTGGTTAATTACCGAATATTATTATCGAAAGAAATTAGTTACGTTTTTTGCTTTTGGTAGGTACCTGCCTTTACTAGCCATTGCTAGCTATCTTTATTGTGTTCCATCCTGCCCGTCTAGCACAACTATGCTTCGCGACTCTTGTCGCGCGAGATAACGCTACCCGCCACTCTCTAACATTACTGCACACAAAGAGACGGGTAATTATCTCGTACGAGAAATAGTGGCGTATGACAGTTATTCTAGAGGTGCTGTATTCCATTCCAATATTATGCTACGTTTACACGCTTGCCAAGCCTCGGTAATCCCACAGGGCGCAGTTATATGTTAGAGTGAGCGCGATGAAATTCCGTCTCACTTTAACATATGACTGCGTCCTGCACGCTTGCCGGGGCTTGGCAAGCGTGTAAATGTAGCATTAGGTTCATAATCCGTACCTGTAGCTCGGCGAGCGCGTTTTTGGCGGCGAGGCGCAGCGCGGCATTGTGGTCGAGCAGCGCGGCGGTTTCGCGCCCGCGTCGTTCCAGAGACTCTTCAAGGGCTAATCTTTGTTCGTGCGCGGCACGTAGACTCTCTGTCGCCACTTCCTGCGAAAACATACAACTAATTATTAACAATGCTTTTACTAAAGACGAAAATCGGAAGATATTTTTTAATCAGTTCGAATCTAAAATGAGCGTAGAGAACAGATAACATATGCTGACACCTGGAAAACCACCCGCGCTCTTTCGTGCGATCTTGTGCCCTCGTGAACCGCGAAGGTACCATTCATCAGCCTTCTGGCTGTAATCGTTCACTGTTGTGGTGGGATGCTGCTGCTATCGCGGGCGGGCGCTCGGAACAGCGAATGAGTACCTACTGCTACTACCTGCGTAGTAGCAAAACTGGTCCCTTGTCATGTCTGTACGTAACTGTAATGTTATTTACTTGGGATCTAGTTTGATGTAGGAAGCAGTGTGTGTTACCGCAGCAGAGGCGCCTTTTTTGATGAGTGTGCCTCGTAATCAAAGTAATAGTCTGCGCCATGTCATGGTAGACAGAAAGTTAGGCTCAGAGTCCTCCTCCGATTCAGTATCCGAGATGACGTCATCAGGTACCATCACTTGATATTGGTCGTGATGATGTCAACTGGGTAGTTTCCTAGCTACGAGCCTGTCAAGTCTGTACGTACGAGTATTATGCCCTGTAGTTCGAAACTAACCTGGTAGTTCCTCTTATCGTTGAGTAGTTGCGCGACGTGCGTGGCCTCAGGGTGCTTGCCGGCGGCGAGCATGGTCTCTAGTGTATGGACCCGCATCAGCAGCCGCTGCTCGCCCACGAACAGCTCCCAGGAGGCCCGGGCCTCCGCCTGCGTGCGTTGGACGCATTCGCGTAACGCGCGCAGACGGCCCTCGAGCGACGCTTCGCGCTGGATCGCTTCCTGGAAAACAATTGACATTCTTGATAGTAACTTTATTGAATACTAAATAAATATCGGCGTTTACAGCGTTTACGCTTTTTGCCGTCGATACGTAAAATGGGATTTTAGATCATAGCTTAAAAACCATTCTATGCATCTATTGTTGGTTGGTCCTGGTCCTGTACTGGACTAGCGTTATTTGAACTGTATTTTGATCAATCATAAACTCCGGTCAAATTTTCCAAATCATTTTATATTCCACAATATGAAATTGTTAAGTAGGTATAAGCTTAGATGCGTTAACGTTTAGTAATTTGTAAAACAATATAAATTACGGATGAGTTTAGGATGTAAAGTTATCCAATTGCTTATACGAAACTTCAAATAACTTTTTCTCAAACATGCAATGAAATATTGTCTTTACGTTCCTTATAATAGGCTCGGAAGTATCGCTTTTTGGGCGCAAAAACTCGAGAGGACTGTAAAGGGATTTCATACTGCTTTTCAGGCCTAGGCCTGCAAAGTAACTTTTTTTTTGTTTCAACAACAAGGTCATTCACACAGCTGGCTGGTTTGACAAAAAGCAGGTTTTGTTTTTAAAGGTTGGTTGTTAGACTAAAATGTCCTATTTGTCAATTAATAAAATGTTGTTCTTTCGCTCGCACGCTCGCTCGGCCGTATATACCTACTTGGCCGGAAATCCTCATTTTCCCGGCCTCTGATGTAATGTACTATTAATAATAACCGTAAAAAGTTTTAATGAGGGTTTGCAAAGCAAATGACCTGAAAAAGAGGCTTCGAAACACAAATTTCTAATTAATAACATAACTATTATATCACTCCAATAAAAAAGAAAACTATAAATGACTTGCTTTTGCACGGGACAATTTACAGATAATCTCTTAATCCATTGAGAAACCACATTTAAATTAAAAATATTAAAAAAAATGCCTTACCAAGCTTCAAATTGCACTATCACGACAATAAATGAGCAAAATTACATGTTCGATACAATCGTTGCTTAAAAGGCAGGCTCGTTACTTCATTTACATAATATCAAACACGCGAGCCTTATAATTTAAATATTTATCTATGTATAGATTTCTCATTACTTTCGGCACCTTTATACATAGTAAAGACGGTATTTCTGTCTAGAAAACCGAAATAATCTCCTTGTCTGAATAAAGGAGCGACCACACCGCTAATCGAAATGCGCCGACGGACCGTAACCGCAGTGACGTATGGGACAGGTTTATAAATAAATAAATATTAAGGGACAATCTTACACAAATAGTTATAGGTACACGACTATTGATATCTAAGTAGAAATAATGTTAGTGTAATTTTTAAAACGTCCGGGTTCGATTCCCGGGCTGAGTACAGGTTTTTTTTTAAATGTATGAATGCAGTTTTTCTTGTTATTAAAATCGATGACATAGTTCCTAAGAACAGATCTTCGTATGTCTTATAGTTTCTGACTTTCCCATACAGACCGATCTAAATGGGCCACCCTGTATTATTATTATTATTGTGAGCCCATGATGTCCCACTGCTGGGCAAAGGCCTCCCCACTCTTCTTCCATTGTTCCCGGTTTTGGGCAATTTCTGGCCATTCCTTTATAAAAGAGTCTAGCTCGTCCCGCCATTGCCGATATAATATAAAATAGATAATATATAGATAACATCTATGAGACTATGACCCAGCAACAAATGTTCGAGTTCATCACAGAAATATTTGCCCTGGCCGGGATTTGAACCCAAGACCGCCGGCTCAGTAGGCAGGTTCACTACAAACTGCGTGAACCACGTCAATCTATTTTGTAATTTAGTCTATTTGTCCACACCGAGAGTCTTGTCGTTGTTACCGGTCGCGTATTTTAGTGTCATCTTTTCTTCATGTAAGTATTTTACTGGGTAAACGCTCAGTGTAACTTTGAGCTTCGGTGTAGCCACTCCTTAACGGTGGTCTAGAAAATATCAAGTTATTGTACAATATGCCAGATGACAGCATTCGTTTGATTATACCTGGTTTTAGACTGAAACAAGAATTACCAGTTCCGTAGACCGGCATGGCGAGGATTAAGTCAAACAGGGGGATAGACAATTTGTTTTACATACAAATATCCGGTTAAAAGCCACGCGAACTATTATTGTGCAAATTCCAGAAATGAAAACCATATTATGTTGTCTGTGTGACTTAGCTTTGTGAAGCGAAGTAAAGTGAAACATGTATACTTAGTTATCTGTAGAAAAACAGTACAAGGTATTCAAAGAAAATAAAGATTAAGACAAAGTGAGATCCCAATTATTGAGGAGTAGCGGTTAAAACGCGACTGATTTTCACTTTTCAGATGGCTTTAAAATTAATATTGTAAATTAGATAATATTTAAATAAGATAAGATAAAAGTGTGTGTGTTTAAATCCAATACATTCAAACCTAATAAAATCTGGTTACAAGTAGAATACGACAGAATTAAATAGCGTCAAATCTTGATGCAAGTTCAATCAAGGCTTATTGATATTCATTAATAATGAGGAATTCATAACAATAAACTATATGCCGTAACGTAATGACGTTTCAGCAGATTGTTTATCGTTTTCTGAGCAACAATAACAATAATTTAAAATTATGCTGCGATCTAGCAGTAGGTAATAATTGAATGTTAAAATACATTTTTTTTGAAGTATTCCTTTTCAGACGCTCACTTCTATAATTAGTATCGGTATCTTTATCGTTTAAACACACGCCCAGTAATAGACAGTTTAGCTCTCGGTGTGATTCCATGGTACAGAAGAGGACATTTACTAAATTGGGTCACACTCAACAATAAGACACTAGACGTCTTTCATCGGGTCAAAAGTTAATATGTAGCTTGTATTCATTGTGAGTTTAGTTTTATCATATTATAATGAGGGACGCCGCTCATGCGGATATAGTTGCCGGCAAACTTGAACAAACATGACGGATCTGCGCATGTACATTTGTACGTCGGCTACTGCGCAGTCTAGGTTATGCTCAAGAAGTTTGCCGGCAACTGTACAAATTTAACCAAAATATTAGGCTATGTTCATTTCGGTCGCCTTATCTGTTAGAGCACCGACGATCGGTCGGGGTTCGAGACGATGGTGCCGATATAAAATCAGAATCTTTATGAAGAATATGGAGCTACGATGCTACTCTAAGGCATATTAGAAATCACAACACACTAGTTGAAAAATTCTACGGCTCGCCGATTAGTTCGGTGGTCGTTATTTATTTATTCAAAAATAATTAATAAAAAATGAACGCGGTTCCATGGAATCGAATTTGGTTGGACCAATCACGTTTCCACTCACGCGCTTGCTATACAGGGCCTTTCTAGTCAAATCCGTATCCAATGTCCTTTAAACTGCAGTTGCTGTCATCGGACCTGATGAAGAATAGTAAAGTGATCAAGATACGAACCTGCACGAAGTTGTTCAGCTGGTACAGCTCCTTGAGGTGCAGAGGAGTGGTCATGGTGGGGTTGAACGAGAGCTTCGCCTCTTTGCCATCGGGGTGGAACAGCTTGAGCAGCGCAACCACAGGCGGGAACGTGTTCTGCCAAATTAAAAAGGAACAGTTGAAAACATGCTGTCATAAACAATGGACTTAGAATATTCACCTCTAAAACTTGGGTTGACAAATCTGAGTAGTAAGTACCTATTTTTCGTGCAGCATTGCTTGTTCAATTGCTGTTATTCTGCCTATTCACTACAGTTGCTAGATAAAATAGGCTGTTCATGAACCAGAGAAGTACATATTCGGAACGCAATTTTTACCCATCAGTTGTTAATAACTTTTTTTTTAATCATAATTTACTAACTGCAGCTCGGTAGGTACATAATTTATCCTTACCACTAGACTGATACCAAATAACAAGTATTAATAATGAATATTACGGGATACCGCCCAGTTTTTTCCAGTATTTATTTAGTGTCCAGTTAAGAAGCTGGTTTGTGTAAATGAGAGGTGCGAAAACTGTTCCTGACATGTAAATCATGTAATCATGGCTTTACAATGTTCTGCGCAAGTTTTCTAGTGAATGATTCTGCATAAAACTAACTAGAAAGGAAGGTGCACCTTCCTTATTCGTCGGTGTAATACTTCCATTTACATCATAAAAACAATGATATGTCTGGGCTGTGTCAGTTGGTTTCCGTGAGAAACCGGCACAGAGTTAAAATAACAATTCTTTGATGTAGTTCTACTAATTGTTAGCGTAAGCGATAAAAAATCCAGATACTTAGTGCCGGAAACATTGATGAATAGTATATCATGTTCATGTGATATCTAGTTAATACACCTGTTACTAGTACTTACTATTTATTTATTTAAACTTTTTTGCACAAAAGAAAAACTTAACGTACAAAAGGCGGACTTAATGCCATGAGGCATTCTCTACCAGTCAGCCTTAGGGCAAAGCAGAGAAATTGTAGTACTATAACCATATTAAGATAACAACTATTCATATTTATATAAATTATGCAAATGTAAATCTAAACAAAAACGTATGCATGTTCAAGCCATTCAACATATTCCAAAATATATCTCACGACTTCAATTTCTGATAACCATTTATCCTCCATTGAGCTTCATCAACATCAATGAAATCCCACCGCGAAAATACTTGGTAGAATTTAATACATAGTAGTCGATTTCGCTTATCAAATAAAAGAGTAAATGTATTTAGTGTCTGTGAGATATCAATAACTTGTGACGTCAATAAGCGTAGTTAGGAGTCAGGACTTTAGATTGTGAGTCAGGTACATAAAGAGTTCCCAAGTATTTCCCAATTATTTCTATGACCTAGCGGTGTCGTTTGCCACCCATAGTTTCCACCAAAAGTAAATACTACATTTACAACTGAGACAACTTTTATCAACAATTTACTAAAGAATTTTTCAATTCTAAGATCCTAAATTAGATCAGATCATAATGATTAATCGGTTAATATGACACACGACATTGCGTCGCCGTTAGCTTGATTATTGTCTAAATAAATAGATTTGAATGATTGTAAACCCGAAGGTCATGCAAATAAATCCAAGTAGCATATGAATATAATAGCGGCCAAGCGTGATACGTAACGGTTACCTTCTCCGAATTGGTAGCATTCTCAACAACGGGAATGCCAAATTGGACCACGTCACCAGAAAACACCTCGTGCGGCTCCTGCTCCTTCGATATCGAACACCGATTGTTGTTGATGAACGTGCCGTTGCTGCTTTGGTTGTCCTATAAACAAACAAACATTACAAATAAAAAGATAATAAACAGTGAAAAAAAAATACGTTACTAAAACTTATTAAGTATGTACGTGAGACATCTGTAATAATTTTAATAAGCGGTTTTCACTCACGTGAAACATGTCGGGACGTTCCTAACAATTTCACGTGAGTGTAAACCGCATATTTAAATTAAGTGTTTTTTTTCCCGATGTTAATCAGTGTCTTGTGCCATGCCGGGGACCAACTGAGCTACCGGGACGGTCAGAAAGTCTTTGTCAATTATTTTTGTCAATGTTTGAAGTGTTATTGATCTTTCTACGTCTAGCGTTTTAACCGGTAATTTGCTTCTTGTAACCGGGTGAACAGTGCAATTGCATTGCCACGTGAGATGGCGCTTGGAATTCATTTTAATAATTGCGAAAATAGTGGTAGCAATAGATTACGATTTTCGTAAACAATCATTAACAAACATGTTCACAAACGACATTCCACACTCGACGGCTTGATGTTAGATAGCTGAAATTTTTAGAATGCAACAATGCCCCGTATCTAATATCGACCTCCAAAATGCGGGCACAATGACGCCTTGTGTTTAGCTGCTAGATTTTGATCGGGAATTTATTTAGTCTTTGTTCGTAGGTTCTGTTTTATTGTAAAGATGAATTAGTGTTATATCATTACATTAAACGTGGAGAGAACTTATGCACATGTGGGAGTGGCTGGTATTGAGGGTGGCTTCGTTTAATTTATGTTCACATAAGGGTCTTGCTCAACATTGCTAATAATGGAAATATTACTGTGACTGTTCTAACTATTCGGGGAAAAAAATATTCTAATATACCTAATCATCTTTGAATGTACCTACAGCTATTCCTGTAAAGAAAATGATTGAAATATACCCATTACTTCACCTTTTGACGATGTCAAAAACACACATACATGAGTTACATAGAATTTCGTAATATGGCGGTGCTCAAGGCAGACATGAAGAACCTTATAAGAATAAATGATGCATAAACCGAAGACATTTAAATGCCTAGAACTGGTTCGCCTTAATGAGTTATTCACATCTATTCTGGGGCAGTCGATGAGGATCAAAATTCAATTAAAATTTGCTTTATATTAAAACGTTATCTAATCAAAATACAACAATCCACACAGTTAAATAATTAATAATAATGATGTCGAATTTATTACTACTATAATCATAAAAAGCGAGGACCGGTAGCTAAATAGTATTTTATGCAACAGTTGTATAAGAGGGGGCAAAAAACGCGAGTGGCATGGGTTACGATGTGAGCGTAGCGAACATCGTAAGAAAGATGCCACGACCGTTTTTTGACCTACTTATACAACGTTGCATACAATACTTTTTCTACGACTCGACATTTTATAAATAAAATGCAAATAAACAACAAAGAAAATAATGACATGTTCCCGCTCGGAATCAACAAAATAAAAAAAAATAAGAGTCTGATAAACTTTTTTTTTATTGACGTCCATCTGTCAAAAAAATACGAACTTATACATAAAGGTATACGTTCACTATACTAAACATCTCATAAGTCATACAAACATAAGTTTTTTATTAAATTGCAAATTGTGTGAATGCAACTGTTTATCTTGTAATCTGTGGTACTAAGTGATGCTTTTTTGGCGACATTATAACATCGTTTAGCAGTGTTTTTTTGGGCAATAGAGTAGAGACTTTTACAGACTTTCATAATTTATGTCTTTATATTAGAGTTAGTAACAATATAAATGACAGGAAAAAGTACTGGAGTAGAAAAATATATTTAATAACTTCACTTTTTTGATATATGTTTGCTTGTTTAGTATAATTGTAAATATTAAACAAACGATCAAAACATTGAACACTTTTAATGCAATGTGATCCCACGTCTCAGACAACTCTCCGGACTAGATACACTTTTCAACTTCGCTCGCAGATAATCTGTATTAATTCACGCGCTCTTGAATAAAATACCTAAATAAAAGTAATAACACTGAAGTAAGGTCAAAATAGTTAAAATATCTGAAGGTGGGATCGTGACGTTTGTCGGCAAACAACCTTTAAAACCGGAGATACAGTTTAGTAAGTGGAATTAGCATAGAAACAACGGGCGGCACGCTCAGCCGTAGGCGGAAATCAGTGAGAGTCAACCACAGAGTAACCCGTTCAAGGCTCTTTTGTAACGCTTCACTACATGTGGGATGAGCGATCGCTTCGTAATAGCGATGTCGTGCAGATTAACTTAATGATTATGACGGGTTATTACTAGAGTTGTGTCGACTATGAATTTTGACGACTAGTCGACCGACCCAGTCTTCAAATTGCCGATTAGTCGGCCGACTAGTCAGCAATGCGGATCATAGCTGAAGTGCACCCGGAAAATTTTGTTCCGCATTTAATTTAACATTTATTTTGCTACGCGTTCTTTTACTAACTTAACGGTAACTCCTACTAAAAGTTTTTATTTCATAAAATTTCTTGTAATTATTTGACGAAAATACATTAAATCGTAGAAGCTTTTCAATGTCCTTATTTATCGCCAGGGAAAAGGTGCCGACTATTTGGCTTTTTTTTGCGCACAATTCGTCGGCTATAAACGTTGCCGATTATTAGCCGACCCATCTCTAGTTAAAACACGTTGCAGCTAAATCAGGTTTAGATCTGCTCAAAGGTGCGTCTGCGAATACGGCGCGCTTTGTTAAGCACTAATTACTAATAATGACTGGCGTTGCGCATTCAGTCATACATACGCGCGATTTGTATGACTCGCTACGTAACATTCTATTTTTTTAAACATCGCTGATATGGGGCGCGTGACGTTCTAATGGATACTAATTACGCACTCGAATAAGTTGCAGCCAGTGTTTGAATGGGATTAAAAATAACTATAACTACCGCGCAGTTCGAGTATCGACCACTGTTGAAATATCATTCATTGAGGTCATTTGCTAAGATTTAGGTCACCTGCACGCATTCCGGTTCTTTAACAAAATCAATACCATATGTATGATGGGTCACTCAATATACCAGTATTTTGTTATTACATCGGTGTTGTGATACAAAGTAGTAGTTTATTTCTTCAGATTAATTTACATGTTGTGCGTGTCTTTAATATTAGAGCAATGTGAAGTGGCGTGCACCTATTTGCACATCACGCGATTCGCGTCCGATGTTGTTGTTACATAAAATGTTGTCCCACAACTCGCAAACGCGGACCTTACAAGTTCGTAGTTAAACACTTTTGTATTAAATTAAGTATATTTAATATACTATGAAATGGTTTCCAAATGGCATGTATTTAAATCGATATCTGTATATTCCCTTTTTTCCATCAAAATATTTGAAAGTTTCACCAAAAATACTGACTTGCACACTAATTATGCACACTAAATAATGCGTATTAAATATACTATTGAAAGGTATTTGCAAAACTGTTTTACTGGATCCTCCTCCTAGCCTTTGTCCCTTTTGTAGAGAATGAATTCTCAATCGGGGTCGGCTACCTAAATCTCAAGATGTGGCGTAGGCACTATAGTTTTTACGCAAGCGACTGCCATCTGACCTTCCAACCCAGAGGGGAAACTAGGCCTTATTGGGCTTAGGCGGTTTCCTCACGATGTTTTCCTTCACCGAAAAGCGAGTGGTAAATATCAAATGACATTCCGTACATAAGTTTCGAAAAACTCATTGTACGGGCCGGGTTCGAACCCGCGACCTCTGGATTGAAAGTCGCATGCCCTAACCACTAGGCTACCACCGTGCACCGCTTCTCCGCTTTTACTGGATATAAAAAAAAACTAACCTAACCTAACCCGGCCGAGTCGGATCTTAGTGTGCAATGCGAGGATAATTAGTGTGCAAGTCAGTATTTTTGGTGAAACTTTCAAATATATCCGATGTACGAACCATATTTTTGGTGTGAATTCGGTTAAAAAGGTCATCTCGTTTTGTATGATGTTTAAGTTTTTTTTGTAGGACATGTTCAGTTAATCAATTGTTTTTTTTGCACAGCATTAGTTTTTCTGGTATGCATTCAGTTAATTAGTGGAGTTACCTAGTATGCTGAAAAATTATACAGATGTGCATTTAATAATATCCCTTTCCAAATTACTATCTCTAGTATAATACTTTCGTAAAACTCAACATAAGTCACTTTAAGGACAAGTCGATCAATATACCTGCACACTGTAAAGCCTAACTGCTACACTTACCGTGTCACCTTTTGCCATGGGTATGTGAAGTCTTGATTTCAATATGGAATTATATTGTGGGGTATGTTTTGGCATTTCTAAAATACTACATGTCGACTTAAGTACTAAGTCGAAATAAGTGTGACATATAAAATATACTTACCACGAGGTAAAAGTGTCCTTTGTCGTAATACAGCGTAGCGTGATGCCGGGAAAGCACCCTACATTCGAAAATGGTGTTCGTAGGGCTGGGCGTCGCTCGGTACACATTGCGTCCAATCTATAACAAGTGCAAAAAGGTAATAAAGCATGTATATAAAAGGTAATAGCATTAATAGCTTTAACGCGGATGCGGTGCAGAAAAAACCTCAGACGCCATACTTGCGGTGCGTTATATTAAGTATTGTATCACGATTAAAGTCACCACATTTGTTAATAATCTGATTAGAGATCATAATTCAGAAACATATCCTACTCAATTATTGAAAGTATAAGTAATATGGATACTCGTTTTTTACAAATAAATAACCTCCGAGAATTCAACTATCTGTATTGGTATAGCTGGAATATTCCCATATGTTTATCCATCGTTAGATAAAAAAGTCTCGACGCGGTAAATTGTTGACCTGACCCCTGCATTGTTTTGTAAGAGTATTCGTGTAGTTACCTCACAGCTACGCAGGTTACATCAACAAACGAAGGTATGTTCTAAGAACGTAGACATTGCTTTCCAATAAGTATCAACAGGTGTCCCACCCACAAGACTCGTCTTCTGTTATTATTGTAGCAGTATTTGTGTTTATGTTGCTGTCTGTTCTAGTTTCCTGTGAGATTCGTCCCGCAGTAGGTAATGAGAAAGGTTTACTGTACACACAACAATGACATTGCTGGTTCTAGTCGCGCGGCAATTGATCTAGATATCCATGTGTAAAACGTGAGATCTTTGTATGAACAAATGTTTATTTGTTGCACCGTACGCTTAAGGTTTGTTTGTGATTACTTTATTACAATAAACTAACTGTTATACATTGTAAGGCAATCTGTGTTTACTAATATTTATCTAGAATATGTTAAACATAGTATTAATAATATAATTAATTTATTGGATATTTCGGATTACGTTTGTAGCTCGACAAGTCAAAACGCTTAAAGTAACATTTATAAAATATCCCTATCGTATTATCAATATCAGCTTAGTTCGGTGCTGCTGTTGTCAGTCGTTCCCACATTGCTGAAGAGCGTGATGATCACTCGTTGATCTTGCAGCTCAATGATTTAATCTCCTTGTCATCAATCATCATTTATTCGGTACTTAGTATCACATATTCATCACGACTACAAGAAATCGTCTATAAAGTTCAAATTTCAAGTAAATACATAATACATGTAATTCTTTGGCTTAGAATCTTAACTACATGCTTTACTTACGCTCACTATCCCCAACGAAATGCGCTTAATACGAAACGAATCTCAAATCATTTCGAAACACAGGTCTGTATTTCCACACGTAAGTAGGTTTAGGATCGCTCGGAAACGACGTGTCGTCAGCTGTAAAACTACTATAGCTCATTCAGTGAGCCATATCGATGTACCGCCTTATTACAGGCCCAAGGCCAGCTATTAGATCTCGTTGCAAAGTTAGGTGTCTCGTGCACCATTGATTTTTCCGACTTAAGTTAGGCTCATGAGCATGATAATCCTAGCCAATCGAGTTTATTTGAGCACGTGCAACTGTATTTCATAAGCGCAGACCTTGGTTTTAAGATTCTTTCTTAAGTCCTTTATTACGTGCCATTTAAAAAAATTGCACTTTTTTTTCGTTTCTTTTTTTTACATCGGTACAAAACTAATTACAACGACGCAGCAATAAAATACCGCGTAACAACAAATAAATGAATAGTTATGCAAATTCCTAATTTAGGCAACTGACTGATCAGTAAAATCAAGATACTTCTGGAGGTTGTTAATTTTGCAAAATCCAAGGTATATGAGACAACAGTCTCCCGGATCTCGATTAGAACGCCAGCCCGCGTTTCCTAATACGATACCAATGTCTCGTAAACGGCGGTGTAAGTCTCAATACTCAACGTTATTTGGGGCAACTGTTTGATTATTCGGCGACGTAATAGGTTCGGTCCAGTGACGTCTTTAACGTCAGGTGGCAACAGTTATAGGTAATTCGACATCGAAGGTACAATACAATACAATACAATACAATACAAGTACCCTTTATTGCACACCTCATAAAATATACAGGAGAAATACAATGCAAGAAATTACAATTAGAGGTAAACAACAGGCGGTCTTATCGCTAAAGAGCGATCTCTTCCAGACAACCTTTGTGTAGTGGAGAACTTGAAAAAATAAGAATTTGTTATTAGGCGGTGCAAAAATCGGAAAATAATAATAATATATACATAAAAAACAAATAAATACATAAATATAATAAACAATAAATACATACATACATTCAGCCAACAGGTAATAGGACCATTTGAATAAAATACGAATTATGAAAGGGATAGATAATGTTCTTTCAGTTGAGTTTTGAAAGAAACAAGAGATTTAGCGCGCCTTAAGCTCATAGGCAAGGAGTTCCACAAACAGACAGCTTTAAAAGTAAACGAATTATTATAAAATTTTGAGACGGAAGAAGGTACGGCAAGGAGCAAATTTTGGGCAGATCGAGCAGAAGTGAGATAAGTGAAACGCTCCTTGAGATAGCGGGGAGTTGCAGGATGAAAAAGTATATTAAAAAGAAGAGCAAGAATATGAGAGTTACGACGAAAACGGATTGGGATTGGGAGCCACTTAAGCTGAGGAAACTAGATACATGGTCATATTTGCGTAACCCAAATATGAACCGAATGCCAACATTTTGAATGCGCTCAAGCTTATTAGTTGCTCCTCTGTAAGATCTAGATAGGAGATGTCAGCGTAGTCCAGAATAGGGAGAAAATGATGATGAAAAGGTAATTGTTTATAACCAGGCATCCTAAAATTAAATTGAAATTTCCCAAACGGCGCAATACCGCCTGCTCCGAACATGGTATCAATTTTACAGTATCTGTTTAATTTTAATATTTAATTGATTTTCTCACTTCTGACTGAACTCAGTGAAAAAGTTGAGATAGAAATATGAATAGTTACCGACATCACCTTTAACAAAAAAATAACGGGCGTGAACGAAACGAAGTTAAGTTATACGACAATGTAGACTGAGTATAAAAAAATAAACACAAGATTCTAGTGATACAATACAACATAACTAGCGGTCGTTGTTTGAACGTTCTGCCCTACTCACTAATTGCCGGTGCTTACTAAAGGAGGGTAGCACAATGCTTCGCTCGCTCTGCGCATATCTATTAGCCTTAACAATGGCAAGACACCTAGTTGCGTGAAGATCGAGAAAAAGGTACCATGGTACCTACCATGAAGTATTTATGGCTTTTATAAAGCCGCTACTTCGTCGCCTTGAGAATATTCAGCAGCCAATGGTGTGCCAGTGATACTGCGGATTGAAGGGCGTGTTCACCGTCATATAGTGAGCGCCTGACTCCTCGACCGATCGACCTCGGACTTCTGATCGAGTAAACGAAATCAAAAAAGAAAAAAATAGAATGTGACGCTAATAATAACTACAAAAGCCTACCTATTAAGGATCTGTGATCTTGATTTTCCTTACGTGGGCTACATGACATTGCTTCTTGCCAAATTCCATGATTCTAGGTCAACGGGGACCGGGGAGGGATTTGATTCTCTTGCGAGCTTCAAAATATGGATCATAAACTGAACATAAAATTAAATTATGACGACGCGGTTGGCGCAGTTCGTAGTACAGCTGCCTACTGACTATTATATATTATGTATATCGTCGTCTAGGTCCCATAGTACAAGCTTTGCTTAGTTTGGGACTATGGATTTGTGTAAGATTGTCCCACAATATTTATTTATTCTATTATTATTTATAAACACTCGTCTATTTTGATTGCGCTGACTTAGAAGTTTGATTCGTTTCACTGATTCAAGGGGATGCAGACTTGAGTATTTGATATCAATGTTAGCTTGATAACATCACACGTTCCTGCCGAAAAAGGATCTTGACATACTAAAAGAGGAATCTGAAACCAAATTACTACTAGCCTACAAAATGCTTTACAAGTCGCCTTTGCAGGATATTGTGCCCAAAAGGCTGGCGGCGTAGCCTCTTTGATTTGAATGGCAAAGCTTAATTGAGTATCTGTCCAAACAAAGTAGCTGGTCAGTGGTCACCCGGAGTGCCCGAAAGGTATCGCACGCGACGACAGCAAGCAGCCTGATGGCATGATGCTGTCCAGGTGTCCTCTTTTGATTTCCCAAAAATCGTCTGGACCTACCGCCGCACACGTTCCGCTACAAACGCGCGCTGAATTTGCCCTAACAAAGGCTGAAAGCAGACCCTAACACCCAGGTATGCACCGGTGCGTACGGTATAGCCACAGCATCGAAAGTAGCTGACAATTTTACTACTGGCTTAGTATCTATAAATATATAAAAGAAGAAACTGACTGACTGACTGACATATCAACGCACAGCCCAAACCGCTGGTTCTAGAGAGTTCAAATTTGGCACGTAGGTTCCTTATAAAGTGTAGGGGTGCACTAAGAAAGGGTTTTTCAAAACTCACCCCCTGACGGGGTGAAATGGGGTTTCAAAGTTTGTATGGGGAAACAAGATTAGTTAGACTATTTTATTCGAAACTTCACAGGAGTATTTCTAACGATAAATGAGTAAACACGTATTTCAGGTTTTTTGAAAATTCAACCCCTAAAAGGGAGAAATGTGGTGACAAAGTCTGAAAATCAGCATGGGTATTGTTTTTATGGTTTATCGGGTTGCTGATTACTAAAACCGCAACGATTTTAAAATTCAACGTGGCGGACGTGAGTTACCATCTCCCTGTTGGGGTGAAATGCGTTGAAATGTCTAAATACTAAACCGCTGGTTCTAAAGAGTTAAAATTTGGCACGTAGGTTCCTTATAAGGTGTAGGGGTGCACTAAGAAAGGATTTTTAAAACTCACCCCCTAAAGGGGTGAAATGGGGTTCCAAAGTTTGTATGGGGAAACAAGATTAGTTAGACTATTTTATTGGAAACTTCAAAGGAGTATTTCTTACAACAAGTGAGTTAACACGTGTTTCAGGTTTTTGAAAATTCAACCCCTAAAAGGGAGAAATGTAGTGACAAAGTCTGAAAACCAACAAGGGTATTGTTTTCATGGTTTATTGGGTCGCTGATTACGAAAACAGCAACGATTTTAAAATCCAACGTGGAGGACGTGAATTAAAATCTCCCCTGTTGGGGTTGAAATGTCTAAATGCTAAACCGCTGGTTCTAGAGAGCCCAATTTGGCACGTAGGTTCCTTATAAGATGTAGGGGTGCACTAAGAGAGAATTTTTCAAAAGTCACCCCGCAAAGTGGTAAAGTGTGGTCCAAAGTTTGTATGGGGAAACAAGATTAGTTAAACTATTTTATTCGAAACTTCACAGGAGTATTTCTAACGATAAATGAAAAAACACGTGTTTCAGGTTTTTTTAATTCAACCCCTAAAAGGGAGAAATGTGGTGACAAAGTCTGAAAATCCATTGGTAATGCTTTTATCGTTTATGGGGTTGCTGATTACGAAAACCGCAACGATTTTAAAATCCAACGTGGCGGACGTGAGTTACCATCTCCCCTGTTGGGGTGAAATGGGGTTGAAATGTCTAAATACTAAACCGCTGGTTCTCGAGGACTCATATATTTGGAACCTACGTGTCCTTACAAAGTCTAGGGGTGCAATAAAAAAAGCATTTGTCAA
The DNA here is from genome assembly GCA_947623375.1 of Apotomis capreana. Taxonomy (NCBI): domain Eukaryota; kingdom Metazoa; phylum Arthropoda; class Insecta; order Lepidoptera; family Tortricidae; genus Apotomis; species Apotomis capreana. The sequence goes on from OX392512.1 coordinate 18,495,777, forward strand.
AAGTCACCCCCCAAAGGGGTGAAATGGGGGTCGTAAGTTTGTATGGGGAAAAAGATTAGTTAGACTATTTTATTGAAAACTTCCAAGGAGTATTTCTAACGATAAATGAGTAAGCATGTGTTTCATGTTTTTGGGAATTCAACCCCTAAAGGAGGAGAATATGGTGACAAAGTATGAAAATCAACATGGGTAATGTTTCTATGGTTTATTGGGTCGCTGATTACCAAAACAACAACGATTTTAAAAAACAAACGTGGTGGACGTGAAATACCTTCTCGCCTTCTGGTGCGATGGGGTTGAAATGACTAAATATGAGTATGGGTGTAATTTTTATGGTTTCTTGGGCCGTTAATTACGAAAATGCCACCGATTTTGAAATTTTATATTGTTGACATGAAAATTCTTGAAAACATTTGCGCCAAATTGCAATTTAATCCGTCCAGTAGTTTTGCAGCAAATCGGTTGTAACAGACGGACTGACAGACCGCTACACGTGATCCTATAAGATGAAAATGAAATGAAAATGAAAATGTTTATTAATATAAGATAAGCAAAAATTACAAAAACATATCTAGCCACATGAGATGGTTATCTTATGGTTAAGTACTACTAAGGTACAGGATATTGATGGTCCCCACACTAGGCAAGCCTGTATCGCAGGGGCCAACGCATTACGTGTTTCATGTATATGAATGGTCGGTTGACAGGTATTTAATCCTATGTTTTTAATGATAAAAGTTAAAAGTTAACACTGTTAATAAAAAAATAGAAGTTAAATCGATACGAAAACACTAATACTAATAATCTCAATAACAATAGAATGATAATAATAATAACAGTTAGTTACTGTAGTGCCTTTGTAGGTAACAGCTTCCAAAAACCTTTTCAATTTAAATTAGCTCCTCTGTTTCATTATAGGATAAACCAGTTAACCATCTTTTCAAGTTACGTTTGAATTCAAAGACTGAGCTATCCCTTATGTTTAATTTATTCGCTACCCTATTGTACACAAGGCTTGATACATATGGATCGAAGCGAGTGGCAAAAACAGTTCGTACCAGAGGCATTTGTACACGATAGACTCTTTTTTTTAACAGGTGTGTATATTCGGCGGAGGCAATGATATTACTGTGTTTCTGCGTGATAACTTTAGCAATAAAAAGTTGACGCACTGTAAGCACGTCTGCTTCCTGGTACAGTGATGCTGTTGGATATCGGTAAGGCAGCTTCAGCATTGTTTTAAGTACTGCGCGTTGGGCTCTCTCTACTTGAATGAGGACCGTTTTTGCAGCACTTCCCCAACTCGAGTTACAATACATGAGGAGCGATTGACATAACGCGTAGTAAACGGTTTTAAGCGTTGTTTTATTGGCTACATTCCGTAGAAGTCGCATTATGTGAATAATTTTCCGGACTCGGCTAGACAGGGCAGATATGTGCTGCTTAAAATTTAGGTTCTGGTCTATCATGACTCCTAAGTATTTTAAACAATCCGTTTTACAAATAACAGAGCAAGTACAAGTCGTGTGGGTATTTCCACATGTGTGGACTTTAATGCTTTGATCCATTGGAGGCGAGGATGCAAGTCTTTTGTGGAAGCATACGTATTTGGTCTTATTTGTGTTCAGTGTAAGCAGATTCTGCTGTAACCAATTAGCGACCTTTGTCATTCCCAATTCTGTATTTGTAAAGGCATCACTCCATGTAGGTCCACGGAATACAATAGCAGTATCATCGGCGTAGCAAATTGTTTCAGCGTCTTCCATGGGGAGTGTATGCAAGTCATTCATGTATAGAATAAACAAGGTAGGACCTAGGATGCTACCTTGTGGGACCCCAAAACGTACTTCTCGAAGACTGCTTCTCTGTTGTCCAATACTGACACATTGTTTCCGACCTGTTAAATAGCTACTGAACCATTTCAGCGGAAGACCTCTAACACCTATAATAAGGGGGTTCTATTTTTGCTTTTGAGGTATGGATAGCGACCCGCGTTATCCTAATAGATTAAAAAAATAGTATTTGGTGGCATCTCGATCGTCGTCAATCGGTAACTAGGCGGGCGGCGCGTTGGGACGGGAGGAGTAATGATGAGGGAAACTTCTTGCATCCGTAATAAATACATTCAAGCTTTTCAATAATTATGTTAAGTCATTTCAGAATTCTGAATTACGCTTATCTGGCTCAGAATAATACATTTTTCATTCATCAACGAAGAGAACCTCAATATCTTACAATAGAACATGACGTAACTTAGAACATGGCTTAGAATCATTAAACCAATCTCGAATATCCCAAGTCGATAAGCGGAGGCTCGGGACATTATAAAAGCTTTATACAAATAAAATGCACACATATCCCGGTGTCTTAGCTTCACTTCGAGTTATGAATTTTGAAGTGAACTTTATTTGGATACAGTAAAAGCTGAAATCGCTTGATTTGAGTGCTTGAGTTTTCGGTTTGATTCGTAAAAGTGGAGTTGTGATATTAAAAGTATTTCCCAGTAATATTAGACACGCGAAGCGAAAGTCTGTGTATGTTTGTTACTTCTTCACTCTAAAACGGCTGGACGGATATGCATGAGGGAAATGCAGATTGCAGATTATACCCTAATTTAACAAATAGCCTTCTTTTAATCCTGAAAAAAGAGCATTGTTCCCGTAGGATGATGTAGGTATATTATATAGGCACGCGAGCGAAGCCGCGGGTTAATGCTAGTGTTTATATAAAACGGCATACTAAAAATTTCAGCCACTTTTGATGTTGGCTGTACAAGCTCGGTTCGTGGAGCGTCGTAGGGAGGATTACGGAATCTTGCCAATAGTCACGACGCAGCTATCAAATTCGGGGTTTTATTCTATTGAATAATCTAGTGAATTTAGCCGGTTCCAAGCCGTGGGTGGTTTCAGTATCTAAGATATCTAGGGCCAGCGCAGATAAGGCTGCGGAAGTCATCCGTCGAAACATTGGATAGCGTTGTAGTTTATAGGCACTGTTTATAGGTTGTTAAAGTACTTAACTCGAACACCCGCGAATTCGGGGTTTTATTGTATAAAACAATCTATTGTACGGAGCCAGTTACAAGCCGTGGGTGGATTCGGTATCTTAGATATCTAGCCACCGCAGATAAGGCTGCGGAAGTCGTCATCCGCCGTAACATTGGATTGGATAAGCGTTGCAGTTTATACTAACCATTACATTTTTATAGGTTACTAAACTACTTATTTAACTCGAAAACCTGCGAATTTGGGGTTTTATTCTATTGAATAATCTAGACGCAGCCGGTTCTAAAGCCGTGGGTGGTTTCGGTATCTAAGATATTTAGGGCCGACGCATATAAGGCTGCGGAAGTTATCAGTCGAAACATTATAGATTGGATAAACGATGCAATTTATTTAAGGTGATTCAATGATTTACTAACTTACCGCGAAAACTAGAATGGCATGTTTTATAGTATTGTATACGTTAATGCTTCCTAATGAGCCTCATCTGATCCTGAATATGCTAAAATGCTGGTACCTAATTCATAAAAAAAATATATAATAATCATTAGGTATACGTGTTCTTGTTGAACAATTCGTAACTATCCTAAATTTCTAAACAACGGTCACAACGGGTCTCTCCGAGTAAATATCATATATGATATGGACATTAACTCCTATTCAGTGCCGCTGCAAAAACGCAGTTTTTACACTGAAACCAATTCCTTTCTATTTCGCACCTATAAGGTGGACGGTTTGCATCACATATCTATTATAAATTCGAATCATGCTTGCGATATGTCCATATTGACGTGGATGGACTCACGCGAATGTATAGAATTATGCACATAACTAGGATATAAATCAGCTCGCACTGATGATTAATTTCTTACTAGATGCCAATGAGATCGTAATTGATTACTCAATAATGCAATTAGATAGATCGACTGGGTTTGAATTAAACATACGTGTAAGCGATGTTAAATTTAAACTGGCATTAGATTATTCGGGGTGGCGTGGGAGAAGATTATCTAAACGTGGATGAAGGTAGCTACATGAGCTGAATGGGCTTTTGACTAAGAATACCTAGTACACATTAGGAAACGAGGAACCAGTTGGCACTGTGTTACAGAAGTCTAGTAAAATGGAAATACCCTAAATATGCAGTGTCTCTAATAACGTGGCAGGTAGGTACCGAAGGGATCAGGTCTTTCTCTTCCGATAACACCAAAGGTCATAAAATTAAAGTTATAATAGACAATTCACTGATTATCTTCTATTGATCAAAAATAATGTAGTAATCAACTCACTGAAAATAGATAGAAGAGTATATCTATCAGTGTCGTGGCGCCAAAAGTAATCTTGGGTAAGCCGAAGCCGATATTTTTTTTACGACGCGGTTGGCTCGGGTTGTAGTGCAGCTGCCTACTGAACCGGCGGTCCAGGGTTCGAATCCCGGCCAGGGCGAACATATTTGTGTGGTGAACTCGAATATTTGTTCCTGGGTCATGGATGTGATCTATGTATGTATTAATATAGTATGTATATCATCGTCTAGTACCCATAGTACAAGCTTTGCTTAGTTTGGGACTACATAGGTCGATTTGTGTAAAATTATCCCATAATATTTATTTATTTACAAGAACGTTATCCAAAGGGGCTCATTAGCCTAGTATTAGGCAAATCGGTGGGAATCGGGTTCTATGGACGGTGCAACGTGCACGAACCTACAATGTAGCTACCTACGTAATGATTTAATCAGCTTCATCAATTACGACCGCCCATCGTACCGTATTACTAAATTTCCATATACCTAGTAGAACTTCAGAATTTAGCACTGTATGAAGGTAAAATTAAACGGCCAGGGGCAAAGGCGTTACTTTGCCATTGAAAGCCCCCAGGCAAAAAAAAATTGGGGGCTCCAGTGTGAGTTAAGTCAGTTCGAGGTTTGTCCCAGAGCCCGTATGACCTTGGACAGGGGCCCTAGGATCTTGTGGCCCCCGGGGTACTACCCCAACTAGTCCATGGGTAGCTACGCCACTAGCCGGTCGTACCTATATCGTGTCGGAAATCTCCTATTCAAATAATACCCCATACAATAAACAACGATGTCGACGATACACATGTACTGTTGCCGTTGTTTTTCCATTAAAAGCCCCCGGTACGTGTATTTTTACCTACATTGAAGCCATGCCATTGGTAGTTTCCTAATTCATCAATCGAGCACTTGTCCTACCGCTAACTTATCCTCAATTCGCGGCTTCCTTAAGTCGTAGGTAGCCTGCGTATTCCAATAAGAGCTAAGCATTTTTAGGGTTCAGTACCCAAAATGTGCTAACGGGACCCTATTACTAAGTCTCCGCTGTCTGGCCGATGTCATAGGGGGCAAACGAGCAAACGAATTGCAAGGTCATTACGTGCATTGGGCATATGATACTGATAGGAAAGAACTCGCAGTTGCTAAGGAAAATTAAGTTGTGGAACACTTATGGTTTCTTAGATCTAATAACTACAAGAATTATAACAACAAAAGCCTGCACATGTTTAAAATTCCATCTTAATGTCAATTGAAGTGACGTAGATAGGTACTTAATAGTATAATTTTAAATCCCTTGGTTCAGGAATTTTCCTCACTAGTCACTAGTAGCATAAAAGTGATAAGATTGACATCCGCCTCCAGCGGCAGATGGCCAGAAATAGCACAATTTAATCTCATTAAATTTAATTGCCAATGCACAATTGTCTCGAACTCTCGAGCACTACCTCAGGTCACGCTGACTCAGGCAGCGCACTAGTACAGTTTGTCACAAAAGTTTGACCATTTGGAAACCTTATCACTGTAACTTAAGGTCCTAAAATGTATCCCTGCCGGTTGACTGTACACGCGCTTGAGTTGCATACTTAGAATCACTAGCATGCATAGGGAGACGCGTATTGAAACGTTAATAAGGATGGCGACCCGTCTATTGGCATATACACAATATATTTACCATGAGCATTGCAGTAATCAAGGCCTGCTTTGACTAGACTGATTTACATTCAAAGTTGGTAGGTAGGTACTACTTTTATTTTGATTAGGGCCAATGACCTTTAAATAGTTACTTAAATGGCTCCAATTAGAATTTTGTTCAAAACAAAAACACACAAAATAGTTAATAATGTAACTGTTGGGTCGTAACATGTCGGAATTGATAATTTTTCAGCTTCGTACGACAACAATTGCGATCGACGCAACGACTTTTTTTCCTTGTAGGTAATCCGGTACAGCCATTAGGATAAAAAACGTAGATAACCCTAAAAAAGCTTTTTTTTTTATAATTTGTTGTTATTGCGACCGTATGGTCTAATACACATTATATTAATATTAAGAGTATGCAAAAAGTTAATCACAGCTCCAAAAAATTTACTGGCCATAAATAAACAAACAAGATAGAGATCAAATATGTACCTATCAAAGACTATGCTTAGCTAGCTACAGGAGATAAACTCTTATACGCAAAAGATCCAAATCTTGATATTTTTTTATCATGTGTACTTAGAGTAACACTTGTAGATTAGGCGCTCTGTATTGATACTAGATTAACTATTATCATTTCCTAGTATCTGTAGCTGAGACATTTTCGAACTTCTTTAGTTTCCTCCCCTACGCAGGTACTGATCTTAGCGCCAAGACTCATTTACAGAGTGAGACATAAATTTCACCCCTTTAGAGCACTTTTACTGGGCACTTGGCCATTATACATTGGTTTTTCTTTTATTAAGTTAATCACAACACCAACTAACCAAGGCTTATGGAGGGCAAATACAATTTTAGTATGCAATTTAACATATGCCACTAGTTAAATTGTCAGCTAGTTTTGATACTGACTGCGCACATTGTATTGGTTTAGAATGATCATAATATGTACGAGCATAATAGGTATTACTGATACCCTTGTATGCAATGTTAAAATTTGCTAATTAAATTTAAACTCAATGATGATTTTTTTTTTTTTTTAAATAAATAAATATTAAGGGACAATCATACACAAATCGACCTAGTCCCAAACTAAGCAAAGCTTGTACTATGGGTACTAGACGACGATATACATAATATATAAATACATATATAGATAACAACAGATTTAACATAAGATTGGAATGATCTGCACAGATTCATGCCTAAGCATATGAAGGGTTAAGCTATGTCATACTCCTTCTCAAGTCAAGAGAAACTAGTATTGTCACTGTGACTTGTCATCTGGAGCTGCTGTATATGGTTGGCCACTAACCGACATGTCACTTCGGTGATGGGACATTTGTAAAAGGGCCATTATGTCACAAGTTATGTTATTATGGGACAAGGGCAAGAAGGATGGGACCTTTTCAGAAAAGGACATTTCGCAAATGGGGTGTTTTGCCGAAGGGACCGTTTGCAAAGAAGATGTGCGAATAGGAGATCATTTTGGTGGAAGGGGTGTACTTCCTTTTCGCCGAATTATGTTTAACAAACGTTTCATTTCGCAAAACTTTCATTTCGGCAAAAGCATTTTTCACTGAAACTGTAAACTATTTCGAATTGTTATAATAGAGAATATATAGAATAGTAAAAAGTTCTTCGGTTCCTTCACAAATTGGCAGCTACTGGTTGCCCAAAAATGTTATATCACAAGTCGAGAGTTTAAGCCCATTTCACTTGGAAATTTTACGTATAAGTGTAAATAGGACAATAATTAGACCCTATTGGTTCGTAAAAAGTAAGATTTTTATAGTTCAGCTGTATTTACAGTTGCTTGCTACTAATGTCATCACATATATCAGTGAAAAATTTTAATCAAATTGTGTAATTAAATTGTTCCATACACAATTCATTGAGGTATGGTTGTATTATGTGTGAATTAAAAAAAAACTGTTATTTTTTAGAAGGCAGATTTGAGATTTTTATTTAACCATAGAAAATTTTAAATCCGCCATGCAAAAGGAACACATTAGCGTTTTCTTATTTGCACCTAAAATATGCAAATCAATAAATTTGTTTTGTCTAGTTTGATTAGTAAGCAAGTGCAAAGGTTGGAAAATTATTACCATGGCAATGGGTAGATTGTCCAATAATGAGGAAAATTAAGTATTGTCTATTATCTCTTCTGGATGTAAAACACTAACTAGTTATTGTAATCAAGGAAATAATGCACCATAAAATAATCTTAACTCAATAAAAAACCTCCTTTTTGCACCAGATAAAATTAATACTAATAAAAGTATATGGACACTCATATTGAACACATTTCAGTAAGAACTATCAGACTAAAATACACTGTTTATTATGAGATTTCTGATAGTAGATGTTTGATGTCAGTGACCTGAGTGCCAATATTTTTAGAACAGTCAAGTGTTTGGGAATACTTGCCTTGACAGGTTGCTCCAGGGTGACCCTCCTCTCTTCAAACGGCAAAGAGTTGGAATGTGGAACGAACACTGCTTTAGGCACCCCTATGTCTTGGTTGTTAGGGGGCTCTGGGCCAGGCGCCCAGTTGTAATCCATGTTATTCTTGATAGTGCTGGTGTTGTTCATTTGTGGTTTAAATTTGCGCTTTGCTATCACCATCGCACACACCACTGGTCAGAGCCCGCACCCGCGCCGTGCACACCCTCCGTCGAGACGCGCATCGAGGATCCTGCCCGACTATTCAAGCGCCACCAGGTGAAAGGTGAACACAGCTCACTGCCATATTGACGGTCAAATAATAATTGTCACAAAACAATTTATTTATTCTCCACGAAAAGATTACGGTGAACTTACGCAAACACTTTTATTTGTAATGAAACTTGATTCCTTTCGTCTAAGTACGGCCGAGACGATAAATATAAAACACACAATTTTTGAAGATCTAACTAAATATACTACACACGAATCGAAATTATTATTTTACGAACTCATGTGAACATTTGCCCAAATATAATTAAAAATAATTTTAGTAGGGCGTCAATCGAAATAGTCGTTCGAGGAACTTACGAAATGGGCGCAAGATCGGACATTTGTTTTGGGTAGGTAGAGTAGGCAAGTCTCAACGTCTCGTACTTCATCTGTTTCAAAGGTACTTTATTATGCCGTATTTTCTAAAAAGAGTACCTGTCGTACCTGACCTAGTATGAAATACTTGAATTAATGACACTGACACATACTCGAGCTCGAGATTTATTACTGTCAGGATTTATGAATATTGATTTATACTCGTATGACGATAAAGGATTTTTGGGGAATTATTTATGTGTATCGTACATATAAAAAGCTTAAACCAGTTAAAGTATAAATACTGGATAATCAAGACATTTCGCAAAGATTGCACTATAAAACACCTTTTAGTGTTGTCCTGAATCGATACTGACCGATAAAATGAGAAAAGTCTATAATATTGTCTATGATTTATTTACCGTTTTTGATTATCTGTGTTAATATTGGTATTGCTAGACTAAAAATAAAAATGTTTTCGTCATCCAGTCATAGATGGCGTAATAAAACTTCAACTCTAGAAAGCAGAGAAACGAAAAATCGAAACTCGACAACGGCTTATTGAGCCATTGCAACGAACGGTTTCTGCCTTGGGTCTTGTGAAGTGTGTTTGTTGGTTGTGTGATATTTATTTCGAACTAAAGTGCGAATTTAAGTGTTTTTGCGTTTTGTAAGTATTGGTTACTTAATGTTTTATGAGTGATTTGGGATTTAATTGAATCTTCGTTGTGGTTGGAATGTTTCTCCGTCAGTCTCTGTTATGTGGTCAATATGGCCGTTCTGTTACATTATTTGTCTAGTTGTTCAGTTTGTTTCATGTAGTATTTCATAGATTAATCCTTAGCTACTACATGGTAAATAAGGAAGCGTCCTGAAATCTTTATTCTCCTAAAGTTCATCGCATGGTTGATGTGGCAAATTGACAGATTTTGACGTTTGATTTCTGATTCTGAGTCACTGCGATTCTCATTGCTGCATTTTGTCAATTAAATTAAATTCTAGTTCAAAATTGATAGAAGATACGTAGTATCTTGATTCATTGGCGCTGCTGTAGAATTTCATGAAGATATTCACAGTATCGGGAAGTACCTATCCTTTGAACAGTTGTAAGAAACAGTGACCTTAAATATTTGGAAAATGGAAAACTTCTCTTCATTGCAGTAGCTTCTTAAATCCAAATTATTATTTTGTTGTTTCTTTTAATGAGGAGAACGTATGATTACCAATATAGTTTAGACTAATCTAATCATATTATTTTATTTCGCATGTATTGTAAGACTAGGATAATATTTTCATTGTTCCAAATTATTATAGGATTGTATATAAATCTACTATGCATTTGTAATTTATGTCCTTAAAATATTGTGATATTATGTAATTTCAAATTATACTAAGCAAATACAATGTGAATAACACTTTTATCACTATCATATTATAATAAAAACAATTTGCATGAATAAATTACTTCAGTAACATTATAATTATATAAAATTCATTAGTTATTGGATTATTTTATTGATTTTTATCACACAACTAAAAATGAATATTTTAGGTTGATGACTGTAATTACACATTTTTCCTATTAGAAAAATCTAGTGGCTGTGTGATTTATTTAAACTTTATTTCACAAAACAAAAGTCAGTACAAATGGTGAACTTAATGCCTAATGGTTTTCTCTACCAGTCAATCACAGAGCCAAACAGAGATGCTTCAAGGGGGTGTAGAGTAGAAAATGAATCGTTCAGAGTAAGATACACAAGTACATTACATGTATATTGTTTAACATAACTACCATAAATACAATGATACATTTATTTACATACTGTAAGATGTGAATGGACCTAGAGTATTTATTTAAATGAGATTATTCAAATAATTTGTCTATACATACATGTACACAGATAATGAGGTATTAATCAATGCAGCGGAGGGAGGCAATGAGGTATAAAGTAACTATTTTGATAGTTAACTATTGCCAGGCTAGGAAGTTCCCAACCATGAATTCTTAGATTTATGGGCAAAGGTTGTTTCCGAGTCTTTTTTAATTTATTTCTTTCTATTGTAATTAAAGTTTCCCATTTGTTTAAACATGGGATGTTAGAGACTATACAGATTACTTTTTACTACACTAGACTATTATATAGACTTTGTGGACTTGGTGAAATTAGAATGTGGTTTATACACTTAAAAAATAGAATCCATGAAAAAGATTCTTTTAAAACACTGTAAACAAATGTTTATATTAATGGCTAGCTAATCACCAGGGGTCGTACTTTCTTTCGCACGGTAGAACTAATGGAGAACTATGGAGCCGTTATTAACATTAAAATACAATTCATACTCATACTCATTGATCTATTTCATTCCAAACTGCCTTTGTGGTTATTATGGTTAACATTCCCAAGCATTAAATGACTAAAATTATGAATAAAATATTTTTTTTACAATATTTCAAACTCCTAATTTAACTCAATTTATTGTCAATATCATGAACTTTCCTGTCATAAATGGATATTCGATCAATATAGAACCCAATTTACTCCAGAAAACATGGATAAAGTTGCAAATATTTACGTATTTTATGGTGGCGAAAAAAACAATGCCTACACAAATCAGGTTTTTGTATATTCTTCTTTGTCCTTGACTATAAAATTAAAATTGCGAATGAAATACACTTATGAGTATGAATAGTATTTTAATGTAAATATCGGCTCCATAGCTCTCCATTAGTCCTACCATGCGAACGAAAGTCCGACCCCTGCTAATCACCAACAAATATTACCACTTACTGCATACGAACCCATATATGGCAGATAATAACTTCAACCTTATTGGCACGGGTCATGGTTCAAATTCGAAAAAATACTTTTTCAACAGTTTAAATCCAGTTGATACTGGCCAGTTTTAGGGTTTTACTGTACATTTTAATTTTTATACTGAAATAACAGCATAGAAGTTACTACATTCCTGCTCGCTGCTCAAAAGCTTGTTCGAACCAATATAAAGATGTGTTGTGACTTAGGGTTTAGACTCATATTACTGTATGTAACTAAAAAGTAACAAGCTATGAGCAAAACATTATTGAAATGAATGAAATGAAATTTCATTCAAATTATTTATTTTGGACATTGATTTTATCTACATACAACACGTCTGTTATTAGGTCCCCATAATTCTCTACTGGTGCATCAAAAAAAAAAAGGAAATTAATTACAATGATGTTAGTTATTGATGTTTTTTTTACATTTGATTGATTTTTTATTAGGTATGTAATTTTACATGCCTAATAAAAAATCCTGTCCAAACCTTACAGAAATTTTATGCAACAAATGTAAAACAACAGATTTGTTGAATATGATACTAGGATACATACATATAGGTACTATATTATTGTTTATTTTCTAAATAAATCTTTGTACTATAAATAAGCATTTGTACTGGAGAGAAATCGTATGGCGGTTATCACATTAGTGCCTAGAGCTTTCAATCACTGAATTGGAAGCCCTACTGGCGCCGCATCCTGCTGCAATGCAATATAAAATCGTCCACTAAGAGATGCGAAGCCAATGTGTTGTTTTTGTACACAGTTCATATTGATTTAAGGGTGGGTCAACTTTTTCTTGGTTATTCTGTCCCGTCAGGAGACAATGGTGATTAAACTTCTTAGAAAAGTGTTGATAATTAATAATTTTGGTATTTTCAAGAGATATTCTAGATAAGAATGGGTTTATAACTGCTGCAATTACAACATTTTTGTTTAATATTGCCGAAAATCGTAGTTTAAAGAGTAACCCAGTGGACATCACTATGGCAACAAACAACAGAAAAAAGTGGATTGACCCTTAAACTTACACAATTTTCACACATAACAATACGGGACTGAAATAATCGCGTTCAAAAGGGTGTTTATATCATTACTTCGACGTTCAGTCCCTTCGAGAGCATGGATGTAAAATCACGTGCGAAACGTCGAGGTAATTAAGTAAACGCCTAGATTAAGTTAAGTTTTGTTATAATAATGAGATCAAAATTCAATTAATTACAAATAAAAAATCGCAGTTCGCAACGGTATGCGGTTGCAGTATAACCGCCTAAAATTTGAAAGGGAAATACGCTAAGCATCCAAAGTGTTCAAATATGTTGACATCTCAAAAGAACGAGACAACATGTAAACCTTTTTAAAGTTACTTAAAAATAGTATCCCTACCTCAACATTGGAATGTGACCATATAAATATGATTTTTTATACAAGCATAGTCTTTGAAAAACAGGTTAAATTGCGCCATGCCTCCTTTGATCAGGTGTTATAATACTTATAATGCAATGTATCTTTTAATCAGGTGTTATAACGCGATGTCTCCTTTGATCAGGTGTTATAATGGCCACGGGGTTCCCGCCGTCCCCCGCGTGAACTGAGACTCTAGTGCAGCGAACCCGGGCCCGCCGCCTCAGCGCCACCCGACCACGATGAAAATGGTGTTGTCTCAACGGCAACGAGAGGAGCTGTAAGTACAATTTTTATATCCACCTTATATCCCACTAAACTGCAGTCTGTGTGATTTTTATGAATTCGTTTGGCCGGGAGCAGGCGGGTTGATATCGATTTAACCTTTTGAGCGGCAAAAACGGCACATCACGTCGCCGGAAAACTGAGCCCCCGACGCCAACGTCGTCAAATGACGTCCAAATTTCAATGCTCAATAACTTTGTAATTCATTCAAGTTAATTTTGAGCACTTTATTTTTTGTAGTGGCGTCATGGGCACGGTGAAGTGCTTTACCTCTACGCGATTTTAACAATGTCACAGCAAAATAGGCCGGTTTCGACGTTTCGTTTGGTTACGTCGTAATTAGTCTTGTTGTGATGATAGGTTTATCTTTTGTCTGGTGCGGTCATTTTGCGCAATTCCCAGTTCTTAGACTCAACAAAGCATTCCTCCTCGATTTTTACGGTTATCCTGCGGACATATGGAACGTTAATATTTGTCACTTATCTTTTAACTAGAATCCGTGACCTACTAGCCAATTATAAAAGGAATACAACAAAAAATAGAAAAATCGAGCACTCGTTACGTAGTTTACGTACGATACACTAGAAATAGAAAATAAATCGTAATCGAAAGTAGGTTTGACAAAGGAACCTGAAACCCGTGCCTTTTGCCCCTTTGAGAGTAGATCGAATCAGGTACCTCTAGTTATCTAACCGACCTTTTTTCAAAGATCACAGATGTGAATAAGTATTAGCGTGTTCCAATCAAATCGTAATGGAATTCGCTAAGATCATTTGCGATCGCTGTGCTACTTGTTCACGATTTTTCGGATGCTTACAATGTCACGAGCCACAACATGACGTCTAAAGTCCCTGGCCTTTGACCTAAACCTGGTCGTCGTGATTTCGTCACTAGCTCATCAATTGTCTCACTCTATAGAAGTGGAGTTGCTACTGGGATTTATCAGTTTATGATGTTTACTTATTTTGATAGCAGATCTGAAACAAATTGGGATCAAACATCTTTATTTATAATTACGGAAATGAATAGCTGTTAAACTACCGATGACAGCGTTGTTATCTGTTCTTATAGTAATTACTTAAAATATACATTATTTTTGACCTGTCTGATGAGTATACAGTTGTACCTAAAAGGATACCAAAAGCAGAAATACTATTTAAAAAATAACGGAAAAATAAAATTCTGAGCGTTTAGCATTAGGTATAGGTCATTTATTTGGCCTATATTGAAGATGAATACCAGATATGTTTGTCAAATGATGTATTTGAAATAATTTAACAGTTTCAATGAATTCGGTCAAGCAAATAGTTGCGGCGGTAGCAAGGTCGAGTCTAACGCAATCTTACCGACACTTTACTAGCACTAGAAACTTTCGTTCCCACCGTATGCACCGCTTATAATGAATTAGGTCAACACTTATTTACAACGTACGTACCTAATAAAAAATGTAACTGAGCAACACCGATGTTTGTGTCTGGCTGATAATCCATAGAAATTAACCAAAAAAAAAACTATAGAATCAAGTAAATCAATGTTTGATTTAGCATGTAATCCGCGCAAGCCTCACAGAAAAGACGGGGGCGCGAACGCGTCTCAGACGCCCCGTTAAATGAAAATTCATACTAAATGTATTATAAAATAAGAGCGTAGGTATATCGTATAATAGAGTGCAAGGGCGACGCGCCCTCGCTTCGTCCGCGCCCCGTCTTCGACGTATCCTAGGTATTTTCTAGGTAGGTTATTTTCTGTCTTACGCCTTAGGAGGACACTGAGAGAAATGACCGCCCGAAATTCGGAAGGTATTACCTTCCCTTTTGACTCAGGTTGTAATCTACCTTCTAGAAAGGAAGGAAATGATTGAGAATACTTACCTTCCAAATTTTCTCTGAAAGGGCGCTTTTTCTCTTAAACTCGAAAATCGTGTCGCACCGTTCCGTCATGAATACTAGAGAAATAGCGCTATACGTGCCTTGAATTTCCAAGTTTTGGCACATATTGTTTCCTAGAATTTAGGACACTAGGTTAACTTCGGCTACTAAACTAACT
The DNA here is from genome assembly GCA_947623375.1 of Apotomis capreana. Lineage (NCBI taxonomy): Eukaryota > Metazoa > Arthropoda > Insecta > Lepidoptera > Tortricidae > Apotomis > Apotomis capreana. Next base: position 18,511,303 of record OX392512.1, read on the forward strand.
AAAACTAAGTTTTTTATTTTTTTTTTGTTATTCGAGTTCGACACTTCACTTCAATATCGCGACACCTGTTCTAAACGTGACATTATTTCACTTGCGAAGATAAAGATTTATTGAAAAGTGGATACCTACTACTGGAATGAGTTCTTTAAGATTATATTTACTATAGGTACACAAAATGTTAATGTATAATCCGAACACAGCAGTAATCATCACTCATCAGCCTACTGGAATTGACATAAAAGTCTATCTAGATCGCAGTTCTAGTTTAGATATCAACGATTAGAACACTATGTTCTACCTATAAGTAAAGTTTATTATTACGAGGGGCACACCGAAATGATCGGGAATAGAGTACTTTAAACTGAGTTACATTAAATCCTTTTTTGTCACATGCATACTGGCGACTTACAATCACGATGCCGTTTTTACAATTTAAAAAAAGAACGATATATTTTTTTAATTCCATTTTTAAATTGACAACTCGATGAACAAAATGGAGCTGACGCGTGAAAATTTTCGTGCAATTATTTACCATAACTTTCGTCGTGGCTTATCTCCAGATGAATGTCGCAATGAGCTTGTTACTATATACGACATTGAAGCACCTAGTCAGACGACAATATGTCGGTGGTATGCTGAGTTTCGACGGGGTCGTGCCTCTCTTGGCACCGTACCTTCATCAGGTCGGCCGAAAACGGCGGTTTCGCCTGAAAACATCGCGGCTGTGGAAAAACTACTAAAAGAAGATAGACATGTGACATACGAGCAGATTCGGGCAACCATAGGCATTGGAATGACTGCAATTCACACTATTTTGCATGGTGAATTGGGTGTCAGAAAATTGATTTCCCGATGGGTACCCCATAATTTGTCTGAAGAGCAAAAGGCGGCTCGTGTTGATTGGTGCCGATCTATTCTGAAATGCTACAATGGAGGAAAGTCAAAAGCCGTTTATAATATGGTCTCGGGTGACGAATCCTGGATTTATTCTTATGAGCCTGAAAGAAAGCACCAGTCGGCAGTATGGGTCTTCGATGACGAGGTCAAACCAACGAAAGTTGTGCGTTCTCGAAGCGTGTCGAAGAAGATGGTGGCTTCGTTCGTCTCAAAAAAGGGGCATGTTGCCACAATTCCTCTAGAAGAACAAAGAACCGTTACCGCTGATTGGTATATCACAGTTTGTTTGCCGGAGGTGCTGGCCGAACTTCGCCAAGGGAACCCGAGACGCCGCGTCATCTTACACCACGACAATGCGAGCTCCCACACCGCCCACAAAACAACTAAATTTTTGAACGACGAAAACGTTGAGTTGATGTCCCATCCTCCATACAGCCCTGACCTGAGTCCAAATGATTTTTTTACGTTCCCTAGAATTAAAGATTTATTGCGTGGTCAGCGGTTTGAGAACCCAGAAGCCGCTGTGGAAGCCTATAAATCGGCCATTTTGGCAATGCCTACTTCAAACTGGAATTATTGTTTTAATGACTGGTTTAAAAGAATGCAAAAGTGCATTGAATGTAACGGAGAATACTTCGAAAAACAATAAAATATAATTTATGTATATAGTGCACATAGTTTTTTAAATTCCCGATCATTTCGGTTTGCCCCTCGTATTGTACAGGAAGCTTACAATGCAGGCCATGTCCGAGAAAATCTAATTTCTTCGACTAACTATTCAATTTAATACTTTTTAGGGTTCCGTACTCAAAGGGTAAAAACGGGTACCTATTACTGAGACTTCGCTGTCCGTCCGTCCGTCTGTCACCAGGCTGTATCTCAAGAACGGTGATAGCTAGACAGTTGAAATTTTCACAGATGATGTATTTCTATTGCCGCTATAACAACAAATACTAAAAATAAAATAAATATTTAAGGGGGGCTCCCATACAACAAACTTACAGATAATGGTACGGAACCCTTCGTGCGCGAGTCCCACTCGCACTTGGCCGATATTTTTTTAATACTTGTTACTGGTCAATGTTATTTGCCTGCTAAACTAGAATAGACTTTGCAATGGAGATATTTTTCTTTGTAGGTAGTGCTTTCAACCAGCTAATATGAAATTCAAATTTGAAGGAAGCACGTCTAATCTACTCTCCTCACGTTTGTTCTTAAATCGATTAGTATAATATTTTTTTTTTGCTTGTGCAAGATAATTCGTAAGACTCACATGGTTTTTCCAATACTAGTCTTGCTCATTTGATTGGCGCTTAACTGTAAGTCGAATATACGAATCTCTGACTTCAATGTTCTTTGTAGGCATCAAATCGAATTGTAACATTAATTGCCTTAGTTCATAGAAAAATATATCGAAGATTATTATTATTTGGTTAAAATTGTAGGAGTACATAGGTACCTACCTACAGTCAGCAGCAAAAGTAACTAAGTATAATAACATGTTCACGATGATCAATACAACCTTTATTCTCTATGTGTGCATTTAATTTTGAGCACCTGGCGTGGGTAGCAACTTCCTCTGTTGACTGTACAAGCAGGGCATTTTGAAGCAAAACGAAAAAAGTAAGCGGATTACAAAAAAGGGTCGGACAAAACTTTATCAATACGTTTACCTAAGTAGCAGTCTTACCTAAGTCTTATCTCTTCCAAATACATTGCAAACGAAGTTATGTCTGTATAACCGTATGTAACGACTTACTTCCTTCCGCGTCTGAGTAACTGTCTGCATCGTCAATGTATTTCTTTGGTGTATTATTTATTTATTAGACCTGTCTGCCGAATAATTGACACTAGAGACAATAGGCATTCGACGGAGAAATTGGAATGCGGCGGAAATTCAATAGCATTTCGTTTTCTGACATAATACAGTCTTTCAATCATGATTTAATGATTTCAACGAGGAATTTCTGCTGAAAATGTGATCTGATCTACAACAATACTGTATTGATTCTAAACTCCCTGTCCTGTGTTCAAGATTTTCTTTGCTAGAACTTGGCTTAACGTAGTACCGAGTGTCTAAATAAGTTCGAAGATTGAGTCGGATAAACGGAATTTGGAATGTACTTGGGCGTGAAATCGTGAATTATCAGTATGAAAAATCTTCACCGATTTTGCTACTTAGCCCCATTGTAGGTGTGCGGGGTCGCCCGTTCGCTCCGCCGACCTTTGAAAGTAACAGTGTTCTTATAGCGCCATGTCATTGAACTCGCGAGTTAGCGCCTTCCTCCATTTATATCGACTTTCTTCATCTACCAAGAAATCCCATCATCGTTACTCGGTACTGGCGTTTTTGTATCCCATAACCTTAGTGGGACCGTTGATTGCTCATGAGCTGCGTAACTGGGTTTTAATGATGTTGATCACGAGATCGTTTTTAGACCGTTTTCAATAGATTTGTGAGGACGGCTTTACAAATACGTGTTGAAACTATTGAAGGTTTGTTTAAGAAACTCTTCTTTATATTTTGGGCATTAGTCAGTCGAAGTTGTTATGTCGTGTACGCATACATGTCAACGCCGCCTATTTAGACAAGGGCGTTACGTCAGGCTTGCCCAACGGTTCATTTACCAACTGTGGTTACAATACATATGAGAAAACCTATGAACCGATGCTATGGCTTGCGTAACGCAATTTCAAATGACGCTATTAATTAAATCACAATTATGCTTCATTTCATTGACAGTATGAGCTATCCTTATAGGTCAGACACGCATATCTAATTTCCTATTGTGTTGTGACCTAAAATGCCCCGGCGTTCCTTGACATGCCCTTTGCTTCGCGCGGTGAAAGGAGAACCACGACCAGCCACTATGTCCAAACAAAGTGGTCGCGCTATTCACACGGTATCATTGTCTTAATAAGCTGGGCGTTTTACTCGTCAAAAATATGTCAAGTTGCGTAAGCTCATTAGAGAAATGCGATCAAAGTATTAACATGATTTCCATAAAAGTGCCGCACCCGAACTACAATTTCCTAATACGTAAGTCGCTCGTTGCGTCACGCGTGTACCAGTAATGATCGGAAAGTGGTCGACAACGCACCATCTTGTGACAATTTTAATACACCCTGCTGCGATCTCCGTGGATTGGTCAGAATCTGCCTTCCGTTGAATCTCTACTGCTACGTAACGAATCGGGGTCGTCGAACGCGCCTTGATTAAAAATAACGATCACGAATTAAAACTGTAACATTTCGTTGAATGGATATGGTACGATACTCTTAATTCCGAAGATCGCTCCACCGTTCCGCCGCCACGCGAATCCGAGTGTGGAATGTACATACATTTTTGTTACGTTACGATGGTAACGTTTTAGTTCAATGTCAGAAAGCAGCTTCTTTTGCTATAAAATGAAATGAGGCCCGAATGAACTATAAATAACCCGCCTTACCAGTTTTGCTTGGACACATTAAGCATGACAGAATATTTATTTGTGTCTATTAGCAGGTGTTTCTGAACCCACAGAAGCTTCGAGCCTCAAGTTTGAATAACTATACGAGTGCTGCTTGTACAGATTGTAGAAAGCATTGAAAGTTCTCAACTGTAGATTATATAGACTAGTTGTACCATACGTTACTGGCACTTTGAGCAATCGAAATTAGATTGGAATATGCTGCACCAATAAATACCTACCTTCTACATAGGTTTAATTTATTTTACCTATAAGAATGCCTTATCATCGCGTACTCGAGATAATAACAGTGAAAGCATGTGGATCAAAAGCAATCTCATTCAGTGTTCTATCGAAATGATTTAAACGATAACGGTCTCGAATCAGCGTCGATGAGACCTCCGAGCTCGCTGCGAGCTCTCGGCTAAGTGGGCCAAATCGAGAGTTGTACATTGAAACACCCAAACAACGACAAAAAACCTACTTGCATCACGCCGTATAATCATAATCGATCAAGATCACAATTTAGTTTTACATTTGAATATACAAACAACGACAAAAACTCGCATTACGTCACATTTTATGGCCATAATCTATCAAGATCGTAATCTCGCTCTTATTATGTAAGATCTTATCAGTTAGAAAGCTGCGCCGAAGTATGCGGGTAATCATTTACCTACTGAACTCTGAGAAATGCGATGACAGCTGTTTATAAATAGACCAAAATACTCCGGTAATAACCAGGTGATCCGAAAATAACCGGCACCACAGTTACGCGTGTACTGCGGACCTTGAAATGCATCATCTGGGGATTCTTAGCTTTATTCATGTTCTACACACATATGTATTTAATTCTGTACCTTGTAATGAATGCGAATGAGTCACCGTATCACCGCGAAGACTCAGGTACCGGCATCAATGTCAACCTGTTCCATACGGACAATTCTTTGCACGAACGAAGGTTGCCGTTGTTATCAAAATCATCTTGCCAAATTATTTTAGCTCTCAGAAAGTTTTAGATATCCAGCTGTTTCTAACGAGCGAGCTAGGCATTTAATTTAAAGTTTTATAGCAAGCGCAGGTTGTGATCGTGAAATGAGGCATGTAACCCATTGTAAGGTCCGAGACCCGTTGGCTAAACAACTTTGTGGAGCGCCAGGAATGCCGTCTTCGTCGGCGCCGTTTTGCCGCTACTCTACCTTTTGCGCTATACCTATAGATACATACTCGACTTCTGCAGTGTAGCAAAAGGTATGTACTGGCTAGATAAAGGTATATACGTTAATGTAATGTCCCATAATTCTAACTTTGCTTTATGGTAGAGCTTGCTTTACGCTTTGCGTCGTGGCGCACCTTAACTCGCAATAAGGAAGTATTTTAGAACTTAAATTTGCATTGATTGCTGGACAGAAATTGAATACTTTTGCCTATAATTAATCTGTGAGACTATTTCGTGGGTGAAAGGTAAACGAAATGGAAATGAATCCATCTGTATGCAGTTATTCAAATTGTTGGATTCGACTGCTTTAGCATAATATAATCGCGTATCAAATTTAATGTATTGTTTACATAACATTGAACTATCTTCTGCAGGTCGTCAAAACAAGTTATTGTCATTTTTCACTCGAAGTCAGGTCTATTGAATTGACTGAAATTTCTCGGACAAATTGATTTACTATTCCATATTTGGGGAACCCTAATTTGTCTGTATCAGTATCTTTTGACTCTTATCTAGAAATTGCACAGCTGCCTAGTTTGACCGCGTTTCTCAAACAGAGACGTCTGCGTTGGCTAGTGCATGTGTACAGGATGGAACCCTCTCGTCTTCCTCGTAGTGTTCTTCTTGGCGCGGTGGCGAATGCAAGAAGAAACGTTGGCAGACCATTGCTTCGCTTTAAAGATTGCGCAAAGAGGGACATGGCCGCCTTCCATATTGACCATCAAAAATGGGAAAAGCTTGCGGAGAATCGGACGGAGTGGCGCAAATGCGTTGTTGAAGGTCGCAAGTTATGCGATGAGACCTGGTTAGCGGCACTCGCTGACAAGAGACAAAGATGTCGACAAGGCGACGCAGTACCACCCGTCGCACACTTCTCTTGTCAGGCCTGCGGTAAAATGTGTCGATCTCGTATCGGTTTAGTTAGCCACCAGAAACGGTGTATCCCAAACACTACACCATAATTCGTCTGCAATAGACGCAAAGGCCTATATATGTATGTATGACAATATTCAGTCGATTCTACTCCGATTCACACCAGTGACCACCAGCTAATACAAGTGTAGATTACAAAATACAAAACTGAATGCTCCAATGACAAAATACACGCTTAAGGTGGTTGCAGAGGAAACAAAACTAGACATTTCACGCTAGATGGCGCTGGGAAGCAAGATTTGTGGTTTTTGTCTATTATTTCGTATGTTACTTTAGTTTGAAATAAAATTTGTATATTGGCGAGTCCGCGTATTTGTCTTTTATTCATGCAGTATTAGTATCACGTCATAAATTCTTTTATTCTCCCATGTGGTGGCAATTTGTGAAAAATCAGCACGCACACTAATAGACAATAATCGTGAATGTGTGCGGGCGATTCATTCATTAAAGAGTCGCGTATCACCTGTCAGTTTGATAGTAAGCGCAAAATAAACAAACATGCATATTTGATTTTGATGATGAATTTGAAGATTTCCAACTGACGCGCGACTCATTCTCGCGCGAAAAATATTACCTATCTCTTTCTTTGCGGTACTGTAGGAGACTGACGGGCGATGCTATGTCGCGCGACAAGAACCGTGAAGCCTAGTTGTATTGTATTAGACGGGCTGGATTGTCAAAATAAATAATACGAAGAAATTACAAATCTTTAGCAGTTCTACATATAAGTATTTGTTAAGTATGTGGTGAAATTAAATAAGTATTTTTGTTGGGTTTCTGTTCTGATATATTGTGATTCTGATTTGTGATGTTATTGAGTTTGTCCTAAGTGTTTCTGAATGATAGATTGGGGTATAGCAAAATGGGCCCAATTTTAGGACACAATATATTTTGTTGATAAATTTATGGAATTAAAACTAAAAATTAAACTAAGATTAAATATATATTTATAAAATTAAGACCTTTCGGTAGGGTGCCCATGACGCAGGCAGCATTCCCACGCTGATAAATATTTTTCTCATTTTTGTTACTTTTTTGATTACAAAGAATACATTAAAATAAGTATCTATTATAAATTACAATTGTTTGATTAACTTGCCCGTTTAAGAACTAGAGCGGTCCTAAGTTGCCATATAATTACTACGTAGCCTGGGACTACTTGTACAATCATTTATTCTGTGCTGGGACTTAGAAATTTACGATGAAAAATATCACAAGTATAGCTCTGTTTTTTATTACTTAATGCCAAGATCGGGCCCTTTTTGCTATACTCTGACCTGATATACAAAAACCCGACACAAGAATAGTAGGTACTGATTAGGGTTGGGATTTTCGTGGTTCTAGATCGTGGTTCCATGGAGTCTCTAATAGTAAAAATGTTCAGTCTAAAAATATATAACTACTAGAACTACTACTAACTGAGCGCAGCACCATATAAAAATATATAACAATATATTGTTATTATATATGGATTTTAGAACCACCAACCACTAAATAAAATAAAACAATTTTTGTTACGTGTGGGTTTTATTATAATACTAATGTTTGTATGAGTTGTAGACGTCGCTTTAATTCGAAATGGTGGATTATTTTTCTTTTTAACCCCCAGATCTTCGCCATTTTCAATTTTTTCGTTAAAACTAGGTGTGTTACTTAGGCTTCTTTCTGTTTAGTGCTGTTTAGTGGATAGTACGGCTACCTGAAAACGAAGGTTGATATTTACATATGTGGTTTGCAGGTATACGTTGTAATATTATTTTAGGCAACACGCATGTTTTGTAGAAAGTTATAAGTTTCTGCAGCTTTTCTTGGATGAAGCCTTCATCTGTATGAACTTTAATTGACATTATTGTTGTTGATAAATCAATGAAGGAAATCATCTTGCAGTTATCCCTTTTGATGAAGGTCTAAGCTGGCCTTGAATCTGTAAAGAAATTATTTATTACGTCACAAGAATGCCTGCAATGGAAACCGCTGTATGCAGCACCTATTATGTGATTATCTTATAGGGTGTTAGGGTAATTAGTGTTATTACAGTTAACCTTCAAGGAGGAAACTTAGTCACTGAACCGATAATTCCAAAACAATTTTGTTTCCCACACTTATTGATAAACATGGGTATATAGGTCTTGGTATCAATTCAGTCAGAGAGAATAAGACACTACCTATATGAACCTACTACCTACTAGAACAGCTTTGTTTTTTTTTCATCACCCAAAGCGAGCGATTGCGTTCAGTTTTTGTGGTTGGTTACACGGTTGTCATCACGCCATGCTTGTCTTCGCCTAAAAAGAAAATAGCACGAGACACCTCTTTCACGGCAGGACGCTTCGATTTGTAATGTTTACAAACACAATACTTTCCCCGCAATTTCTGACACATGATATCGCAATATCATTTAGGGATCACTAAGTCCTGAGTACACATGTTTAATATATGCACGTTTCATTATTCACACTTTACATAAAGTAAAAACTCACGAAATGAAAAAAATGCAAACCAAACATGATTCATTTTTATACGAATTTCCACAATTGACAGTACCTATTGACACAATTCATTACCTATTTCATTCACAAGATTTAGTGCGTTCGAAATCTATTCCACTTTATTGTTATGAGCAAATACACAAAATAGATAAGTATCTTTAAAAACCAAATGTTTCCAATTATTTGTTACATGTTTAATGAAAGCTGTAATCATTAAAAAAAATAATCTGTTATGCATTCATATCGAAACATCAATTAAAATTTATTATCCTAAATCATAAGTTTAGTAGTATTATATTTCAGAACGCACTGTTCATGAATAGCTTTACGTGTGCTTACGTTTGTATGTTGTGTAAAAGCAACGCACACATACATATATGGACAATATTTCAACGGGTTTTAAAGCTTTAATAACTTTGTAATTGTATGATTTATAGCAAAACTGATTTCATTGGCGAATATAAGATCGCTTAAAGATTTTTTTAAGAATGTTTAATAACCTAAAGCCATAACCGCCTAAGTGTGTAGTGATCAAACAATTTGTATGAAAGTGACATCTCTGCAACCACCTTAAAATAATTTTTATCCCTTTAATTATTATAAATAAACTCATTAGCCTATCAGTCTGCCTTCTGCCTTATTACAAGGCGTTGATGGCATTTGCCTCCCCTTGGTTTTTCCAATTTCGCTCCAACCCTCGATGTAAACGCCATTTATCATTAGCGGGAAGCCCTACGGCGACGCGACCGTGAGTTACCCGATATCCTTCTACATTTTAGCATCACGCACATGTTTGTTTTGGCCTCCAAATGAGGATTATCTGGCTGTTTGTTGACATAGTACACTGAAGCATGCTAGTACCCTTTGGAATTTATACACATTGTGCGAGCGAGTGAAGCGTCACCTTTTCAGCTTATCCTAAATTATTTCGAATGTTCGGATTTCCACAAGCTTTCCGGCTGGTTTTGCCTATATAACCGATTCGATCGACCATTGTGGAGAATAGAGGATAACATGTGTTAAACCCGGCTAATACGCTATCCATCAATCAAAAATAATATTCGACCAGGAATCTTCTGACTACAGATATAATTTTATTCTTAAAATTGTATAACAGAGTCAGATTTGTAAGTTTCTTCGACAAATACATATAGATAATTCGCTATATCTTGCTAATTGCAACAAAGTAATACTTCGTCACATTGTATGCGCATGGCATCTGTGCATAATATAATATTCGACCTCATTGTTTTATTTCCCAGTTTGTCGCAAATAATAGAGATACCCAATTCGACACGGTCCCGCGTCTGCTCCTAAAATAGTATCAAATCAAATCCGAAGCAACCCACAGATTCCACGCTGCTCCTCAAACCCCAAGGGATATAGCTTAGTTCATGGAAAACGGTCTCAGCGTGACGCACTCCGCTCTGACGTCGCGGCGCCAAGAGGTGGCGATCGATACGGGCAAATAGCGTAGGCGGCACCACCACCCCACACTAGAAAACTTATTCTAAACCTTACAATTTACTCGCAAGGATCCCTTCTCTCTTGCCACGCGTAAATAGAAATACGACAGCTGATTTTTTTTTAAATAATTCTACACCCAATGAAGCCATTCTCATGGCTGTTTACCATTTTAATCAGGAATCAATTTAGTTTAATTGTTTGTACGCTTTAGTGCCATCTGTTTTAGTTGGGGTGGTGTGCTGAAACTAGCATGCAATAGCTATTGGTACGCGATGGTTCTATGTTACGTTGTTTTACTTATATTTAAAGCCGTTTAAATAAAACGGATTATATCGCACTGTAAATTCGTAAAAAATACGCTTAATGCGTTTATATGATTTATTTGAACATTTGATTGTTTAATGTCATCAGTGTTGTTTGCTTAACATGTTCCTTGTGGTATTGAAAATCCGTAGTGGCATCAGATTTTTCTAAAAACAGACAGTTTAATTTTAAAGTTAACCGTAGACCCATATGTGCTATATATTTCCTTTTATCTGCATCATTCCCTATCGTAACCTCTTTATTTATTATGGCAGTGTTACCCAACGACGCGGACCACACGCATTCCTGCAAACATTCTTGAAATTAAGAAAAGGTCTTGCGCCAGTTCACAGTAGCTCTAACTCAATTTTCATGTCACGTGCTATGCAAATGAGGTACGTGTGCTGTACGATGTACACCAATAAAAATGGCGATGTTCTCGTTGAATTCCTAAGTTCTACTTCATTACTTTAAGCGCGTCATTATCTCGAGTGCGTTGCTTGGTTTTAAACGTTAATGTAAGTATTATACACAGGTTGTATGTAAACAATAGATAAGGGCCACGAATATGGAACATGAACTGTCTTGAAACACGATATGGCATATTCCTTAAAATGAATAGTAAGCATTCAAAAGACTAATTCCATTACACGCTTACCCGCCCCAAAACTTATTACTTCAAAACGTAATCAAGTACAATTACATTAGTAATGACTTACTAATGAGTAAATATTAGGGTTGTTCATACTTTTCAGTAGCAATCCCTTTTGCAAAGAGGATACCTACACGATGACGAGAACAAATTTACTAAGATATTTGCAAGACTGAGGTAAAATTGAGAGAAATATAAGGTTTTACTCGACTGTGGGTGTGTGGATGTGCGTGTGTGGGTGGATTTGATATTGATTAACACATTCTCTTGCTCAAATAATGTATTCTCAGTCCTAAATCCCTTTATAGCTGTTCACACGAGTTCTGATTCTAGTAATCATTATTATCAAAATGAGTTTGTTTAAATCGGTAACAATCAAGGCGTTTCAGTGTTTATATCAATTATATCAGTTGTTCGTTCGCGTCATTGGCATGAAATTTGCACGTCGAAGCCGAGCACTTAAGTCCAGTGCGCAAGCCTTAGATTTAGTTTTCAGGTATAGAAACGTCGCCGCCTTCTCGCCGGTTCACGATTCATTAGACATTTACATCATTCTCTTCGATGATGCGGTTTTAAGTTAGATTGCATTTTTATTGCATCGTAACTCGACCACAAATCATTTAACTAGGAAACTATTATGGTCTTTATTCTAACCACCAAAATGTCTAACAATCTTTCAGTGATACAATATGTTTAATCATTTTAAAAAAATTACCAGCAAATAAGTATAGGTACTAGGCTATTTAGAGGCCATAGCCGAATAATATTACTTTGTGTGTATGTAATTATAATTATGTATGTCTTTGTGATCTCAACACGGACTGCACCGATTTCAACATTTTTTGGGACACGGGTAACTGGGCATCCACTTGACAGGATACTTTTTACCCGACTACGGAGAAGCAAAAAGAGGGGTATGAATATTTCTTCCACACGGACGAAGTTGGTCTAAAAGGTGTCCCACCTTTTAGTTTAATAATATTATTCAAACGTTAGTCGCATTCGTATTCGAAATGCTAATCGATGATGATCGTCACGTAATATCAAGGTAATGGGGTTGTGTTTATTTCGCTGATCACATTTTTGTAGTACGATTCATTCAAGAAGCAATTTATACAATCGTAATCTTATCATGTGATAACGTATCAAATTGTAGGTAGTAACAGTAACTGTAGCTGCAAGAAACGCTTACGTCTTCCGGGCACACTTTGTGTAACATTTAGTTGATATTCTGTACATTATGTACACTGGGGTCATCGACGAGTACTAGAAGAGTACTGGAGTACTGAGATAGATGTTTTCCCTTGTCGATAAAAATTGAAAATTTAAACGGGTTCCATGTGACGATGACAATATGGAAGGATGATAGGGAAAGATGGAGGAAAAATGTGCTGCACCGACCCCAAATAAAATAAGATAAAATTGGATAAGCGCAAGGGAATTATAATGATGAAGCTAGCTTTCCATAACCAACGTAATATCAAAAAATCCTAAAAATTTGACTACATGTTGTTTGTATGGTTAGGTGTTATGAAACTGCGCTAGTTTCAATGATACACATTTTTTTTTTATTTTGGCTAACGATTAACCTACGTGGTTGTGAGTTTGTAGCTTATCCGGGCCCCTCTAGTATGAAATCGCTAAGGCTGAGGCCCTGGCAGGTAGCCGCAGCGTCGAAAACCAAGCGAATCCGCCCTCGTTTGTTCGGATTGGTTACAGCAAAGTGCGGCGGCACGTTCTACGTCTAGGCTCAACGCCGGCTCTGTGCGCTCGGCGTATTTCTTTGCGATCATCGTTCCAATCTTACACGCCCATATACCTAAGAGATCCTTCCAATTTCGTTTCAAATTATATTCACTGTTTTGGCTGTATAAAAATACCTACGAAGCGCTGTATTTAGAGTACTACTTTCTATGTACAATGTTTTGGCTGTATTTGAAAAGTGTATACTCAGTCAGGCATGTTTGACGTAAGCGTTGGCGAGCGCGAAAATTGCTTGCAAATAGTCTGGAGATACCGCATATTAGACAAGGCAGTGCTGTACTGTTTGCGTAGGAGCATTGGTCCCTATCCCTACAATCGAACTCTTAACATCGGAAATGTGGCGTGAAAGTTATACTCTCAGGCGTTCCGATCGACCCGCCTCTACCCACGAAACCACTTTCGCTAGTACTAACTGTAATAACGAGCAAGGTTGTGTGGCCAGTGCAATGTTTGGAACAACGTAAACATTTCCTTTTAGTCGTAGCCTTTGATTAGGTGGTGACTAAACTAACGTCACTGCCTTTAATAGCAAAACTCGAGCGCATTGATTTATAAATTGACAGTCTGTAGATAAAATCAGACATCTCTTGAAATTATTATATGAAAAATTTACTGAGTCATTTAAATTTTTTGGCTTTGTTGACTTCGTCTTTGCAAGTATTGGACCTGATCAATGATATCTGTAACAAGTTACATTTGCGTGCTGCTGTCAATGTGTAACCAAAACAGTCCTTGATTATTTCCATTGCCAAAAAGCAGTTATTTGTAGCAGCCAGCAATAAATGTTATAAAGTTTCATAAGTTTGAGAGGTTTTTGTCCAAGCAAAGTAACAACCGTTCTTAGATTTGATACTACAAGGCAATACCAATTATTTTCACTTACAGAAAATAAAAGGTTTTTACTCGATTGGTCCCCCGCGTACGATAGGAGCGCCCGGGAGATTGCCTTTCGCATCGGTTCAGTTTCGCCGCGGAACGCAAGATAACGCAATAACAACCAAGAAATTACCTATCTCCATTCTATGGCTGGATTTATAAGCTCTATTCTTACTCAAGTTCAGGTCACCACCGTTAGAATTTTTAAACCACAGATCTCAAGTGCGACTTGCCTGTAATGTCCGACAACAGTTGCGAGTAATTTTCAGATATTTCCTTAAGGTAATACAACCTTTTGAAGTCATAATATCATTATGTGCAAAAATTGTACTAACTTTGTTGACCAGGATGATGATTTTTCAGTTTCGCAAAAAGCTCTGAAACGTTGCCCAGAAACGAGCGTATCTTGTACTAAGAAACGTTCGATTCGCGAATTTACTTCGTGGTTTTGTCCAAGTAGTTAATGTAACGAACGAATCCGCCTTTTCGCGGTCGGTGTTAAATGCTGAGGATTATCTCTTGCGTAAATAGAATAATCGAATTACGCCTTGTGACTAGCTTTTTTCTAGCTTCCTTGGTAGTATCAATGTCCTCTGTAATCGTACTAACTGACAATCCTGTGTCTTTCACCCCCAGGATTACAAACAGTATAAAAGACTTAATGAACACAGAACACAATACAGATTGTTTGATACTAACTTTACTAGCGTGACGAGTGATCAACCCTCTGCTCATCGCACGTAACATTGCATTAGCGTTTAGTGATTATGTATTGATTAGGTTTTTCCGTACGGGGGATGTTTACGCCATTATTCAAATAAAGTACTGGGCGTTGCTTCTATTTTAGTCGACAGTTGGAAGTATTCATATTTTTGACGTCTATCCTTGTTTAAAGCGTGTTAAAACGGTGAATGTTCTATATCACCATACAGCAATAACTACTATCAATAAACACTGAGACCATTTATTTCAGTTAGATAGATGCACATTTACATTTAGATTTATAGTACTAGCTTTTGCCCGCGACTACGTTCGCGTGGAATTGGAAGTATGAAAGCAACCTCGTACAACACGATAGATATCAACCTAATCACCATAATTAATAAAAGGGATTATTAAAAGCGCCTAAGCAAATGTAAGAGCAATTGTGCTTTTGGTCTAATAATTACATTTCCTACTGGGTCATCAATGTCATCATGAATTACTTACTCACTTTTCAATCTTTTTAGGGATAATTTCCAGGATGAAAACTATCCTATGTCCTTCCTCGGATCTTAAACTAAGTATCTCCATGCCAAATTTCATCAAAATCGATTCAGCTGTTTAAGCGTGAAGAGGTAACAGACAGACAGACACACTTTCGCATTTATAATATTAGTATGGATATGGATTAGTATGGATTTATACCTTTCGCGATAACTGGTGCTATGATTTCACTTAGAAAGTTATATGATTTGTGAGAATGGGAATGAGTACATATACCTACGAACCCTTAGTTTCATCATACTGAATGTGTTTTCGTTCAAAACAATGTTCACAACAACCTTTTAACTTTTTGGGGTGCTTTCATGTTTTATCTTTGACTAACCATTAAATGTAACGAAGTCAGGTATTAGGTACGAGACTTGTTGTATACTTAGAGTAATACAGGTCTCTGAAGTAAGAACTTTCGGAGTTTGCAGAGACCTTTTTTCCGTGAATACTAACATTACCAACTACCTCTACCAGTATCATGATGTCACATGTGTTCGGAGTTAAGTCGGAACCAGTCCTATTCTCAAATAATTCTAATGAATTGAGCAGCTGACCCTATGGGCTTTGAGCCTCCGGACATTTTAGTTCCTGAAGGTTTTTACCACTTAACAGTTACACTTGCTCGTACAATATTTTGCGAATAGGTAGACTAGGCAAGGTACTAATGCTCGTAATCACCAATGCCTTTATTACCTTCTAGCTATGATAAAATTACGTGCTAAATCTCCATCTCACCATTAGTACCTAGATGAAGCAAAGTGAAGGCAATAATTATAGCTCTTGTACCCGTGGGTTTACTCTTGACGTTTTCTAGTTATTGCTTGGCTCGCTAGCTGACCGTAGCAGTGTAAAAGTCCATCCAATGACGTCAACTTCACTGTATTACCCTTTCTTCAGTAACTAGCCTATAAAACTCCTTATGTCCTAAAGAACTAAAGTCGATCAATTTCTGCTCACTTTTAATGAAGCATTTCGCAATAACCTTCAGGTTCATAATACATTAACTTTTTGCACACAATTTGAGGGTTAACGACGTGTTTCAATATCAGGTTTGATGTAGCATCTCACAACATGATTAACAAATAGCAACAGCATAAGTTTTAGTCGCTGACCTCATCGACATACTGCTTGACAAAGTGATGTCAGATGATGTCATTAGATATACTACGATTATTCAACTCATTTGTATCATTTCTAAACGCTATGATAATATTCTAAACATTCAGTGAATAACGAATGAGTGTTAATCCCAAGACTTATTCTGGTAGTAGTATTTATGGGCCAAAGACGTGTCTAAAGAAACAACCAGGAAGCCGCGTTGAGCCCGTGAGATTATCGGAATTTTCTCGTAACTTGTGGCATAGTTTGTCTCGATAATTGCGGATACAGCCCATTAAGAAGCAAGGGCGGCTTATCGAATTGGGACAAGTTCGCCTGTCGTGAAGTTTTTCTTCGTGAGCTGTAACTAGATGAAAAAGTAGTTTGAGGCTTTAGTTATGTTTAAGCTTCTCGCACGCGAGTTACTTTTATTTCCAATAGTATTTCATCATATTATGTGCATTAAAGAGACATTTCAGTTCATATAGTAAACAAAAATTTTAAAACTTCATATGAAGTTATGGTGTAGAAGTAAATTTCAAGTTGTCTTCTGAGTCCAGACTTTAAATGCATCGCGTAGCTTACTCAGCTCGTTGTAACACTTTCTTATCTAGTTCTCACTGTATTTGCATCACACTGGGTTCGGCTTCTGCCTTAGCATTAATGTCTATCGCTTACAGCCTATCCCTCTCTCGAATAATCAACAAATAAGCGCATAAAATTGCCGGTATATGCCGATGCGATATATTGCAGGATATGTAGATGCCGAACATTTCCGCGATTACAGTGACACACGATTCTGCTTCACCTTACCTAACTTGTTGTAACACTTTCTTATCTATTTCTTAGTGCATCACATTGGGTTCGCGTTCGGTCTTATTAGCTAATGTCGCGATGTTGACAACGCGCAGTGGTTAAGCAACTGCCTACTGAGCCGACGGTCCCGGGTTCGAATCCCGGCAAGGGCAAATATTTGTGTGATGAACTCGAATATTTGTGCCTGGGTCATGTATGTTATTTGTATTTTAGTATGTAGGTATTTATCTATATAAGTATGTTTATCGTCGTCTAGTGTCCATAACACAAAGCCTACTTGAGCTTACTGTGCTGTGGGACAAGATTGATGTGTGTGAAGTTGTCCGATATTTATTTATTTATTTAATGTCTATCGCTGCTTGTCCCTTTCTAACTAATGTATAACCGGAAAGTTACGGAGTATTCCGTATTTGCTCTAATATACACATGAACTTGCCGGTACAACTATGTTGCGTTGCAGGATACGTAGAGTAGACGCCGAACATTTCCGCGATATTGCAGTGACATACGACACGAGCTGCTTGCGGCCGCGAGTGTTGCGTGTTAAATGATAGCCTATTAGTGTAACCATTTCTAAACAGTTTCTATAGATATTAAAATACATACGAAACGGGTTTATCTACTCACGTGTACAAGTCGAATATCGCTCGACATCTTTCGAATTGGTACGCTATTCATCATCAGGAGCTACGATCAGTCACGGCGGCGGGAAATCGAAGACTATACTACTCTCGCTTTATTAGTATAGTCTATACTAATAAAGCGAGAGTTCTTATAGATCCCCAATACATTGCATACAAGTGTAAATTTCCAACGCAGCAAAGCATCTCTATAATGTCTACGTATATCCACCATTTCCAGTATACAAAATCCCACCAAAAACATTTCATGTAAAATTGGCGGCCAAGACTCACATGCTCATAACGCTTTCGCTGTAAAAAAAGTTGTCAGATCCCTCTAAAAGCCAAGCCCCTAAGCCCTGAGTTTACTACTCCTACACCTTGGCTTCAAAAGTATGGCTTGGCCGTTCCATAGAGTAACGTAAATAAGTCCAACCATTTACCACCTACCTGACCATTTACTACCTACTACTATGAGTCTATACTATACGGATCATTTCTTTAGTACCACAAAAGGTTACTCATGAGGAAACAGGTTATTAAATCATGCGCTTTTGTTTATGTTTATGTCGCGTCATTTTTGATTAGCCTCTCTTCCGTACAAAGGATCGCGCATGCGAATACAACAAACACAAATTAGCATAAAGCCCGACACGCGTTTCGCGTTTCTACCCGGACTAGTGCAAATAACCGCAACTTATCATTGTATCAACGTATCACTGGCACGGGTCTCGTCACTCCAGAAATATTCTAGATGAAACAAGACGGATATATCGTGTAGCGAGATCCAAATTTGATTCTCAGAATGGCGCAGATTTTTAAGACAGGTTACACTGAGGTTAGCGGAATCTTCATACCATAATGTCTACTTATGCCCATTTGTGTCGTCCGTACCGACATTCGTGACAGATTATTCTGATTAACTATAATAATTCTTATAAGAATAGCAAAGATGTTATTTGTAATCTCAATAAATAGGCTCCCATCACGTCTGTGCAAAAATGACCTGTCAAATTTCAGTCGCGTAGCTCTTTCCAATGTACCTCCAGAGCTATCTATTTACCTATCGTTATCTATTTATTTAACGGATGTGGCCTGGGCCAACATCCGATAATAATTAGATACAATACATAGATAACGTTTATGTTTATTCCATGTACAAATGTGCATAATAAAGTGACCATCTCCAATAAACTAGTTAGCTAGTTTATGCGTCCTTACGTTAGATAGAGCAAACGCAAACCGTTCTCCTACAGATACTGCGTACTTGTGTAGGTGTCAAGTTTCTCTCACTTTTGTCACACCTTCACATCTATATTAGTAAGCCCTTGTATGGAATTACCATTCTGCATTGAGTCCAGTTGAGAAACATACTATCTACATATATGACGCTAAGAGCGTTCAGAAAAATAATATTTCCTAGTTTCAACGACCAAACAAGGAGTTCCGACTGCAGCCCGCTTAGAGGTCCACGCCGCGCCGGCGTGCCGCCGCCGCCGCCGGGTCGTTCAAAATGTCGCGCCGACCTCGACTAAATATTTTTTTTCCAACTTGCTTGGAAATGTTCCCATTAATGTAGTAAAACTGGACCGCGAAATCGCTCGTTATTTTTATAAGGCGTTAACATAAATAAAAAATATATATTTATTATCGGCCTCGGCAGGGAAATAAGTATTATTTAAATAAGACGATTAAGTAAAAACCCCACCCCGTTTATGACGGCTCATACAAATGAGGGTACTCTTAATTTGGCCGGTTACTGCATTATTGTAAGTGATGAAGAGAATTTTACTTTTAATTTTTTCAAAGACTGATAATTCACCATACAGCCAATTATCCACTGAATTTAAAAAATAAGAACTAGTATAAACTTTTTAATTGTTCTCTGCGTTTAGTTCTTGCACTGAACATTTCTCTGCTCTGCTACTATCAATGTATTTTAAATGGCGACAAATTTAGAATAACGGACAAACAATTTAAATAATAAGTTTATATGCGGTTAATTTATTCATGAGTCTTAGTTATTTATTAGAGATTTCTCACGAAAGTTTAAATTTTAATAATATAGTGGTATTTAATGAGTGAGTTGAAAATTAATAAGTTTTCCAAACGTAAACAAATAAAAAATAAAACAGAAATGATTGTGTCCAAATCAATATAAAAGTTATTTTGAACTTATAATCTTCTCCGAATGATAAATATGGTTTCTAAAAAAAATCAGAGCGTTTAGAAGTTGTTGATTTAATTAAAATTAATAATTATGTCCATATTTTTTATTATTGTGTTTTCATATAATTTTAATTCTCATTAATATATTTTGTTTTAGATCAAACTTAATTAAGATTCAGACCCGAAATATAATTCCTATTCCTAAAAAAAAATAAGTACCAAATTAACTTGGTGATTATTTCCAAGCATATTTGGAGAAACGCACTACACAAGCCTCGGCGGGAATGTCAGTTCGCAGATTCGTATTATTGAAGGACTCGGCTACGCCTCGTCCTTCAAAATCATACTCATCCACGAACTGACTTTTCCCTGCTTCTGCAGTAATAGACTATTTTGTTCACGAGTTTCACGACAATTATAAAAATTGTAAAGGTCTGTAATGTACTATTAAGATAGTTGAAGATTACAAATAAATGTTTCTTTCTAGCATAGTTATTGAAACATGTGTTTTTTTTATATTTATTCCTCTTAAAAAAATGTCCTCACGCCGGCGACGCCGCGCCGCGCCGGGTTCAAAACCCAGCGCGCCGCCGCCGGGTTTTTTGGCTGCGGCGTGGACCTCTAAGCCCGCTATCGAGAACAAGTGTGTTGCATTATTAAAAAAACAAACACGTTACACCACCTATGCGGTCGATTTCAGAATGATCATGTGATGCAGTCTTACGGATATCGCAAACTAGTTTCGTATTGGTCCAAATTTCCTGTCGACCGTTGTTTTACCATAGAAAACTTATTACTTGTCTGTAATGTCGAGAGATTTTTCTCTTGATAGTATGTTATAACAATAACCTAATTCTTTAAACCAATATGGACGTTCTGTTTAAGAGTTCAAATATGGGCAACACGTGTCATAATGGTATTACATGTTTCATATTTCGTAATATCTACTTAAATTTTGAGGAAATCCTGTGCTCATAAGCTTAGCAGCTGTTGTGTTTCTGTCAAAACGTTTTCGTGTTTTGCCGGTCTGCTATAGGTACTTACTCACGTATTCGTAAGCACCTTGGAAGTGAGTAACATCCGTTTTCGGATGTCGTTAATCGCTAATTATCGGTTGCAGCATCTTGAGATGTGTTTGAAGAGACCTCTGACTATTAATGAAAAAATTAATATTTACTTGCGACTAAGACCCGTGCTCGGAAAACTACTATAATGAATTTGTATGATTTTTATGACGCAAAGACATTACACATCAAGTACGTGTTTTGTGTTTTTCAGCGTTGTTACAGGACATAAAACCCTAGCTCCGTAATTGTCTACTCTACTATTAATAATCTTGACTATTTCTTATTCGAAAAGGTTTACACTTTCTCTGATTTCAGCTGATAGGTTTATTGTAAAATAAAGCTACTTAAATGCCATAAAAATTACCCTTGTTAGAAAGCCAAACACACACTTATTGAAAATTTAAATGTATAAATAATAGATTTGCGTTTGTAAGAATCTTATAATAAAGATATTGTTAACCTGATTAAGTTGTAAAAAATTGACAATATGAATATTGTTACAGGAACAAAGCGATCGCCGACTACCTAGGCAGCAATGGCTACACGGACGCGCTGGAAGCGTTCAAGAAGGAGGCCGACATGAGCGGCGAGATGGATCGCAAGTTCGGCGGCCTGCTCGAGAAGAAGTGGACCTCGGTTATCAGGCTGCAGAAGAAGGTAATTAACATTACTATTAAGGTAATGTAGCAGTGGCTACACGGACGCGCTGGAAGCGTTCAAGAAAGGAGACCGACGAGATGGATCTCAAGTTCGGTGGCCTGCTGAAGAAACAATGGACCTCGTTCATGAGGCTGAAGGTAAGGGATATACTGTCAAAGCCACATGGACATGTTGATGGACTTTATAGAAGCCCTTATAGTCTACCAAAAAGAAACTGCCGTTGCCTAATTGCCTTTTATGGGATTTCCAAGTCTATGGAAATTTCGAGTTATCTAACATCGGTGGATAGCATGTTTATTAAGCTATTCCACTCGGGTAATTTGGAAGAAAGATCAACTAACTGTATGTTTTGCCAGTGCATATGAGGAACAGGTTAGCAAGATCGAACAGTATTTTAACAATTTTCGGCGACAACCATTAAGTACTTCAACCATACGTTTGGTTTTGGTTTCACCATTTACTTCAATCAAGCGCGATACACACGAATTATTTGTCGTAAAATCGTGATCAGCACTTGCATACATCATAAGTAGTTTAAACCGACTTCAACGAAAGAAGGAAGTTCTTACTGAGACACAAACCTTCCGGCGAACTGAGAATTCCTTGATTTGTCGTAATCATAATGTTTGGTTTTAGATAATTTAGCGCAATAAGACAACTGTCGGTATAACCAGGATAGAAAACTATATGAATGAAGTTTAAATGTCTAACCTGTAATCTTACGGCAGTGTGGCGGTGCCTAAAGACAGTCATTTGTGGTATAAATTAGTGAAATAATTACTGTAATGCAGATGTTAGACACATTTTACTTAGCTACATAAAGATAAATCTAATTAAGGAAGTAATCAATTTTGCAACGACATATAAAAGATGAGGCTTTTAATTCCTCTGCAAAAAAATAACGCCGCGGCTTGAGAATGTTCTTAATCGACTTAAATATTTAACTTATGTAATCGTGAATGTGGAGTGCTCTTAATTATTTAACATTCCAGTATTTCCAGTCTCGATTCAACTTGAGTGAAATAATCTGCATCTGGTCAAGTGGTTTAATAATGTCACACTGGGCCGACAAATATCCGGATTGTATCGCCTTAAGGACAACGAAAGTTATGATTACGACTTTGTAATCAGTTCAGTTCAATCTATCGAGTTCGGCAGCCTGACCAACGCAATTCCGCGAAGCGTAAGGATAGGCTCAAAACGACGATGGTGAATCATCAGTTTCTCTTTCACGTATCCAGATTACGTTTATTAGACGAGCAATTTACTTGTACATTGCATAACTTAGTAATTGATATGTATATAATCACATCACGAGGAGATGATGGATTACACCCATTAGATGGCTCCTCGGAACATAATTCGGCGTGAACTTTTCGAAACATGAACAAAGCTTTACAAACCGTCGTAACTAGTAACAGTTGTAACGCCTTTCAAGAGTTCTAGTCATGACATCTCTGTTTGTAAGCAATGCATCGATCTGCGTCGCCGACGTTTCTAGGTCGTTCGGAACTATTTTCCTTCGTGCCGGTCGATGCGATGGCGCGACTATCGCTCCGAAAATAATGCCGATCTAAACATACAGTCAAGGAGATGAAATGCTCGTTTTAATGTGAACCTTGCCCCACTTTACCCTTGTACACGGTTCCATTGCGCTCATTACTAATAAGATAAATAAAATACATCAACAACAATAAATTATTAATCCTTGATTATTCTCTATAATAAATAAAACACGTATTTATCTTGAACGTTAAAAATAACACCCGAGAATAGCAATCTGCGTTTATTTGGCCTGAGTAAAGAATACGTAGCACACTCAATAATTTATAGTATATCTCGTTTTTCGTTAACATTTAGTTAGGTACTTATTAGACAATAAATATTAAGATAAAACAAATCCGCTTAGTAATTAAATTCTTAGTCCTTCTTGTTCCCTTTCATTCCTTTATGGTAAAACAGAATCACTCAATCCAAAAGGGTTCAGTTAGAGCCAACTGCGACATCATTCAAAACGGTACTAGCCGCAAGCAGTATCACGTAAATTATTACTGATCTCATGCTGCCGCACTAGGTATGTTTCGGTTTTTCTTTTATTGATCGTGTGTTAAATGTCCTAACTTCAGTTTCGTCCCATTCAGGAGACATGCGTGTCATAGTATAGACCCAAAATCTACATTTAGGTTATTAAATAAAGTGTGTACACTTCATCAAGTTTATTCACGTTTTACGACGCGGTGGGAGGGCGAAATTCCATAAATGTTGATTGAATTTTGTCACACACTATCTCTACGAAGTATTACAATTCATGTCCTTTAGCATCAGTTCTAATAAGCTTACCTATACTCTATATTTTTATGATAGACTTGTGCTATGATACAATGATGTATCGCAAAACAACTTAAAATATCTTTGTTTTGTAAATTGGTTTTTAGCGACGATTAACGATCATGCGCCGCAATGTTGTATGTATATATGTTGCTGGGGTTGCAAAAATTGCTCATTGATTCACTCCAGACTACTCACGGCTTTGGCTATTAGGTCAAAAGAGTACGCTCTCTGTACTGGTATTTTATCTGTTTTACTGCATTAACTGATACATTTGTATTGTAGGTGATGGAACTGGAGTCTAAGCTGTCGGAGGCGCAGAAGGAGTTCATAGAGGGGGCTCCGACGCGGGCCAAGCGCACCCCGGCCGAGTGGATCCCGCGTCCGCCTGAGAAGTTCTGCCTGACTGGACATCGTGCCACCATTACCAAGGTACGTTTATTCCACTTCCCCATCATAGCCTACAGGCCCCTCTTTCTCACTGGGCACTCGGGGCACGTGCCTGGGGCCCCCAATCTCACGCGAGGGCCCCGAGAATAGATGACGTGCATGCTTTAAGACGACCTTGATAGGGTATTTTCCATAGGGAAGGCACAGGGTTTCCAGATGGTATCCTAGAGGAGAACATGTCCACCTTTTCTGTAAAGTGCATACTCCGGGATTTTCGGTGCACGAATGATTTGTGCACCGAAAACCCCAGGTATGGTAATATGTCCTGTTCTCCGGTACCTGCTCCATGTTCCTCTTTTACTACTGTTCATAACTGCTATCCATAAAAGAGCCGTTAATTCTCTACCTACGACGCTGCTTTATGTGTCCCGGCTACATTACACTACGAAGGCTGAAGATATTGCAGAATATGTAAGGGTGAAGTCCGGTGTCATCCTGAGGGTCGTAAAATTGGAGTCTCGTCACGACGTGAGTTTTAATTCCTTCGTGCTGAGAGTTCCGACGGACCAACTAGCGATCTTCACAAAGGAAGAGTACTGGCCGAAGGGTGTCATGTTCCGGCGTTTCCGTGGACGGCTACCTGACACATCGAACACGCGTAACACGTCGCTGTTGAAAAATGTGACCTAGTTTAGTTACTTATGTTTTTATTATTTTAATATGTAATATGTATGTTAGATTGTAAGGTATTTATCTATGGGCCTTTGATGCCTGAAATAAATAAATTATTATTATTATTATTCCCTTTATTATTTTTTATACTTAGGCTAGGTACTTATTATTATCTCCTTTATTCATTTAAAATCTTAAGTTAGGTTTTTTACAATAAAGTTATATCAAAAGTAAAATACTATAAAGAAATTACAAAATATATAAACACATTATAAAAAACCTAACCTAGGGTGCCGCCGGCAGCGGGGCAGGGCCCAGGCTACCGGTGGTTAGGGCTGCAGAGAGAGGAACCTCCTGACAATGCGCGCCGTGTCCAGGAGTACCGCCTTCTGTATCTGGCCCTTGATCCAGCCATCTAGCGAGAGTCTCTTAAGATGTTTGTCGAGACTCTTCGCTATAAGACCGTTCGCCGAAACGACTATCGGGACAATGATCGTCGAGTCAACATTATTATTATTATTAACCCTCAATCAACTTTTGTATGTATACCTGTTAACCTTTTAATAGTTTTAATCCATTCTGAATGGATGACTATATCTAATCTGGCATGCCTAAATAATAATTGATAACTCCAGTAGTTCAACAAAAAACTTGTCTAATATATTTCACAAGACAAGGTATAAATTTCAACTCGCAATATATTGCAAAGGCGACGGACAAAAACCTGATTGTGTATCACGAAAGAAGTTTCATCCTCACGGCAAATTAACAGACAAATGGGTAGACTAGGAGATCATTAAACCATTACAAGCTTTTATTTAACTGTACCTGTCTGACTGTAGCTGTTGTGAAAACCGTGAAAGTGGTTTTTAAATCCGATTCCATACATAGGTACAACTGGCTTGTAATTTGGCATGCTTATCATGCAACAGATACACTTTTGTTACAGAATGAAGTGTTAAGTGTGCCCATTGTCCTTTTTGGGTTACCATTAATTATTAATTCCTAAAGAATCTATCTGCTCTGTATACATTTTAAGTATGAAATTGTCCCACATTATGATCACATAATCGATCACCACAAAACCTGATCTACATATATAAACACTTCTTGCTCAGAGACAAACAATTGCATAGAAAGCACGGCAGATGAAAGTTTATCCATTATGCGCTTTGATATATGTGAGATCAAATCACATAATGTGTTTTGTCATTGTTCTGTATTTGTCAACAGCGGGTATCGGTATAGCTCGCTTGTAGCGACCACCGACTATGCATAACGATGTTTACGATACGAAACTGTCACTCCGACTTTAATGAATGAACGAGTAATGTAATAATGTTATTTCGAAACACGGCCGTTTAAATGAGGCCTTTCATTTCTGAAGTATTTTGAGCTATTGAGATGAGTGAGTGTCATTTAATTGTGCCCCTTTTGATACGGGGTCTGCCTATAACTAATAAAAAAAGATAATCTGCATGCATGATAAAAAGAAGTTTTGGGGTAATTCACAAGAAATTCTGGCACGTGGCGCCATTCTTTTCATACATAAAAAGTTAGAAAGTAAAATTTTTGGTAAGTCAATATTTTATAATTTGAATTTGTTATTGATAGTTAATTCTTCTTTATCTATGTTTTTAAGGTAGCTGTCATATCATAGCCGTTACGCCCTTTCTTGAAATTACAAAACACAAGCTTTAATTTTGGGCATTCTTTCCGTAATATTAACAAAAAATAAGTTCAAAACGTTGAAAATCTCCGCTGGGGTTAGCCAAAAGAGCTAGTGTTGTTAGTTATTCCGACCCAAGAAAGTTATTAATTCAAGGGAGCGTCCCGCGTCCTACCTGCGAGTATTCGCCTGTTATGTAACAAAAAATTATATGAAAATTACATGACGTTACAGCCAAATGCTCGCAGTAAGGACGGTTATGATCAAATTACACCAGTGCTAATCGGTAAGGATATGCATACGAACGAGACAATTTAAATCAAAAGGTTGTAAAATATTTAGACAGATAATAGTTTTGTGGTTGTGATTTGCGCGTAGCCAAAGTGATGAGATGACCTTATAGTAGTGTTATTTAACCATCCCACTCATACTCGAAATGTTGACAGTTATGGCATGACCGCATAATGATGTAATTTAACTTGACCGAATGCCAAGCACCAGTCAAAACAAGACGCTGTCAAATTGATATTGACCACCTTGAAGATGAAGAGTTTATTACACTTTTTCTAATACTTATTTTATACTTACATGTATTACTAGCTGCGTCCCGCGGTGTTCCCTGCGTTCGGGATAAAAAGTAGCTTTTGTGTTAATCCAAAAATTTAAAATTGGCCTTCTGACACACGCACAAACTTTCGCATTTATAATAATATTTGCGTCGGGACGCCAACTTAACCATAACTGAAGCCTGGTTAATTTTAGTTTTGTTGACATTTATCTGTACGATGTCCCATTTGTATTTATTTATTTATGCATTTTCCAGGTTATATTTCATCCCGTATTCAGTTTGATGGTCTCTTCGAGTGAAGATGCCACCATCAAAGTGTGGGACTTTGAGAGCGGCGAGTACGAACGAACCCTGAAGGGGCACACCGACTCCGTTCAGGACATCGCTTTCGACCATCATGGCAAATTACTTGGTGAGTTTAGACTCCCTCAGTCGAGTGGTATATTGTTTACAAAAGGCCACCATCAAAGTTTGGATTTTTTGAGAGCGGCGAAGACGAACGAACTCTAAAGGGCCACGCGAGAACAACTCTAAGTACGAATTTAATGGCTACGATTATACTCGTACTACGATCGGATTTCGACAAAGCTTCATCCCCTATTAATACACCTCAGGACACTTATTAAAAGAATCGAACATTAGTAGAGCATTAAGTAGATTTCTTGCGATCGTCATCTAGAATAGTTTATTTTGTGGCCACAGATTAATCACTAATCTCAATCTCATATGTCATGAGTAGGAACGCCTACAATAGTATTTTCCCACCAGCGTTTGAATCTGATCCTATTAACTCATCACGTTAATCATATTATATAATTTCTTTGAAATAAATAAAACTTCATTCTCATCCAGTCGCACGCGATAAAATTTTAGCTCTGCTATAAAAAAGAGAATTCATTCCAAAGGGTTACTTTTTCCTTAGTCTGATTCTAAACTCTGCTTTTAAGTTTACAACAATAAGTCCAGTTTATAGACACTGCTTTGTGGAAATACGCCCTTTTGTTTCCTACAGATTGCCTTCTCTATTGCAGTCGTAAACGCTTTCACGACTAATTAAACCCGACACGTTTATTTTTCAGTATCCTGCAGCGCAGACATGTCTATCAAGCTGTGGGAGTTCAACCAGACGTTTGAGTGCGTCAAGACCATGCACGGCCACGACCACAACGTGTCGTCGGTCGCGTTTTCGCCCAGCGGCGACATCGTATACTCGGCCAGTCGCGACAAGACCATCAAGGCTTGGGAGGTGGCCACTGGGTAAGAATTCAGTGGATACCTACAGACATTGGTGCTTGTAGAATCTCTCTCTTCCTGTCCATTATCCCACATGGTGGTCGGATCAGCTTTCCTTACTTATTTCTCCATTTCGGCATGTCCTCACAAACATTATTTAGTACATTCTATAATAGTAAACGTCCCTCCACTATATTGGTCTGTCTCTGGATGAAGTGACCGGCAGTTAAAACATGTACTGCCGTTGATACTTAAAGATAATATAATTATTTTCAATAAACAACCTACCCTTAAACTGATCGCTATCGATTGTACAGGATAGCTTGAAGCAGGTTGTTGTACCTACTAACTTTTATTATACCTATTATGATGTTTTCATCGTTCATTATGGTTCGTGATAATATTAATTTCGTGAGCTTAAACAGTAACAAATAAAAGTGATATCTAAATTATACTTTTCCCCTCAAAAGCTTTTTGTCTGGGTATAATTAAAATGCTACATATTGCCTCAGCACGTGTAACTTTAATCGTATAGCAGTCAGTGACTCTTCTATCGTCACACTAATTACTATAGGAGATAAAGGTGACGTGCGGACTAATGGGAATGTTGGAGGTGGATAAAGGTCGTCAAACTTTGATTTGCACGTATTACAACATTTTTCGCGTCCCGTCTGCTTTTGACTACCCTTTCTGTTTAACCGTCTACATGCCGTCTGATATATTACCGCCTATGTCACGGACAAGAATACAACGAGGAGAATTGTATTTGTTCTAATAATGTACGAATTTAAGTTTAGTTTAGATAGCCCTTTAAAGACCAGCCTTTCTGAGGTTGGTCAGATTTTCAAGTTAGTCATCTTTCTATGCCATAGGCATGCGATCTTGGATGGTTTACTGCCATTTATCAAATTTGGTTATTTAAGAGGAGCAAGAACCTTTATTCTTCGGCTATGATTTCATATGTAGTGAAATAATGAAGTGATAAATTCTCTATGGTTCCATCGTATCGATTGAATAAAATAAAATTAAGATGTGTGGTCGGATTTTTAAAGGTCTCATGTTTCGATCGATTGGACAACTTAAACTTATTAGTTCGATTAGTAGGACTTTAAGACTGAGAAATCCTCATTATCCGATCAATCGAACCAACAGTAAATAAATTCTTCGTCTGATCGATCGGATCACGTGAAGTTATGTGCGTCTTAGTAGTAATTCGCCGTAATTCAGCTACCTGATATATGTTGTCCACTCACAATAGTATATCGTGATCGTTATTAACAGATACTGCATCAAGACATACAAGGGGCACCGCGAATGGGTGCGGATGGTGCGCGTGTCGCCGGACGGCTCGCTGCTCGCGTCCTGTTCCAACGACCAGACCGTGCGCATCTGGAACGCGGAGACCAACGAGTGCAAGGTGAATATTACACGCATTTGTCCAGTGATACTTTTACCTTATGCCATAGTGGCTCCGAAGAAGGCATAGCATTACTCAATTTAGTCCACTGTATACGTGTCGTATGTCGGGTAAATACGAATGCTGCAACAACGTACATGACGGTACTTCTGTCTTCGTTGGGGAGGTATCTTTTTGTACAGTCGAGTTAATTTACATCTACACACTTACGAGAACTAAAATATCTGAACACTATTTTATGCTCTTGACAATAGGGTCGTGTTCAGATATTTTTGTTCTCGTAAGTGTGTAGATGTAAATGAACTCGACTGTACGATTGACGCCATAGAATCGTTTGGTGCAGCAGGAATGTAGAGACTGACTTCAGATGTGGAAATGTACAAATCGTAACCCCGTGTGGGACGCCAACGTACATGGTGTATTATGGAGATGCCATGACTTGCGGTAGCGGTGCGCGGTACAGTCGCCATCAGATATATCGCAGCATATAAGGCGTTCATAAATATCTGAACACGACTTATTGACTGGGCGTTACTGTACAGTACATGTTCAGATATTTATGAACGCCTTATATGCTGCGATATATCTGATGGCGACTGTACGTATGTGTTGCTCACTCGTATGGCCGATGGCCGCCGCGCTCGGATTTGTCGCTCAACCGCTCGTCGCGCCGCTAGTGGACGGATTACGTATTAACGTGTATTAACTCAGTTTATGTCTCACAGATGGAGCTGCGCGAGCACGAGCACGTGGTAGAGTGCGTGGCGTGGGCGCCCGACGCGGCGGCGCCCGCCATCAACGAGGCGGCCGGCGGGGACAACCGCCGCGCGCAGCATCACGGGCCGTTCCTGGCCAGCGGCTCCCGGGACAAGTCCGTCAAGGTGAGTGACCTACTCACAGACAACCCCCACTAGACGGAGCATGTAAGGCGACCCGCGCGCACCAACGATATGGTACGGCAGAACATTAAAGTATCAACACGGCGGCCACCGTTTAGTTGCGTCCTTGTTTATGATCCATGCGTACGTCAACGAAAAAGGAAATTAAATAAATAACATGGTAAATTGTAGTGTTAAGTGGTGTAGAGAGACCTCATAAACATGGACGCAACTAAACGGTGGCCGCCGTGTTGATACTTTAATGTTCTGCCGTACCATATCGTTGGTGCGCGCGGGTCGCCTTACATGTGCCTTACATGCTCCGTCTAGTGGGGGTGGTCTGTGGAGCTACTCCTCTACTAGCTGTACCGAACATACCCCTCGAATAATTCTGGAAAACAAGTCACTTGTTATTTGTTATCCAGTTATAATTACTTTTAATGATAAAAACTGTTAAATATCTGTTGGTTAGTTTCTGCCATTGGTCCACCGAATTGGCATTGGTGACGCGATTGGCGGACACGCATTATTTAATGTTCCTGAAGGCACTCCCAGCTACGTCGGTACAGTAACTACTCGTTACTGTACCGACGTAGCTAGGAGTACCTTCTTCGGTACTGTTAACGTAAGCACGCTGTGAATACTAATATCGGCATGACAATGATATGATGAATATTTATACATAAATAAATAAATTGGGCAAGTGCGAGTCCGACTCGCGTTTGAAGGGTTCCGTACCATAATCTATAACAAGTTTATTGTATGGGAGCCCCCTTAAATATTTATTTTATTTAATTTTAGTATTTGTTGTTATAGCGGCAATAGAAATACATCATCTGTGAAAATTTCAACTGTCTAGCTATCACCGTTCGTGAGATACAGCCTGGTGACAGACGGATGGACAGCGATGTCTCAGTAATAGGGTCCCGTTTTTATCCTTTGGGTACGGAACCCTAATAAACGGACAATCTTAACAAATCGACCTAGTCCCAAACTAAGCAAAGATTGTACTAGGGGTACTAGACGACGATACACGTAATATATAAATACATGAGTCGTTTTCAAAAGACATGTACATAGTTAAAGGCTTAATAAAAACAAAATTACGATCGCGTCTTTTGTGTAACGAAAGTTAGTCATACAAAAGATATGGATAACTGTTGTTACACAAAGGAATCAATTAAGTTTTGTTTTCATTATAGCCCTTAACTAAATACATGTTTTTTGAAAACGACTCACATATATAGATGCCATTGTTGAGTAAACAAATTACCGTTGTCAGATCTGGGACGTGTCGACGGGGCAGTGCCTGGCGACGCTGGTGGGGCACGACAACTGGGTGCGCGGCGCGGCGTGGCACCCGGGCGGCCGCTACCTGCTCACCGCCAGCGACGACAAGAGCCTCCGCGTGTGGGACGTGCCGCACACGCGCTGCCTCAAGACGCTCTACGCGCACCAGCACTTCGCCACCAGCCTCGGTCAGTACACCTACACCTACACCTGCCTACCTGCTCACCGCCAGCGACGACAAGAGCCTCCGCGTGTGGGACGTGCCGCACACGCGCTGCCTCAAGACGCTCTACGCGCACCAGCACTTCGCCACCAGCCTCGGTCAGTACACCTACACCTACACCTGCCTACCTGCTCACCGCCAGCGACGACAAGAGCCTCCGCGTGTGGGACGTGCCGCACACGCGCTGCCTCAAGACGCTCTACGCGCACCAGCACTTCGCCACCAGCCTCGGTCAGTACACCTACACCTACACCTGCCTACCTGCTCACCGCCAGCGACGACAAGAGCCTCCGCGTGTGGGACGTGCCGCACACGCGCTGCCTCAAGACGCTCTACGCGCACCAGCACTTCGCCACCAGCCTCGGTCAGTACACCTACACCTACACCTGCCTACCTGCTCACCGCCAGCGACGACAAGAGCCTCCGCGTGTGGGACGTGCCGCACACGCGCTGCCTCAAGACGCTCTACGCGCACCAGCACTTCGCCACCAGCCTCGGTCAGTACACCTACACCTACACCTGCCTACCTGCTCACCGCCAGCGACGACAAGAGCCTCCGCGTGTGGGACGTGCCGCACACGCGCTGCCTCAAGACGCTCTACGCGCACCAGCACTTCGCCACCAGCCTCGGTCAGTACACCTACACCTACACCTGCCTACCTGCTCACCGCCAGCGACGACAAGAGCCTCCGCGTGTGGGACGTGCCGCACACGCGCTGCCTCAAGACGCTCTACGCGCACCAGCACTTCGCCACCAGCCTCGGTCAGTACACCTACACCTACACCTGCCTACCTGCTCACCGCCAGCGACGACAAGAGCCTCCGCGTGTGGGACGTGCCGCACACGCGCTGCCTCAAGACGCTCTACGCGCACCAGCACTTCGCCACCAGCCTCGGTCAGTACACCTACACCTACACCTGCCTACCTGCTCACCGCCAGCGACGACAAGAGCCTCCGCGTGTGGGACGTGCCGCACACGCGCTGCCTCAAGACGCTCTACGCGCACCAGCACTTCGCCACCAGCCTCGGTCAGTACACCTACACCTACACCTGCCTACCTGCTCACCGCCAGCGACGACAAGAGCCTCCGCGTGTGGGACGTGCCGCACACGCGCTGCCTCAAGACGCTCTACGCGCACCAGCACTTCGCCACCAGCCTCGGTCAGTACACCTACACCTACACCTGCCTACCTGCTCACCGCCAGCGACGACAAGAGCCTCCGCGTGTGGGACGTGCCGCACACGCGCTGCCTCAAGACGCTCTACGCGCACCACCACTTCGCCACCAGCCTCGGTCAGTACACCTACACCTACACCTGCCTACCTGCTCACCGCCAGCGACGACAAGAGCCTCCGCGTGTGGGACGTGCCGCACACGCGCTGCCTCAAGACGCTCTACGCGCACCACCACTTCGCCACCAGCCTCGGTCAGTACACTTACACCTACCTCCCTCTACCTACCGTCAGCTGTGGCATCTATAACGGGATTCATTGGATCGATCGACGGAGGATTCTAAAGCCGACTTGAACACATACGAATAATAGTTAAAAAAGTCGAGGGTCAAACGCCGCTTGGGATTTACAAGTTGTACTACGCTGTAGGCTGTGAACGGCTGCACTGTGTGTTGTTGTTCACTTTGGCTGCCACTGACCCATAATTATTATTTGTATTATCTTTTATTATATCCTATTTTCGCTCCATCACAAGGATAACTTCGCGTTAAATAAAAATGCTGAAGTAATCATTTAGACCAACTAGTTTGGTGATTGCACCAAAGTTTTTATTTACAGATATGAAATAATGAAAAATATTCCAATGTTAATAATGTTTTGTTGTTTATTTCCAGATTTCCACAGGAGCTTGCCATACGTGATATCGGGCAGCGTCGACCAGACCGTCAAAGTGTGGGAGTGTCGCTAAGAGCGTTGCCATTTTAGAAACTTAAACTCACCGATGATATCTTTATCATTATTTTTTCACATTAAATAGCCGCAATGAGAGCAATGTGTATTGCGATTTTAATGGTTAAATCATTTTAGAATGGAGAAATAGTTTTGATAATTTATTGATAATGTTTCTTCCTTCTGCTCATTGTGGTCAGTTCTCGAATGCTTGACGATGCTATGTCCTCTTGTCGATGTCTTTATCAGATCCTCTTTACTATTAAACTTTGGATTGTCACATTCCATTAAATTATAATGGCTCATAGTAGATATAAGTAAATTCGGTAATACCTCCCGAGTGATAAGCAGAAATTCATGTACTTTAAAATATCGATGTAGCATTTGTCTCGCGTCCGACAGGAACGACGGAGTGAGGAGTAAAAGCTGTGTTATAATTTAACATTTCATTATTCTATGTTTTATTTTATAGTTATGGTTTATTCATAAGTTTCTTTAGATATAAATTTTATTTGGTATTAATAGTTAATTGATTTCTTACGTGTCCGCTCTAGAGAAAATATTTGTACCTTGATTTGTTTTATGGTAATTTAGTTTACTAAATTTTTGATATTGTTGATTATTCATGACAATCGTCCTGGAGGTTGGTTGCATGCATGCGGGGAGAGCGTGTACATAGCTTGTGTAGTCTCTGCTCGACAACTCTCATTGTGTTTGTTCGCTGCCAGTGCCAACAGCATTAATGGAAGTCTCCGGGGACTTAAAACCGAGTTCGTTCATTACGTCGGGGTGTTTGTGGGCGCTTTTTATTTGCAGTTTCATAGGGACTTATTTTAAGTTTTGGCAATTCAAAACTTTAACTATAAGTTAGAGTGTTATATTTTAAAGTTTTAACTATTTATTATTAATGATTAATAAATTGTCAGTGTTTAATTGCTGTCTCAAAAAAACTGGATTTTTTCGCTGGATTGCTAGATGACTAGTTAGAGGAGAACTGTGCAATTTCTTACATCGACGCGTTACTATTAGAAGATCATTCATTAATAAATAAAAGATCATCCATCATGCGAGTCTTCAACGTTAAAGTGTGTGATATTCATTAGTAATTCATATTCTCGTTTAAATCTGATTGAGGTAGCTAGATGCAAAGATAATATTTAATGATCTATTGAGTTTGATACTGTAGTTATTATTTATTGCTATTTTGAGGATTTGAATGGGTTTGGATACCCGGTATTTTTACTAGGAATTAGTAGTAGTTGTAGATGAGTATAGTCATACTTTTAGACGCTTTACCGTGTTAACGCATCAGAACCCGTGTACAATGCTTGGGTCGGATATCTTTGTGACGGTCTTGCGATACTAAACGCAATTATAAAGCGTCATATACTTCATCCAAGTCGCTATTTGTTCGCATCAAGACTTGCCAGTGATTTAGGTGTGTCTCAATTGTTCTATAAAACAGATTGTACTAGTGCTCAGTTCTACAGAACAGATGGGATGTACCGAACAGTACAGTTGAAACCAAAAGTGTACTGCAACACTTCAGAAGTGCTTACATTTTTGTTAAAATTGTACTAAGACGCAGGTTGGATATATGCCTACTATCTTTAAGCATTGAGATATTTGAGATTATATTAGCATGCGAGTATGTACGAGGGTGGATCAAAAAGTACCAGTGTTGGAAATGAAGACGCATATATTTTTTTAAAGTTTTATTTTATTTTTGAACATAATCTCCTTCTAGGTCCTTACACTTTTCCCAGCGTTTCGGTCACTTCTTTAACCCCTTCAAAAATAGGATTTGTCAAACTCTTCAAAATACGCTTCTGTCTCAGCTGTAGCCTCCTCTTTTTAGCTGAATTTCATTCCCCCGAGCCATTTTTTCATGTTGGAGAACAGAAAAAAGTCACAGGGAGCCAGATCCGGTGAGTAAGGCGGCTGTGGCAGCAATTCGTAACGTAGTTGGGTTAATTTGGCAGTGACAATTTTGGATGAAAGTACTGGTACATCGTCATGATGGAACAACACTTTCTTCTTTGCCAAATGTGGCCGTGGCTCGTTTCTTTTTTTTTTTACCAGTCCAATAACTCTTTATAGTACAGCCCTGTGATAGTTTTCCCTTTTTGTAAGAAATCTATAAGGATTATTCCCTTACTATCCCAAAAAATCGTGGCCATGACTTTTGCTGGCTGTTGAGACCGTTTTCGCTCTCTTTGAGGCAGATTCGTTAGAAAAATCCATTGTTTAAACTGCCGCTTGGTCTCAGCTGTATAATAATGGATCCAGGTTTCACCAACAGTAACGACACAACGAAAAAAATTCCTACGGATTTCACAAACAAAAAGAGTCCTTCGACATTGACAGCCGTAACCGCTTATTTTCATCCGGTGAGCAATCGCGGCAGCCATCGGGCGGATACTTTTTTCATATTTAATTTATCGTGTATTATATTAATTGCTGTTCCGTACGATACCCCTACAACCTCTGCTAATTCATGGACTTTGGTACGTCGATCGGTGATCATTTTTTTTTATATCTTTCGCACGACTTCTTCGGTAGCCACGTATGCCGGGCGCCCTGAGAGGTCCTCGTCAAAAACAGATGTACGATCGCGTTCAAACTCATTAAACCAACGGTCTCACGGTTGTCATAGACGGCGAAAAACCTCCGTAGACAGCATTTATTATAACTTTTATTTGTTCGCATGTATTTCTATCCAAAAATAAGAAGCGAATTACGGAACGATATTGCTCTGTCTCCATTTTGTACGTACAACAAAACAAGTCTTACAAAATTTGCCGCCAGAAAAAAACTGAACCATAAACAAGTGATAGTTTTCATTTTATTATTTGATAAGGTCAATACTACACGATGGTAATGCCAACTTTCCTAAGTAACGGCACTTGCCATCAAACACGGGTACTATTTGATCCACCCTCGTACAGTGCCTGCGGTTTAAGCTATAATGGTTCATATTTATCATAACCATTCGCTTACTCAATGTGAGATCGTAAATACATGGTGATAGCATCTTATTGATTTAAAGCTTGCAAACTACATTCATGTACAATTTATCAAGTTAAATATCTGCACTCACATCAAGATAATTATTATAAATGCTTACCGTAAGGATAATAAAATATGTATACCAGTTATCATCATACAAGATTCTCCGATACCTAAAGAAACTATTGAAGTAGGTATGCCACATACACTTACCATATGAGAATTTTGTATTTACTCAGTAATCCTGTATTTTGTCTAAATTTATAAATAGAAAATAACTACCAAAATTGTAATAGAATTTGGTTTAAATATTGTGTAAATAAAACAATTAAATTATTTAGTGTGTCTTATTATTATGTATTTTTTAAGTAGCTATATAAGAACGAATGACTTGAAATCGCCGAGAATATGGAAAACGATAGAAGTATGATTAAATCCCTGTAGGTAAGATACTCTACTCGCACTCATCAACAGCACAGCTTAATTCTTCAGTAGCTGCGCCAGTGAATTGAGTACATCCCAAGACGATGTCGAGGACAGGACGAAATTCACGTAAGTGAAAGGGATATTAGTAAGGAGGGTAAAAAGGAGAAGCGATATCTTTATATAACCTAGTGTCCGCATACTAGTTAGGATCCACTTTTATTTACTATCAACCGCTAGCGTTCCGTTGAATCCACGGAAGAAAGAACCTATGGAATTGGCATGTAGCCAGGCGCGGCGCACTCCGCGATTTACGTTCCCCGCTACAAGTACATGCCGGTCGCCCCTTCTATGGGGCATATTCAGTGGCTGCCACGCTGTCTTGGAACGCACGCGCGCGCTGTATACGCTCTCACGCTCACCCGATTTACGTCGCAAGTGAACGTGCCGCATTTGTCTTTTTATACTTTATACTAGTGTTTAAATTAATAAAAAGATAGCTAAAAAATATTGCATCGTAGCGATAGCGGGATGCAGGAATTTGCTCGAATTCGGATATATACCACCAATTTAAAGACGGCAACAGTTTTTAGAAGTTAAACATGTCATATGTACCTATATTATTGTGCGTTATTAATTTATTATCGTCCTTTGTAAACCAAATCAGTATTTTTTTTAATACTTCATCGACCTAGTCCTTTTATTTATTTAAACTATTGCACAAAACAAAAAGTGTACAAATGACGAACCTAATGTCATAAGGCATTCTCTACCAGTCAACCATTTTCGAGCTTATTAAAGCCCAGCTGTACACGCTCGCTGTTCGGTTGGGCGAGTCATGCTAGCCATCCTTCCTTATGAGTCCGAAAGGGATGCCATGCGTGACTCGTCCTTTCTCGACGAGAATGTGCAGCCTGAAGACATACAAACGCAGTCTAGTCAAAATCCATTTCTGAGATAGATCGACTTTTCTCAACTTGCTGCTTCCTGACCTGAGGCCACTCCACTCCACTATATTCTAGAGCCTCTAGATTACATAGTAAGCCTCTAGGTTACATACTACATCTACATTACAATGATTTTACAAATATAATATCGTAATGTTTGTTAACCTGTTTTCGTTCTGTTTATAAAATGTTTAATGTGTACATCACTATGTTTGTATCATAGACAATTTGATTTGAACTATGACACAAAGTGTCAAAAATGAAATACTTAAAACGTCATTTCATTTTCATTCGATCAGCGGTTGGAATGGTACCTATAGAACGCTAGATCAGAATTTCTCGAATTTTATGTGAATAATCAATTACCTAGTGTGTTTGAACAGTGCAATCATGGATTTAGAAGAATGTTTGAAAGAGTGGGAGGACCTAGTTACGGATTATAAGCGCTTAGAGGTATCTGTATTCACGTTTTAAATATGAAAACATAATCGTATAGCCTCCGGATGTTTGATCAGCTTTTCATTTTCGAAAGCAATTACGTTAAGTTGTGAGAACATATTAAGTTGTGTAGGTCTACGGTGTTGTGAATATTATGCCTAAAATTACAATTATCTCGATTTTTTGTGATATCTATATGTTTTCCATCACTTGTTGTCGGAGCGGAAATCTTTCATTCAGAAGTGTTATTTAATGACCTATTGAATGCAATAGCTTAATTTCATGTGAATCCTATCTATTCCATGAGTGATGTTTGACTGAATTCTATTTAACTGCCTGGGGACTTCAAATGAACTGTAATTACAGACCTTCAGATTTCGGATTATTTGGCGCCTAGAAGATAGGTAAACTCAATAATTATATCTACTATTTAATACTCTGTAACTACAATATTTAGAACAACCTTTTGATTTCGGATTATTTGGCGCCTAGAAGATGGGTAAACACAATAATTATATCTACTATTTAATACTCTGTAACTACAATATTTAGAACAATGTAAACTTGCAATCATCTTATATGTAAATAATATTGTGTTTTTATTTATTGAACTGTAACTTAACCATGTCTGGTGAGACATATAACAAAACAGAGCATTTATAGGTTCTGTATTGTCTACAGTTGTTATATAAACATGCAGTAGAGATTAAATGTTTTTTCTTTTTTCAGTCTATTAACAAAGATTATGCTGCAAAACTAGAAGAAGTTGGTGATTTGCAAGCATCATGTATGAAGGAACTGAACCATCAGCGATATCGCATGTCTGTTATCACAGGAGCGCTCAAAAGGTCAGATCTATCATCACTAATGGTGGTTATTTAGTATAACAAGTTTAACTAGATTGCCTACAAGATATCTTTTATGGATGGGAAGGTTAAATGTTATTGTTGACTAAAAATGGAGGTTATTTTGTAAAATATGACTTGATTATTTAGAATATTAATTAACTGAAAGGATTGTTGCAGAATAAATTAGAAGTGCGCTTAATGTTTTCTACTCTTATAGTTATTTTTTTATTTATTAAATGCTCTTAGTTATGGTAATAAATATTGGTAAGGCTGAATTGTTTAATGGTAACTGCCAAAATATAAAGACTATGAGAACTTTTTATTGAATATAGAATTGTGACGATTAAGAGTAATAACCTGACTCAATGGAAGGTATACTGAGCCTTCTTCAATGCCATACTTTAGAGCAATGATTATAGTTGAAATTACAGAAAGTAGGTACAATAACTTGAGATTTAAGACTTGATATGTACCTAGACCATTAAAGGTGCTAGGCTTCTGTATCTGTACTATATTAATGAAATACATTTCTGATTTAGAGTATTTTATCTCAGCTTAAATCATTTTTTTTTTACTTGTCTAATTGGGTACATCCAGTTTTTCTGAGGTATTCATATAATTTTTTTCCTGATATTGTACATTAGTTGTATTAAAAAAAGCACCGTCAGTGTCATAACTATTTTTAATTTTCCTTACTAATTCCTTGTCGACTTGTCATTTACTGAGTTGATTGCATTTATTCATTGGTAGAGAGGGCATAGAAAATTATATTTTTAAATAAATATTTTCCATGGAAATTAATTCTTTAACATAATATTTGCTTTAGATATTCTTAATCTCTTCTGATTGTGAAGTCCGGTATTAAATAGTCATCAGCTATCAGTGATAAGCCAGGTGTGTTAGCAACATGATAACAACAGATGACTTTAAAAATAAAAATTTAGATTGCTTTTAAAAATGGAAAATGATTGCTTAACTTCAGGGTTTAATTTTACCTTCATTTACATGCTTTATTTGTAGTCTATCTGCTGAAATCAATTATACTTGATTAACTTTGAATGAAGTCTGCATCAAAACCCAATATAGCTGGGGTGTTAGTGCACGACACCTTGCACTTTGTGACTATGCGCTGAAACTTGGCACAGTTGATTCTTAGGTGGCCTTGAGTGAATTCAGACCGGTAGACGTCGATAGACACCGCGCGTTTAGTGGGGGGGGAGGGGGGGAAGTTCGACGCTGCCGCGCTTTAATTAATGCAACATTTCTCTAAAACTATACATAATATGGCATGTGATATATCATTTTCGGATAAATTAAGGATGAGGAATCTATTTTTTGGATAAAAATAATGCACTTTCTAACCAAAAAAATTGAAAAAGTAGAAAAAACTGAAAAACGTTATATGTGTTTTTTTATATAATTGCCAATTATTTTAAAAGTATAACAGTAATCTCAAAACAAAAAATATAAACGTACAGCTAGACTTATGTAGTTTCTAAAAATATATAGTTTATTATATATATCTTTTCATACAAGGGAGATAATAAATAATTTCAAGCGTAAGTCAGGGCGATCGCAATGCATGATCGTCCGTGAAGTAGGGTTTAGGTACTGTGTTAAGCAACATTTCACTAAAACTATACATAATATGGCATGTGATTTATAATATTCGGTTAAATGAAGGATGATGAATCTATTTTTTTTAACAAAAATAATGCACTTTTTTAACAAAAAAGATATTAAAAGTGGGCTATACGGCACTCATTCACTGACGTACGCGAAGCTGATCTGAAATAATAATTATGATATACAATATTCTGGTTTAAGTTTTGAGATCCTATTATATTTATTATTTTCAAAAGCAGATAAACTGACCTATCATATAATGTTACGATATATTTTGTGATAACAGCTATTACCTCCGCAATACGGGCCTCGATTGCTGACTCGAAACCTACAGTTAGGTCTGGAATATATGTATAAGATAGATAAGATTTTTTTATTGCACAATTAACAATAAACAAATTACATATTTATACTATGTATATGAAGGAATCGCAACCAACATGAAGACACAAAAAACCAGCTCGTTCGGGCACTTGTATTCCCCATATTCCTGTACGCCGCAGAAACGTCGACCCTGCAGGAAGTTGAGGAGAAGAAGATAGACGCCCTAGAGATGTGGTGTTGGACGAGAATGCTTGGAGTATTATGGACTGAATTCCGTACCAACGATTCTATACTTCGAAAACTTGGCATCAAGCAGCGTTTATCGTCTTTAGTACAGTATCGTACCACCTTCTTTGGCCACGTATGCCGCCGGGGGGCGGAGGCTATTGAGCGCTTCTGGTCCACGGAAAGGTTGAGGGTACCAGGCCACGAAGAAGATCACCTATGTTATGGACAAACTAAATAAAAGCTGCAATAAATGCATCATCGTTACTACACGAATGCACGAAGAAGGCGGCTATCAGGTAAGAATGGCGGCGTGTTGTGAAGCCTATCACCAATATCTGAAATGATGACCACGACCACTCCGCCGAGAGTGAAACCAACGAAGAAGAAAGAGGTCATGGAGGAAAGGTTTCCCAAGCTTCAAAAGCACTTCTCTTTCATTTACCATTGAACCAAGATACCGTATCACATCCTGTGAATGCGTGAAAGAGGGTATCTTAATACTCTTGCTCTCTGTGGCCCTGTAAATAAACAAATCTGTATAAAACACCTGTATTTTCTTAATTTACTATGACCAGAATATATCATTTTTACCTATCGTGGTGGCGATATCATGATAGCACAGATATTGGTGATGTTATCTTGTTCCTATATGCACCCAAAGTTCCTCAAGCTGAGGTAAAGCTTGCATTGCTTGTAACTGTCAGTACCAACACATCAGTATCCACAGTATCATGAGTCGTGAGGCCTCGATCATAGTAAATTAAGAAAATACGGGTGTTATATACATATTTGTTTATTTACAGGGCCACAGAGAGCAAGAGTATTAAGATACCCTCTTTCACGCATTCACAGGATGTGATACGGTATCTTGGTTCAATGGTAAAGGAAAGAGAAGTGCTTTTCAAGCATGGAAGCCTTTCCTGACCTACTGTAGGTTTCGAGTTATTGATCAAGCGATGCATTGAGGAGGTAATGGCTTCCATCGGAAAATAGGTCTTAACATCATATGATAGGCCAGTTTTTCTGCTTTTGAAACTGATATAATAGAATAATAGGATCTCAAAACTTAAAAAAGAATATTGTATATCATACTTATTATTTCAGATCAGCTTCATGTACTTCAGTGAATGAGCCCCATAATGGCCCCATATATATATTTTTACCAAGATAGACCAGCAGATAGAACACCTCCCACCGACCAAAGCCACTTTGTATCAGCATTTATCAAGAGGTGGGCGTTTGGGTGTCAGTTATCACGCACTTGGGGTAACTACTTGGGGTTGGACGAAGGTCAACAACAACTGGGAGCCTACATGGACAGACTTGCAATGAAATACAATATATGCACTTTTTGTGTGTCTAAAACATTAACTAAACCCTACGTCACGGACGATCATGCATTGAGATCACCCTGACCTACGCTCAATATTATTTATTATCTCCCATGTATCAACAGATGTGTATAATAAACTATATATTTTTAGAAACTAAATAAGTTTAACTTTATGTTTGTATTATTTGTTTTGAGATTTCTGTTATACTTTTAAAATAATTGGAAAGTATGTAAAAAACACAAATATATTTTTTTCAGTTTAGCCCACTTTTTAATATGTTTTGTTAAAAAGTGCATTATTTTTGTTAAAAAAATAGATTCCTCATTCTTCATTTAACCGAAAATTATAAATCACACGCCCTATTATGTATAGTTTTAGAGAAATGTTGCTTAACACAGTACCTAAACCCTACTTCACGGACGATCATGCATTGAGATCGCCCTGACTTACGCTTGAAATTATTTATTATCTCCCATGGATCAACAGATATATATAATAAACTATATATTTTTAAAAACTGCATAAGTCTAGCTTTACGTCTATATTTTTTGTTTTGAGATTACAGTTATATTTTTAAAATAATTGGCTAATATATAAAAAAACACAAATTACGTTTTTCAGTTTTTTCTACTTTTTCAATGTTTTTTGTTAGAAAGTGCATTACTTTTGTCAAAAAATTAGATTGCTTATCCTTAATTTATCCGAAAATGATATATCACATGCCATATTATGTATAGTTTTAGAGAAATGTTGCATTAATTAAAGCGCGGCAGCGTCGAACTTCCCCCCCTCCCCCCCACTAAACGCGCGGTGGTTCTCGACGTCTACCGGTCTGAATTCACTCAAGGCCACCTAAGGATCAACTGTGCCAAGTTTCAGCGCATAGTCACAAAGTGCAAGGTTCCCATACAACAGCGTGCATTATCAACCCAGCTAATAGACCCGAAACATTTAGTAGTTTTATGACCGTGAGTATCACTAAAATTTTACTTATTTGTGTTAGAGAGTCGAAAATGCATTATTATTAGAATCCCTTCGTATAGATATTACAAACCAATAATTGACACTTATAATATCAGTTAGGTACAATCACACATCATCCACGGTAAAGGTAAGCTCCAGGAAAATATCCATTACCAATTTGCCATACCTATTGTAAATTTAATAGTGTGTAACTTGTTACGTCACAGTCACACTATATTCTCCCGCTCGGATCTACCGAGGACGACGTCGTTACAGCTCAGATACGACGTGTGAGGCGAGCTGTGGTCATAAGTGAGAGCGAGAAACCACGCTCCGACCTCCCGCTCACGCCGATGGCCGCCGCTTGCCGTCGCCTGTATCGTGGCCGGGCCGTTGCGTAGAAGAGATATAATACCATATTGTTCATCGAATGTTGAATCTACAGGTTAGAAAAGAAAGGCGTAACAAAAGATGAACGCCTGGCCACCCTGGAGAAGGAGG
Organism: Apotomis capreana; assembly: GCA_947623375.1. NCBI lineage: Eukaryota > Metazoa > Arthropoda > Insecta > Lepidoptera > Tortricidae > Apotomis > Apotomis capreana. Next base: position 18,556,248 of record OX392512.1, read on the forward strand.
TGATGAAGAGGAAAGCGATGCTGCACGAGATAGAAGCCACGCTGCCCAAACAGAACAGTCTCTATTTGCGGATCATACTGGGCAATGTCAATGTGTCTATCCTTAATAAAAACGACAAGTAAGTGCATATTTACACTAAAATTTGCTATTAATAAATGAAATTAGCTATTAGGAGGGTCACTTAATCAAAAATCACCTTACACTCCTGCATGATGCGCATACAAACACAGTCTATAAGTTTATTTAATTATATGAATGCATAGATAGATAGATAGATGGTCTAAAATTCACAAACAAACACCTACATAAGTAACTTTTTTGCATTATAAATGTCAAGGCATTTTGTATTAGTCAACCGTATAACAATACAAACTTGCAGTTAGGTATATTGCAGTAGGTACCATTAGTTTCTCTATTCTCTATATATGATGTACGGAGGCCAAGGGCACGGGACTTTGTTTTTAAAATACGTAGAATACACGTGTTTACCGATTGTCGGTAATGAAGTGCAAATGTTCAATTAACATTCTTATTTCAGTGTACTAGTCAAACTACTATTTGTTATAGAATACAAATACTCATGCCAATGTCAACTGATAATTTCTTAGCTGGGTGACACCAACCTATCTATCGCTTAATCTATGTGTTACTCTTAAATAAAACAATTTAAACGGTCCGCGTATATTAATTATTTGAGCCTCTCTGAGTGTCAAAGTCAACCTTTGACAACAATGACAACGGTATCTGAAATTGTTTTATTTAAATGAAACCGAAGAAAATATTATGTATTACTCTCTTAACCCTTCGTATGCCGTGTCCCGTATCCGTCCTATACAGATATAGGTAAAATACGGGGAGGCGGCATACGAAGGGTTAAATCCCTTCTGTTTGTTTAAACAGAAGAGATTTGCCAAGAGAGAGACCCCGCCTCTCGACAGCGTTTGCTAGCGAGGCGGCGAGTGGCGTGGCGTGGGAGCAAATTCTGCCGTGCTAAGCCAAAAGGCAACCTTTATGTATGGAGCTCCATAGCAAAAGGTCGACTTTTACCTTAGCCCGGCAGAAATGGAGCGACGACCGCGCGTGGCGGCTCGTGGCGTGCTTCCTATATCGCTATGATTTTGTAAAACGTGGATGGTACTCTCCATCTGATAATTCTGACGATTCGTAAACATTCTGTTGCATTCATGCAATAGTCCACCCACAGCTGAGTTTTCCTAGTCGGTCCATCGTATTTGTATGGGCGGGCTCTCTACACAGTTCATTTTGAACCTAGATATACTGTCTCGTCTCTTAAAGGTCTGAGAGCCAGTATATCTAGGTTAGTTAACTTTTGGACGTACGACGATTAAATAAATATTTTCAGTCTGTTTCATGATTTTTTTTTTTCAGATTCAAATATAAAGACGAATATGAAAAGTTTAAGCTTATCCTCAGCGTCATAGCATTTGTCTTGGCGGTTCTAAATCTCTATATCGACTTCAGGTAAGGATCAATTTGTTTAAACTAACTCATTTATTATAGTTAGTGATGGGTTATCACATCGCCGCCGCGTACCGCTGCGTACTGCGATCTGCGGGTTTTTTTAATTTGTGCTATAGAATCTGGATTTGTATACAGCTATCACCGCGCACTCGGTCGGGTTGCTTGTGTGTAAACTCGCCGCACTTATTAAATCGTTAACGTTGTGAAAATGTCGCAAAAAACACTTGAAACCGCTATTCGTGAATTGCAAAAAACAGTGACTGTGCTTATGAAAAAGGTAACCGCACTGGAAACTAAAATAACAGAACAAAATCACATTATCCAAGCGCAAAGTAAGGTGATTAACCAACCAAATTCAGACGTTGCCAGCGAAAAGTCCAAAACTACCCGCTCATCACCAGTACCGGCTTCATCAGCCCCGCCAGCGCTGCAGCGCCCGGTGCGGCAGGCGCGTATACAAGCGGGCGCCGCCATACAGAACCAGTCCAGCGCTGCGCGTAAGCGATGCACCGATGAAGCGCGCGAAACCTTATCGCAATGCGCGACTCCCGAGTGCAACCGACCTAGCACGAGCGCGCCGTCGTCGGGTATGGCCACAAAACCAGCAACTGATCTCGCAAGTACACCAATTCAAAACAATGACGACTCAACTTCTATACAAAATGACGATTTTCTGTCTGAGCAATCTGAAGAAAGGTGGCATAAAGTGTTAAATAAAAATAATAAACGCAGACAAAGACGTGCAGTAATCGTCGGATCTGGTAAAGAGGACGACGTCTTAAGAACGGTTGAGCCTTTAAAATACATTCAGGCCTGGTCTTTTCTTCCGGACACAACAGTAGAACAACTAACAAAGTTCTTAAACAAAATTGCGAAATGCCCGGAATATTATGTGGAAAAACGTACTATACGCTCGGCAAGACATGCTTCTTTTGTTATTGGCATCCCCGAAAACCTGTTTGACCTTTTTAACACGCCGGCGGTGTGGCCTCCGCGCGTTCGTTTTTCGGAGTGGTTTCTCGTGCGTCCCCGCTCACAGCGGGGCGAGCGATACGAGAACACCGGACCGAATCACTCACCAGCCACTATCTCTGATTCCTCTCGCTCCCGCACACTACATTAGGCAATTAAAGTCAACGAGTGGTATCGACACGACGCCAGGCGCCCGAGAAGTGCGTTCGCCCATCAGCACCAACGTGACCAGCCCCACGACGCCGGCGCCGCCATCGCACCACTCTCGCTCGCGGACCGACACTAAGATGGAAGACCATCTAGTCCTGTGCCACCAGAACATTAGATGCTTAACCAATAAAACTAAAAAATTAGAGGTATTACTAACAAAGGAGTTAACCTGTGATATTTTAATAATGACCGAACATTGGCTTCGAAGTCACGAACTAGTGTCAGTAACACTTAATAACTTCGACCTAATTTCACATTTTTGTAGATCAACAGTCGGCCATGGTGGAAGTTGCATCTACGCGCGTACCGGCATTAAGGTTATCAATAAACAGGATTATTGTGATTTGTCAATCGAGCAGCTGTATGACGTGTGTGCCGTACAACTTGTCGAAGAAAATATATTGGTCGTTGCAATATATCACTCAAACCAAACAGACGATATTACTTACCTTAAATTATTTGATAAATTATTAACTAAAATATGTAACGAAGAACTTGATGCAATTATAATGGGTGATATCAACATAAATATATTAAAAAAATCTAAGATCCAAAAAGAACTAATTGATACTTTATCTAGACATAATTTTTCTCAAGCGGTCGAATTTGCAACAAGGGTAGAGGGAAACACGGCGACATTATTGGACCATGTGTACAGTAACCTCCCCTCACACCGCATCACGAGCGTCGCCGGCGTCGCGGCGCACCTTAGCGACCACGACGCGCAGCGCGTGCACATCGCGCGCGCCACCGCGCCGCCGCCGCCCTGCGTCGAACGACGGTCGATGAGTCAAGCAAATAAATTTAATTTCGCAAATGCACTCGGATCAATCGACTGGACCGCTGTGGTGGAGCGGTCGGGGCGCTGTTGTCATGCGCTTGCGCAAACCCTAACCAATATAATATTAGATAAATTTAACATATGTTTTCCTATACGTAAACAATCATGCAGTTCAAAATTCAATACCTGGATCGATAGCGATATTCATAATCTAAAAAACTTATTATTTGACATATTACAACTTAAAAAAGTGTTCCCTGATAACATAGAATTGGCAAATATAGCCGAGAATTACTCAACAAAATATAACGTCATGCTAAAAGAGAAACGTACCAATCACTACTCCAAAATTATTCGTGATCACCCAAATAAGGTTAAATGTATGTGGAACATAATATCTGCAGAACTCGGGCGACGTAGTCGCGAAAGGGTTGACTACACAGAAATACTACGAAACGCCGGCGGAGTAGCCTACGACACTAAACAACAATTAGTAAACGCATTAAATACAGAGTTCACGACAGCTGCCAGTAGATGCGGTGCGCCGCCGGCCGATGTTGCGAGCGCGCACGCCGCTCTGTGCACTGTTGCGCACCAAAGCGACTCTTCACTACGGCTTACTCTGTTCTCCCCCGACGAGGTTATCATAATATTAAACAGAAATATAGCCCCAAAGAATAGCACAGATCTGTACGGCATGTCACCCAATCTCCTGCAATATGTAGTCCGACAAATAGCGTATGTCGTAGCCTACCTATTCAATACCTGTATAAAGGAGGGCGCATACCCTACGCCTCTGAAAAGAGTAAAAATATCTCCGCTTTTCAAAGGAAAAGGTAAAAAATCCGATATGAAATCATATACTTAGGCCGATATCGCTCTCGTTCCCGTTATTAGTAAAATTTTCGAAGTGGGTCTAAATAAAAGGCTCCTAGCCTTTATTAGTGAATTAAACGTTATAACGGATAGGCAGTACGCGTACAGAGCCGGACGTGCCACCACCGACCTGGTGCGTGAAGTGGTGTGGCGCGTGCTGAGCGCGCGCGAGGCGGGCCAGCAAGTCGCGCTGCTGTGCTGCGACCTCTCGCGCGCGTTCGACACAGCCGACCACAACCTTATCACCAACAAACTTCGCTTCTACGGTATACGCGGCCCCGTCTTATCCTTACTGACGTCTTTTATGTCGCATCGGTCGCAGGTGGTTGTCGGTGACAGCGGCCGGATTAAATCATCTGAAATGACGAATGCGATTGGTGTGCCACAGGGCTCGTGCCTATCGAATACCCTTTTCAGCTTATTGCTCAACGACCTGCCCGGTGCCGTGGATGAAGCAGAAATATATATGTACGCTGACGACGTGGCCGCCGTAGTAACCGCGCCAACGTCACGGGAGTTACAACTAAAGTTGACCTCCGTAGTCAGGAGGCTCGAGTTGTGGTTTCAATTGAACGGCCTTGCCTTAAACAGGGAAAAAACTATGTTTGTCTCCTTCCAGCTCAATGGCTCCCCACCACCAATCTGTGTAGTCACTGCTGACGAACAAACTGTTCTGCAGATGGTCCAAACAACGAAACTTCTGGGCTTTCATATCGATAGTGCGCTTACCTGGGACCACCACATCGACGAACTCTGCTGCAAGCTGGGCCGCGCATGCTATGGACTCCGCCGCTTAGCCGCCACAGCGTCGCGCAGCGTAGTATTGTCTTGTTATTTCGCGACGGTCCACAGTCTCCTTACCTACGGTGTGGAGCTGTGGGCACGAGCTGCGGACGCCGGGCGAGCCTTTAGAATGCAGAAGCGGGCGATACGAACCATTATAGGCGTTAATGATGATGTGTCGTGCAGAGACTTGTTTAAGGAGTTAAACATTATGCCCCTTCCCTGCGAGCTCATCTACCAGGTAGCTCTCTTTACACACAATAACTTGGCCGTTTTCCGTGAGCGCGGAGTTAATGCATCCCGCGCAATGCGCAGCGACAAGTTTGCCCACCTCCTGGTAACGCCCGCACACAGACTGCGTAAGTCAGAGAAATCTGTATACGTCATGGGCCCGGCGGTTTATAATAGGCTGCCGGACACAATTAAAAGGGATGCAACTTCCACGGCGGTATTTAGGTCGAGGTTACGTAAATGGCTGCTTGACCATACATTTTATTCGATCGACGAGTTATACGAGCTTCCCATTCAGTAATTTAATACTATAAATAACTTGTAGAATTAGAAACATGTAAATATTATAAATAACCACGTCAGCTAGTCAAATGTATTATAATAATATCGTACGAATCTATTATCGCAATTAATAATGTGGAAAATGTAGACAATGTGATAACCATAAATTAAATTAATTAATTCGTGAAATAAGTAACTACCTACCTATGCTTAAAATTGTTGACATGTAACTTGGTGTTACCAATAAAGAATTTGTATTTGTATACAAAAAACCGCATGGTACAAATGAAATCTATGGGTGTATAGTTAACTGTGTCTTCGTTTGTACAACACACTAACTCCGCATCTCTGTACGAACGATTTTCTATTGCTGTCCGCACTACGCAGCGGGATGCGGCGCCTGTGTGACAGCCGCAATAGTTTGGTAGGCGGCATAAAGTTAACGAACCATAAAGATAATCTCAGTAGTTACTTAATCTATTCCTTTTTTTATATTCAACCGATTTCTATCTGCAAGAGCTCAAACTTATGTTTCGAAAATGTTACTATGTAAAATAGGTATACAGTATCGGAAAAAGATCTATCATATTGGTGTATTTTGTACGAAAGTTGACTAACTTTTCAATTGCAAACGGTGATATAACAAAGTACTGACCTGAGTTTTCTTTTTTAACCAATAAAACATCTATTTTTCTATACAAATTGTGATTTAAAAACGTTGTCATCAATTCTGCGTCTTATAAAAAAAAAACACGTTTTTACACTAATTTGCCGTTCAGTTGTGCGGTGCCGTGTTGATGACGTCGCGTTGTAGCCGCCCCCGCACCGCTCCTCACGTGCGTATCTGAGCTGGTGCTTAACAACTATGCTAATAAAATACATATGTTTTTATTCGTTACACACTTACTATACTACAAGATTCCGCTACTGGCAATATTCATTCGGATCTTATCCTTGGATCCAATTCGACTTAAAGTTAAAATATTTCAATATGATATATTTTTTGCCGCTACTGTAGCTATCCACATTTCATGGCATTTTCATTTCGTCTAAACTTTTTCCCTCGATCCATGATATTTTGTTATATAGGTAATATGTTATTAAAAAAAATCCGCTTCCGATAAAATGATTCATAAATAACATATTGTTCTTAAATTATAGTGTAAACAATAAACCATATCCGTGCAAATGGGCTCTTAAATGCTTAACGAAATGCAGCCACTCTTAATTCCCTTAAGCTTTAAATGTATTTAATTATCTTAATATTTATCATGATTATTCTTTTCTAATCAAAAGCAAAGGCTATAAGATTGATGCATATACAGTCATGGACGCTGCATACATCTAGAGATATCACTTTTTAGGATTCCGTACCAAAATACCTCAATCGGCAAAAACGGATAGGATCACAAATTAATATCAAATAGGTGAAAAAATCAAACTTCTAAGTCAACACAATCAGAAGATACGAGCGTTTATGCTGCATTTGTTGATGCTGGCAAGGGCATCAAAATAATTCATAGAGTACTTCCAGTTGACCTAGAATCGTGAAATTTGACAAGAAGCGACATCATTTAGCACAAGTAAATAAAGTTAGAAAACCGTAAATTTATGGTTGCATTACAGTAATATATTTTTGTGATTACAAACTTATTTGCAGTTGACAAACTAACCCTGACCTATGAAGATGTATGTGAACAAAAGTTGTCTAATAGCAAAGTCAAGTTTGTTCCTCAGTACAGTTTAACTACTCAGTGCTTTCATAGTTCGTACGAACCCCTCGGTGCGCGAGTCCGACTTGCACTCGACTGGTTTTTTGAATAATAGTAAAAATAGATAGGAGAGTACAAAGTGGAATTAATAATTTACCTAGTAGCGCAACTAGGTGACAGATACGCAGTGGCAGATGTTTCATAGGTCAAAATCCAATATACTCGTAGGTAGAGTTCGAATCCTAATGTTGATCGCAATTCAACGTAATCAAGCTTCATATGTGGTTTGAACTTTGTATTTGCCCTTACTTGGATAAACACGATATGCTTGTTGACTTGTCTGGCTATAACGCAACAATAAAGCAACATATCCACATAATATGTCTACAGGGTGTTTGGTGGCTAGATGCAAAGGTTTAAGGAGGTGATAGAGGAGGTATTTTTAAACATTTCTAGCCATATATGTCGTAGACGAAATTTGATAATTTTTTTTCAAATTGAAATTTTAAGAATTTTAGAAAAATACCCAGAATTTGGTAGAAACGAGTTTATAGTGTCCGAATACGCGTTATTTTGTAAACAATTTCTTTTGTTTCTGATAGTTTAATGTATGTCGGACGAAATAAAGCTACTTTTAAGTGTATTTATGGCCTCTAAAACCAAATGGAGGCATACGAAACTTTAAAAAAAATTGTAGGTTGACACGAGAATAATTTTGAAGTGCCGTAAAAAAAATAAAAAAAAATCTTTTGAATTGTTCAAACACTTTTAAAAACATGCCTATTTATTGTTCTTTCTTTAGAGGTATCAGTCATTCACATCGCTTGCCAAATCTCTGAGTTAAGGGCTAAATACTAAAGTTAGGGAGCACCTTTAATAAAACTACGTGAACTTTAATTTTAAAACTTTAGTAACAAAATCAAAGTAAAAACTTAAATCACATGTTCAAAATGTAAACCACGATTTTTTATTACAGGAACGGGCCCTTTTCCGCACTTCTGTGGTAGTTATTTTTGGTTGCATCTCCTCCCTCATGATAACAAAAGCTTCGCGAATCCTTGTAATTAACTCCTCTTTTGTTGCGATTGCTGAGGTGTACACAAGTCCTTTGGCCCGTCCCCAAACAAAAAAGTCCAAAGGAGTTAAGTCAGGGGATCGAGCGGGCCAAGGAATGGGTCCATCTCTACCGATCCAGCACTCCGGAAAACAGTTGTTAAGGTATTCTCTCACAGCCAAAGTCCAGTGTCCCGGGCAGCCGTCTTGCTGAAAGATGATTTCTCTTTCCGCTTCTAATGGTACTTCGGCTTCCTCTAGGAGGATAGGAAAATCGTTTTGTAAAAACTGGAGATAATTGGGTCCGGTCAAAATATCGGGCAGAAAATGTGGCCCGATCAAAGTTCTGCCAATAACTCCAGCCCACACGTTAACTGAAAACTTCTTTTGAAAGGAGACCTGCTTCATCCAATGAGGATTTGCGTCCTTGTCAGCCCATTCATGAAGGTTATGAAAGTTTGTGATCCCCTCTCTTGAAAACTTTGACTCATCTGTCCAAATGATAGATTTTAAAAATGACGCGTCGTCAATGTCGCTGTTTAATAAGAATCTCCAGAAATGTATTCGTCGCACGGGATCTCCTTCTTCTAAACCCTGCACCCCCATCCCTCGAAAAGGATATTTTTTCTCCTTATGCATCGTGTTCCAAACCTTCCATGTCGATATGTTAAGGTTTTGAGCTACTGATCGGATGCTTGTCGTAGGATCAGCTCCAAATGCGTGAATAATTTCTTCCTCGGTATCCACATCGTATCTTTCAGGATTCACTCTAGTAGCCGGACGATGGATCCCATTTTCGCTAAGACGACGAAACGTGTTCAAAAACATCCTGACATTGGGTAATCTGCGATTTGGATAATGCTCCTGATACATTCGCCGTGCCAATGCTCCATTACCGTCTGCCCTTCCATACATGAAGATAATGTTAGCATAATCTTCGTTGCTAAATTAACTGAGAATGAATTAATTACTACAAACTTTTTTGTTTTATTTTTTACACGTTATTTATTAGCTAGGTACCTACTTAAAGTAAAATTTCAAGACTAGTACGGGGATTTGGAATTCTTAGGAAGTGCTCCCTAACTTTGGTATTAAGCCCTTAACTCAGAGATTTGGCAAGCGATTTGAATGACTGATACCTCTAAAGAAAGAACAATAAATAGGCATGTTTTTAAAAGTGTTTGAACCATTCCAAAAAAATTTTTTAATTTTTTTTACGGCATATCAAAATTATTCTCGTGTCAACCTACAATTTTTTTTAAAGTTTCGTATGCCTCCATTCGGTTTTAGAGGCCATAAATACACTTAAAAGTAGCTTTATTCGTCCGACATACATTAAACTATCAGAAACAAAAGAAATTGTTTACAAAATAACGCGTATTCGGACACTATAAACTCGTTTCTACCAAATTCTGGGTATTTTTCTAAAATTCTTGAAATTTCAATTTAAAAAAAAATTATTAAATTTCGTCTACGACATATATGGCTAGAAATGTTTAAAAATACCTCCTCTATCACCTCCTTAAACCTTTGCATCTAGCCACCAAACACCCTGTATATGGGCTGGACTATAGAGTAGCGTGTGTATGCTTTTGATTCCTAAAAATCAGTTTCCGTGGAATAACAAAAACACTATTGTCATGAGGGTAGAATGGCAGCAAAGTCAAGGGATGTATTTGTTAAATATACGTATCGTTTAGTTTTTTTTTAATAATCATAGGCATTTTATAGGGATATTTTCAAGTGCATCTTGACTTTGCCGCAATGGATATTACCTGAAAATAAATATAAAATCAAAACTTAAATACTAAGTGTTAAACTAAAATGACTATGCGTTTCAAAACGAGTACTGAGTATATTTATTTATTCCTATGTTTTTGTGTACCTACTTAAGAACTATCAGTTTTGATATATTTTCAATGCATTAAATGATAGTACGAGGGTGGATCAAAAAGTACCTGTGTTAGAAATAAAGACGCATATATTTTTTAAAAGTTTTATTTTATTTTTCAACATAATCTCCATCTAGGTCCTTACACTTTTCCCAGCGTTTCGGCCACTTCTTTAACCCCTCCAAAAAGTAGGATTTGTCAAACTCTTCAAAATACGCTTCTGTCTCAGCTATAACGTCCTCGTTTGACCTGAATTTCTTTCCCCCGAGCCATGTTTTCATATTGGGGAACAGAAAAAAGTCACAGGGAGCCAGATCCGGTGAGTAAGGCGGGTGGGGCAGCAATTCGTAACGTAGTTGGGTTAATTTGGCAGTGACAATTTTGGATGAATGTGCTGGTGCGTTGTCATGATGGAACAACACTTTCTTCTTAGCCAAATGCGGCCGTGTCTCCTTTATTTTTTTATCAAACCGGTCCAATAACTCACTATAGTACGGCCCTGTGATAGTTTTCCCTTTTTGTAAGAAATCTATAAGGATTATTCCCTTACTATCCCAAAAAATCGTGGCCATGACTTTTCCGGCTGAAGGGACCGTTTTCGCCTTCTTTGGAGCAGATTCGTTAGAAAAAATCCATTGTTTAGACTGCCGCTTGGTCTCAGGTGTATAATAATGGATCCAGGTTTCATCAACAGTGACGACACGACGGAAAAACTCCTGCGGATTTCGCTCAAACAAGCCCAAACACTCCTTCGACATTGACAGCCGTAACCGCTTATTTTCATCCGTGAGCAATCGCGGCACCCATCGGGCGGACACTTTTTTCATATTTAATTTATCGTGTATTATATTAATTGCTGTTCCATACGACACCCCTACAGCCTCTGCTACTTCACGCACTTTGGTACGTCGATCGGTGACCATTATGTTCTTTACCTTTTGCACGACTTCTTCGGTAACCACGTCTGCCGGGCGCCCTGGGCGGTCCTCGTCGAAAACAGATGTACGACCTCGTTTAAATTCGTTAAACCAATATCTCACGGTTGTCATAGACGGCGAAAGATCTCCGTAGACAGCACCTAACTTAACTTTTATTTGTTCGCATGTTTTTCCATCCAAAAATAAGAAGCGAATTACGGAACGATATTGCTCTTTCTCCATTTTGTACGAAAAACAAAACAAGTCTTACAAAATTTGCCGCCAGAAAAAAAACTGAACCATAGACAATTGACAGATTTCATTTTTTTATTTGATAAGGTCAATACTACACGACGGTAATGCCAACTTTTCTAAGTTACGCCACCTGCCGTCAAACACGGGTACTATTTGATCTACCCTCGTATGGATAATACCATGTTATGATTATGAAAACAGCTCGCACTTTCCGAGCTAAGATTATTAAGATTTATAAGTTTTCATTCACGAGTCACGACTGGTTAGCTTCACGCTAATCATTTTTTTTATATCTTAGGCCACTCCAACTGATCCTTATATTCCTGCTGGTGTGGTACTACTGCACGCTGACCATCCGAGAGAGCATCCTGAAGGTGAACGGGTCGAGGATCAAGGGCTGGTGGCGGCTGCACCACTTCATCTCCACGGTAGTCGCCGGCATCCTGCTGATCTGGCCACAGAATCAACCCTGGAATGAGTTCCGACCCATATTTATGTGCTTCATTGCGTATATCAGTGAGTATTCAAATTCCGTCAATGGAAGCAAAGAAGGTCGTTCCACGGAAAGAGGAGCACGTTTATTCTTGATATGCCAGATATCCAGAAATTAAGTATCATGGTACTTAATTTGTGGATATCTGAGACATATCCTTAAGACCTAGTAAGGTTTTTGTACGTCATCTGTTTCTTACATAGTCTGTATACTCGTATCTAAACCACAAGCTAACGTTCTCGCTAGTGGAAGCAATTAGCCTTAATTTAAAAATAAAGCCATTGAATTAGGTTTGCTTTTCGTACCAGGTATTGTACACAGATCTAGTGCATAACGTTTTGCTATATGTATTATTTTACAAACAATACATCGAAAACATAGATAGAAAAGTTGACTATTCTATACGGGGAAAAAATGCCTATGTCCGTCTACAATGGCGACTTTATAGATATGAAATCCCGGCTAAGGGCGAGTCGGACTCGCGCGCTGCGGGTTCTATACAAACACTTATCCCATCTTAACTGACCGGGTTAAGTTAAGTTTGCACCTGGTATGTATGACGCCGGATACAAAGGAGGAAATCACGTTCGTTGTGTGGGAGTCTGACTACATTTTTTTCTGTTTATAGTATTTGTTGTTATAGCTGCAACATAAATACATAATCTGTGAATATTTCAACTGTCTAGCTATCACGGTTCATGAGATACAGCCTGGTGACTGACAGACAGACGGACAGTGAAGTCTTAGTAATAGAGAACCCTAAAAAGTATTATCACAAAATAACACTCACTCCTCCGAACTTCCAGGTGTAGTCCAATACATGCAGTTCCGCTACCAAAGCGGCGTGCTATACCGGCTCAAGGCTCTAGGCGCGCGGCACAACATGGACATCACCATCGAAGGCTTCCACTCGTGGATGTGGCGCGGCCTGTCCTACCTGCTGCCTTTCCTGTTTGGCGGATACGTCTTCCAGCTGTACATAGCTTATACCCTGTACCAGCTCAGCTACCACCCTGAAGCTACCTGGCAGGTATGTAATCGGTACACCCGAAAGTTCCGAAGGTTCATTTGCCAGAAAGCATTATTTTTCGAATTTACATATATATATGTCATTTGATATTTACCACTCGCTTTTCGGTGAAGGAAAACATCGTGAGGAAACCACCTAAGCCCAATAAGGCCTAGTTTTCCTAGTTAGCCCTCTGGGTTGGAAGGTCAGATGGCAGTCGCTTGCGTAAAAACTAGTGCCTACGCCACATCTTGGGATTTAGGTAGCCGACCCCGATTGAGAATTCATTCTCAAAAAATGGGACAAAGGCTAGGAGGCTGATGACATAATAGGATGTTTACTCGTGCTAACTTGATTTAAATCATGATAAAATAGAAAAAATACCAGATTGTAGAAAATAAAAACAATTAAATAATCAATAACAACCTTGTCTATATTTCTAAGTGTATGTACTGCCTTTCAATATGTTTACCGGATCTTATTTGTCAATGGTGCCAACTGAGATTCATATGAACTTCGAAATAACGATGCTTTCGGATAAAAACTTTGGAATTGATTGTGTACCTTATTTATGGATACAAAGATCACAATTATAAGATTTTATAAGTAATCGCTTAAGCTATAAAAAGTCGCAACTCACAGAAAAAAGCTGATGATCTTCAAATGGCTGGTTAGATTCCCTTTACTCATAGCTAAGAACACTTTCAAACAAACAATAAGCTAATTAATTTGTAATAAAGCAGGAACATTTACCAGCGTTAACGGAATGCTTACATTGAAGCGAAAAATTTAAAAATACTATGGTTCGGGCTGGGTTCCAACCCCTATTTTCATGGGCTTTTCGGACCCACACTTAGGTACCTATTAGACCACCGAACCGAACCGAAAGAATAACCTAAATCGAAATCTAATCATCCTTCGGAGGTCACAGCTAAGACTTTGACATGTACACGCTTAACTAATATGTGTTAACGTCCCTCTTTTCGTCTGGGGTAAAAAATATGTTCCCCGATATCTTTGGTTTCCTAATCATCCCTGAATATAAAGCATATTTCCGACCGGCACCGACAACAGGTCGCAGCATTAAGTATGTCGTTCCTGCTGACTGGCGTCGGCAACACGGCGACGATGCTGCGCGTGATCCCGCAGAAGTTCAACGAGCAGGTAGAATGCTGAGCGGCAGCAACGCACGGCGTAGCAAGTGAGAACAGTGCCACTCTTATAAGCGTGCTAACTTTTAGTACAGGGTGATACTTATAGATGGGTCAATTAACTGCAATCCTTGTCGTCAACCGAAAATGATCTTAGCTGATATTCATTAACCTTTTAAGCTATTTTACGTTGGTTATGCGCTCATTCTTTTGACGACGCGTTTGGCTCGGTTGGTAGACACCTGCCTACTGAGTCGGCGGTCCCGGGTTCGAATCCCGGCCGGGGCAAATATTTGTGCAAAATATTTGTTCTTGGGTCATGGATGTTATCTATATATGTATTTATATATTATGTATATCGTCGTCTAGTACCCATAGTACAAGCTTTGCTTAGTTTGGGACTAGGTCGATTTGTGTATGATTGTCCCTTAATATTTATTTATTATTCTGGAATTTGTTCAGTCTAGACTCAGTTTAGTCTTTCATTCGTTTTCATCAGTCGACTGTCAGTCCGAGAGGGTCAAACATGAGTAGACTGAACAAACGCCAGTCTGATCGTGTAAATGCTGACTTTCGGAAGCCTTTGGAGGATTGACTGGTGCTTTTCATTTATTTATTGTGTGTTAAACGCAACTATCATTGGCCCGTAGTTTCTGTCGTAGAATGTACGATTTTTAATATTGATCAAAATATTCTAAATTACTAGTTAGTGAACATTTTCTAAGATTGTCTTTCCGTGGCGGCAAAGTGCTATTGATCAATTTGTATGTTTCAATTTATATGTGTAGTGAATCAATATGGATAACGCTGGTGTAAACTTCAATTGCCGTGTCTTTTTTGCAATGCTAGTTCCTAAGGAACATAACGCTGTCTGTAGTGTGAGTTTGACACAAGAAAAGTTCGGAAACCAATTTTATTTTCGAACGCTACATAAATATGCCGTCAGTATTACCCCACATCTGAAGAGAAGAACCTGTAAAACAGTAGCTGTACTTTTGAGCATATTAACACATATCCATGTGCGACGTGCGTAAAGTAGATAAACCAAATAATGCTACAATCTAAGCGATCTTGAAACATTTTTTTGTTTATTTTAGTTGATATACATCGCCTACATCGGTCACTGCAAAATAAAAATATGTTAGCAGTGATCGAGAATAGTTATGGTTGCCGAATGTTTTCAATGTCATATGTAAATTATTTAAAAATATATTTATTCACTATACTAACATTGCCTTGATAATCGAGTAAAATTAACTTATTTGAGTGGCAAGGTGACTAGACAATGTGGATTAGTGTTGTGCGGACCAACCCATGTTCCTTAGGAACGCGGAGAATGTCAATCAGTCAGACCACAGCGTTACTATAGGTATGTAGTGCAGTTCGATTCGAGTCACGTTCCTTTGTGTCTGTGCCCTTACCATAAGTTTACAGTGACAGTACTAGGTAGCGACAGCGTAATAGTAGATTGTACGACAAGTGCATAAAACGCATCATTTTACACGAGACGTTTATCCATCCGAGCGAGCTTGCGAGCGAGGATGAATATAAAGTCGAGTGTAAAATGCGTTTTATGGACGAGTTGCACACTCTACTTTTCACTTCGATTGCGAGGAAATGAAACTGTATCATGTAAATAACATATATACACATATCATGTATACCTACTTAAAAACAAATTTAATTAAAATTTAAAGTTACTTTAAATATTTCTCATTGCTCTAATAGCTAAATAGGTAATAGTTTAAAAAGTAATAAATGATAGTACATAAAAGTTACAAGTTTATTTCAAGAAGTTTTATTGTGTACTTTGGCTCTTGGTATATTTGCCTTGGTCTTAGAATACTAACAAAACGAAATAAAATAAAGAGTTAAAACCCGTTCCAGACCTTCCGATCCGATCCGATTTATCGGAAGAAATCGGATAATGTGTAGTGCAATTGTTAGGATCTTATACGAGCATTTCTCAAAAAGTTTGTACATTTACTTTACGTCTTTGTCCGGGCCGGTTCGAAGCTTGTAATAAATTAAGAGACGATATCTAATATAATCTGACCTTGAAAACTTAAAAATAAGTTTAGTACCTCCAAGATAATATTATTGTCTGAAATCATAATGCATAATATAATTTTATATAAATATTTTAAAATATTGGGTAGGTCTCATTTGTATGGCAATGCAAATGTCCCCTTAACAAAATTGTAGTTAAATTATCGATTTTCTGTAACAAAACTTAGTGTTTCGGGTTGAGTGTTGTGTTTCATTACAAAAGAGATATCTCAGAATTCATAAAAAATAAGTATTATTGTCGTTATTTAACGTATATATTTATAATAAAAGATAATAATTTGTCCAAGAAAAAGTTCCAATTTTGTTTCCGGTGTTTGTTACGCTATTTTCATAGAATTCTGGGGTTTTGTTAATTCAATTGTAGTTTTATAGGAAAGTGGTAACACTAGGGATATTTTTAAGAGTGGCCATCTTGGCATGTTGACAGTCTATCAAACGCAGCGGTAGAAACACGCTCGCCGTTGGTGGCAACCGAAAATTTGAACTCCTTGTTTGTTACGGGATAACTTGGTAAGTTTCACTTTTTCTTCAGTTTTGTTTCAACTCATCACTTAATCATATTATTACGACTAAGATACAGTACATACAATATTCGAGTTATTCATTAAATTCGGTTAAAATATTTTTTAAAACGTCCGAGCATCACTTCGTTACTTTCTTTTTTGTTACTTTTGAATCGTTTCGTATGACTAGGAAGTGAAGGTAACAAAAAAGAAAGTCTAAGGAGTAGTATAGACTATAGAGAATGACGTAATACAATATATATATTTCTCTTTAAAAAAAAAAAAATATATATTTTCAATTTTAATAAAAACATATATTATAAAGCGAAAGTTTCTGATTTTGAATTAAATGATATTATTGATTTCTTTTCTAGCTGAAGAAAAAAATGAGGCTTTTTTTACGTTTTTTTTTTTATTTTTATACTGTACAAACGATATGTTTATTATCATTGGTAATTGTAAATATTAATTGTTAAATAAAACCACTTACGTCACCCTTGACCGTAAAGCGGGATTTACGCCCGCTTCGCGGGACGAAAATCCCACATCCCGGCCAAGGCATGACGTAAAACTTTAGACAAACCACGGGCGATAATTCGTAAAGCCCCAGATTGCATATTTATTAGGGTGGGTCATTTTTTTTTCTTTTTTAATTTCTAACGGGCACAGTTGAAAAAAGGTGCCATTTAGTGCCATTAATGGATACAATATTGTTATTTATTTTTATATTTCCGTTTTATTGCCTCCAGATTACTCCAGAAAAAAGTTCCTAATGTATGGAGCACTAAAAAAAGTGGCCATGTATGTATTTTTTGTTGTATTTTGTTTTGTGATGCCCTACTTATTATACTCAGAATAAAAATACATTTAAATATTGGGCCAAATTTTAAATAATAAAACCAGACTTCATAACGCTCATTTAATATGGGCATTTCTATACTAACTTAAAAAGATTGCCGTGTAGGTACTGTAATACTCTGATTTTACTGTACTTTTTGATGTTTAATTTTATTATTATTTGGATTCTTTCTTGTGATCTGATCACGTCTACAAGTAGTCAAAACTGCATTTTGTGATTTATTGTATTGTTCCTATAAACAATACTCTTGAATAATAACAGAAGATCTCATGTCAATTCTGCTTGAATTGGCACATTATTTAAGCACTAATTAATTATTTTTTGTGATACAAAACTAATAATTATATAGTAAGAAATGTAATTACTATTAAAGTGAGTTGTTAAGCATCTAATTAATATTGTAAGTGTACTAATTGTACACTATGCTTAATAGTTCCGATTTTGTTACCAAGGTTCCTATTATTGTTACTGTCCCTTGAAAATATTAGAGGTTTTTGTTGTTTTTTGTTAATTATTTGTTTAATAACATACATTTAATACATGTTTAAAATATTATTTAGATGGTCTAATAAATTGTTCTTCAAAGATATTTTAAATAACTCAATTTAATACGCGTGATATTGTAATTTCAAACCTGAGTTTTGACTAAATGGTAACGTACAAGAGTAGTTACCATTATATCTTTAACTTATCGGAATAAGTAAGCAATTTTTATGAAAAAATATACGCGTATTGGTTATTACTATGTTAACTAATAAATAAATTCAATGTAATTCGTATGTGTTTATTTTATTTCCCGTTTGAATTAAGGTAACAAAACCGGAAATTTTGATTGCCTCGGCTCAATTAAATAAACTTTACAGTTAAAATTACACATCTAATCTCTGTCAAAAATTAATAAACTGAATCCTTACATAACAGTTAAATAATAAGCAACAACAAAATCATTAGAATTTGATATTTTTTCTTTGTTACGACTATCCGAGAAATGTACAAACTTTTTGAGAAATGCTCATACACTACACATTATCTGATTTCTCCCGATAAATCGGATCGGATCGGAAGGTCTGGAACGGGTTTTATTGTATGAAGTTTTAAGTTTTTTTTTTTTAACTGTTTATTAAGAACCTTTTTCGTGTGGCTGTTGGACCGATCGCCTTGGTCTTCGACGACGATTTTACTTTATGCTCTAGAGCATAAAAAGCAACTTTATGTCGCCTACGCACAGCATAAAGTCGAACTTTTAGAGCGAGAGAAGTGAAAAAGATTTGTATTTGCACTTGTGACTCCTCTGGTGTTGCAGGTGTTTATGGGCGACGGTTATCGCTTTCCATCAGGCGATACGTTTGCTCGTTTGCCCCCTATGACATAAAAAAAAAAAAAAAAAAAAAATGGAGAATTGTAGTTCTACAAAGTAACCGCGCTATACGTTTCGCCATACAAATCATTTACGTTGTCGCTAGCGAGCACGGTCACGTTAACTCAACGTAAGGTTGCTGTATAGCCCGACACAAAAGAGTAGAAAACGGATGAAAAAGGAACTAAAATTTTTCATACAAAATTGTTACCATATTCAAGCACTTTACGTCAAAAATGTGACAGTTGCGAAGAAAGTGGCGCCCTCATTTATTTTCTACTCTTTTGTGTCGCACTGTAAACCAGCCCACTGCGTCTATCGATGGTAACGCGTGTTATGCGTAGATTGTCAGCGATATCAAACTTCGTTGTGGATGATCCTTGCTTAAAAGTTGGTTGAATCTCAATTTCATTTATTAATTGTAATTTATTCTGAATCATGTGCATCCGTAGCGCTGTGGCCTGGGATTTAGTTATAATGTGAAATAATGTCTCACATGTAAATGAGAACATCACAAATATCTATCGAATAGACTTCAATGAATGTAGATGATTTTAAACGATATTTTGTTAACATCAAAAGAAGTTGATCATAAATACATACTACTCATAATAAAATACGAGTCTTATCATTTTAGGTAGCCTTCTATAAAGGAGAGATAAATTAAATCCCGGAATGTATTTACATAGAATGGTTTATTACTAAATAGTCAAACAAAGCGCGAGAACGGACGGCGATGTTGTGGTGAGAAAAAGAGACATCGCGCTCCGTTACATAGCGGTTCCAGTGTCATGGCCCAAACACGACTTCGGCAGCAAGCGGCGGCCATACGAGTGTCCCGCTCACTCGTATGGCCACCGCGCTCGAACCTTTCGCTCCCACCTATGACCGCTGCTTGCCGTAGCCTTAGTCGTGGTCCGTTCCCGTTCCTTGGTGCAACGACGGTGGGGCGCGTAGACTATCTATTTATTATAACAGAGAGACCGAGTAATAAAGTAATAAAACCGTTTCCGTTACAAGGTATAAAATGATCATTTGTTTTTGATGTTGGCTACTACTAGTAGTTGATTTTACAAGTAAAATTTATTGATTCTTACTTGTCTATCTGGTCTTAAAACTGTACAACTCAAGATTAGAGAATTGAATGATATACGAATATAATCATCTGTGTTATTGATATTCTTTAATACAAAATGAAATATATAATCCTATTGTACGTTATAACTAGTTTAGTAAAGGCATCTTGAGTTGTTCGTTAACCAAATCAGACACGTAAGAAATTAATGATTTTTAACTGACAGTGATCTGTATACTTTAGATATGTAGTAATTGTTTGGGAACACTTAGAGGGACTCTAGTCAGCGGCTTGGTTGATTATAAATATTATAATATCTCTTCAGGATACGAAACTTGTATATTTTTTTCTCCAATAATAATGGCTGCACGTAGGTAATTTTTCACTGTTTATGCCTAAATGTATCACTTTCTTTTACCGTGCCGCTCATTGGGGCATTCAGATGGTTTAATGCATAATAATAATAAACGTGGAATTAACAAATTCACTGTTATATGTAAGCATATAACGTTTTAACACTTTTCTCACGATATTATCTCACCAATGGATTCGTAAATTTCGTAGTATCGCAGCGAGTCATATTATTATTATGGATTAAACATTTGCGTTGCATGCAATAAGTAGAACTTTGGTCTCTCTAAATGTTTGCCGGCGGCGGCATGGCCTAACTGAAAAGCTTTTTATAATTTATTTACATTGAATAAGTAATCTGTCTAGTCCCGAATACACGAGGCATGCCCACGACACTTTTTTTGTATATTTGGGAATATTTTATAAACGGGCAACGTCATAATTTCACATAATGCCATGTACTCGTTGTATTTCATAAAAAATATATGTAATACATCGTATTTATTTGTAGCTTCTACGAATTCGTTACTATAACTTGTAATTCAATGCACGTAGAAGAACGTATTGTAAGTACAGTCAACAGCAGATTACATGAACGGAAAACTAAAAGTATACGTACATTCTACTGTAGTGTATATTTTTGACAACAGAAAATGTATAGAGTGGTAATGATGTTGTCTCGACTGTTGTCTGTACAAAGTTTAATAAACTCATTATAACTTTTATTCCCTAAATGGGTAAAAACTATGTTCCAAATAATGTTTTCATTATTTAAGCATTTAGCGCACACCAAATGCCTGCATTTTCTTGATACAGAACAACTATTGGTTGTGAATCTCAAGTCACAAGTGATTAATATCATCGAATAATAATATGTTCGTGCCAAAAGATTTTATGTTTAAAGATGGAATTATGTAAAAATATTTATATATTTTCTAGTGTGTCATTGCATGAATGATTTTTATTTATTTGCCGCATGTGGTAGCAGTAAATATGTGAAACGAAATGTTTTTAACTTATTTTTTGAGCTTACATTCAGGCGACATAATTATCGGTTTTGAACATGTCATCAGATTATTTTAGTTAATTTTGCTAGCACTGTGGGTACAGAATTCTAAAATTTTCTTACTTAGGTAATCGTTTTATTGGCAGAATTATACTCTATGTATTCAATTAAATGTAAACAAAAATCCAGGTGACTTATGGTATTACTATATATATATATATATAGTCGATAGCAAAAAAAATTGTACAATTGTAACCCATATACTATATAATTAGTGGCATTGCAAACCACAAAGCAAGGTCTATTGTGGTATATTGAGTTAAACAAAAGACCTAAATAAATTGAAAATAACATCATTCATGTCGTGACATCGTGTAGCGTCCTCTGTATACCCTCGTTGCTTTATGATACCTGAATGGATCGCCTGAGTAGTCTGTGGTGGCTCTAAATACAGTTTTTCGGGCTTTATGGTATAATCATAAAAAGTAGATTAAAAAATTATATGAAAGATCTGGAAAATAAATATTTCGAGTACAGTATTAGCGAAACGATTCACCACTGTTTAGTTTAACTAAAACAAAATTTAAGATGTAAACTAGAGAAGAAGCTCTTGTAAATCTTGTAATGTTGTGATTTGGATGTAGTCGGTTTTGTTACGAACTTGTTCATGTAGTCGCGAAAGGTTTGTCAAATTTATATATGTATGAATTTAGTTTAAGTTTATGTACTATGGTTTAAGTTAAATTATTGAATTGGTGTACTTAGTTTGTTATTATTGTAAATACCATTTATCTCTTTGTTTTACATATCGCTTGTGTATCAGTTTTGTGTCAGTTAGGATTATTATAAAACATAGATTCTTCTGACATTTTTTTTTAATAAAAACATGAATTGCAATTAACTCAAATGTACCTATTAAGTATTTGCAAAATTCTCAATAATTTATTATTTTTTCGATCTTCGTTTGTATTTGTCTTTAGATGTTATTTAATAAATTTGTTTTTCAGTTGCACGCTTGTATTTTTCTGATTTAATTTATTTGCGATTCGGCAGGTGCCTTACCTGGCGGCCATGTTTCTAACGTTGCATTCGGGCAACATGTACACTATTCTGCGCACTATGCGGAAGAAAACTCGAGGCAGCATGAAACTGCGCTACCGGCTTCGCGCAATCGCGTACCGCCTGTCCAATGAGCTTACCATATTGGTACGTCATTCCCAGTCAATTCTCAAACACAATACACTTGTATGAGGAGTTAATTTGAATTGGACACAATTTTTCTTTCGAAGATCAGATAATTTGGGTTGTTTTTACTCAGAGTCAAGGACACTGCTGCAAATAGATACGGAGATGTCACGACTGCGCGACAGCAGCAACGGTGCGCGGTACGTGTCTCGCTCACTCGTATGGCCGCCGCGCTCGGATACCTCTCAACCGCTCGCCGCGCCGCTGGTCGCGCAAAGTCGTTTCATCTCGGATAGTCAGGGCGTCAAATCCGTCCGTTTTGTGCAAATGAATGCATGGAGGCATGTATAGTCAGCATCACAAGCAGCGGAAGATTTTGGTAATAATTTAATATAAAATTGTCAGCTAGTTTTGATGCCTACTATACGGTGCACTTCGATTTTAGGTTGCTGCGGGCCTATGATGGTTGTTTTTATGACGCGTTAAATAAGTATCAAAACATCTGTCACTCACAGTCGCATTTTGTCGATGGGCCCGCTGCTCGTCACAGTTCTGAGGTTTTTTGGCATAGATTGACCCACTTTGAGGATAATCCACGAACGCACAATTTATAGCGCCGCAACTTTTTTGGTAGCTTACAGAAACGCGGGGTTACCTGTACTATACCATTTATTACCATTGAAATATTTGCAACTTATAATGAGAGGCAGTATTCTTGGTTCTGAGCAAGAACAACTAAACGAACCACGCTAAATTTCGAACGTGGAAAAAAAATTGTGTGCGTGGCTTTAACTCCTGTACCCTTACCATGAGTTTACAGTGACCGTAATCTAGCTCGCTAGCGATAGTGTAGACAATTTGTGTGGAAAATTGTAGTTCTACAAAGTAACCGGTAGAGGCGCTGCACTATTCTCCATACAAATCATTTACGCTGCCGCTGGAGAGTACGGTCACGTTAACTCAACGTAAGGGTACGGGTTCACTAAAACTATACTACTGGTCTACGGGTGAACGTTTAACGTTTATTTTTTGAGAAAGGTTCATGTGGTTTTTAATAGTGTATAATCTAATCTACATATCAATATGGAAATTATTGAAAGGGTCGTTTGTCTCTTGTTTTTGTATTGTTGAAGCTAAACAATCTGCTTAAAGACTGGTGTTGCCTAATTAAATCGCTAATAGGAGATTAACCTATTGACCGCCAAGCGGTCTAGCAATTTACCGTGCCACTGACGCCAGAGTAAAAAAAAAAAGATGTGCCCCAAAATCAACAGGGATTGAAAAATACTTGTAGCGGTTAGGATTACAAAGTTTTTGATCATTGAAATTTGGACGGCTGTGGCCGACGTGGCGTCAGGGGCACGATTTTTTGTTGACGGCCACAGCCGACTGTGGCGCTCAAAAGGTTAACAGTAACAAATAAAGTGCGGGGTAAATGAAGCTTGAAAAATGTAGGTGTGCTTATGAAAAAGGATGGTTAATTTCGGCAAAGTTAAGTATAATTGCGCATTGAAAATTATCCGTTTGTTTTTTGTTTAGCTTTTTCATTTATTCTCGGATTTATCGAATTAAACTCCATTCATCAGGTCATTTGGTAAGTACCTAATGTAGTAATGTACCTATTAGGTCACAGGGAGGGCATGTTTCAAGTTAATGTTTATTGTGTGTGTACAGTCGAGTTCACAAATATATGAGCATTGATTGGTGGATCTGTTTAGATATATAATATATTAAGTACCATTATATGTACATTAATTTTTGAAGCCCTGGGAATGCTTATATATTTATGAATTCGACTGTGCCTAGGTGTTGGCATGTTTAGGTATCCTTTCCAATATGTAGTTTTAAATGAATGTGGGTTTACAAATAGTTTATAGAATATATACCTAATTATTGAAATATTTTTTTTACATGTGAACTTTATCCATGTGGAGTCGAAATACTACTTGTACACCTTGAAAGTTGCGAAACTCTTACCATTATATTTTTGCATGGTCCTATTGAGCAAGTGTGTTGTAAATTCACGTACTGCATAATATATAATAGTACATTACATACCTAGGGCGGTGAATTCGTGAATGTCCCAGATTGCAGGTGTTTGTGCTTGCTTTAAGAATTAGAGCCCGTGGTTTGTAAGTTTTTCGTATAGCCTTGGCCAGGAAGTCCGGCCTAGGATGACGTAAATAGTATACATATAATGTACCTAAAATCCAGTATTATTCTATCTAGCCTGTTTTCCACGGGTGTATTTTCTACGTGATCTTGACTGTACACACGCTGGAGCTTACGACCGAGCGAGATGTCAATAGACTAGTAATATGAGAGTTAAGGGACAAAGTGGACCTTCAAATAAATGGACTCGTACAGGAATGGGCATCCGCGGACATGGACTTATGCATAAATTGACTTTTGCAGAAATAGTCGTACCAAACTCACTAGACGTACCTACCTAGGAACTGGACCTAAGAGACCGAAAGGGATTAAACCCTAAGTTTTTTTTATAAAACGTCATAAAGCTGGTGGCTAAAAAGCTGGCTGAATTTATAAGAAAAACGCAAACTATGACGTCACGGTACCGATCCGTACGGTCAAATTACCTTCCCTTTATTTAGTTTTTGGAAATATTTAAATAGCCGAAAATGATTGTAGTATGATTGTTTCGTGTATTTTGGAAAATTATATTTAGGTGTTTGTGTCGATTCATTTGTACCTACTGTCTTCAGGAAACTAGCCTATTTTATGATCGCATTGGTTACGGTGCATTATCATGAAGATTGCGCGCTCAGAACTGTTCAGAACACTAAGTGAAATGCACCTTTACGGATTAACCCATGTGATAATGATAATCAAATTCTTATGATAATCCATACTTGACAACCCGCACGTTACACATGCGGTGTGTTCTGGCCTGTAATTCTATGTTACGTATCTATTCAACATAAATAAACAAATGTGCGTCGATAAAAGGACTGGTTAAGATTATTCGTGGGTAACAAGTAGGTCATCTTTATATGTCCCAGACCAAAGTAAATTGAAAATGGTGATTCGAGTAGGTAATAGAAAAAAGCATTGTTAATAGATTTCCTATGGACCCTGATGGTTAAAAACAAGCTTGCACTCTGGGGTTCATTTGTCATAGTGAGCACATTATTATGCAGTTTGTGTCCCGACTAAATGTGAACGTTCTTAGACCTTTTCATCAACCAATCAACCTTTTTTTTGTTAATTACAGGATCAAAAGTGGCGACCGAATAAAACGGAACAAAAGACAGATTGAGACCTTATCTGAGATTATTTGATGTAGCCATACTAATACTAAGTATATCTTTTATATATAAATCAATGAATGCAATTTATATTTTCATATTTTCATGGTGATTGATATTATATTAAGATGATGTTATATTATAAAAAATATCTTTATGATGTAAATACAATTATTCAATAATATGTGTATGATTTAATTCCCTACGTTAGTCATAAATTAAACGATAGAATGTGAATTATGCATGTATTCTTAACAAAACAATTGAACATAGCATGAATAAATTTTCTACAGCATTGTATTTCGGTTAGCTCTGAATTTAAAGTATTCGCATTTAAACGAATAAATCGTAAAATAAATAAGTTCTTGTCATACATAACTCCAAATAATGTCTTACACTATAACAGAAAATGGCAGAAAGAAAATATAGTAAAAACAAACATTAGCACTCATTCAGAACAAAAATATATTCACCCAAATATTAATATAGTAAAAACCATACTATTCCATTTCCACGTTCGTCTTATAAGTAGTAAGGATAATTCTATTATTTACAAAAACGCCTTCCTAGAGGTATACACATACATGACATTACACTACATCCAAAATTTCCAATTTCACTTTTTACATTGATATTTTACATACTGCAGCCACTGGACAATGAGACATTCTTATCACTCAATAAATGAATACTCATTATGGTGCTGATGACGATGATTAAAACATAACCAAAAAGAACAAGTTCAAAAGATCAAAAACGAAATTGTCTCATTCATCGTATTCATCATCATTATATTCTTCATTGTCTTCGCCACCAGAGGGTGGATCAGAATCTTCTTCAACTCGCGGTTTTTTAATTAATAAACCCTGCTTTTGCAACTTCTGTATCGCTTCCAGTGCTGATCGTTTTGAAGCATTCATTTCAGTTTTCTCCACCTGGCAAACTTGTTGAATTGTTTTTGCTATCCTCAGGCCGGAAACATTACCGAGTCTATTTATTTGCTGCTGCTGTAATACGGACTCTGATTTAATTTGTGTCGACGCCATGACAGAGTTACCTTTCATAGTTTGAGTAGTGCCACAGAACTTGTTTGTTTGTGAACTCGATGCGTAATGGAAGTCAGCGCCAGTTTCCATGGAAGTATCGTTTCCTGGTATAAGAGATTCCTTCGGTTTCTTAAAACAACTAAAATGTCCTTGCTGTTCATCATTACTAGGCCTCTTCAACGTGTGATTAACAACATTAGGTGAAACTTTTAAAGGTTTGCCAACAGGTCTCGGTTGTCGCGGCATATTTTTTATCGGCATCCTTGGAGTATTGTTAGGCCTTACTTGGGCAACGTTGGGTCTGACAGGAACTAACTGATTCGAAGGTCTGACTATGGTACCGGAGGCAGGTGGCCGAAAAGGAATAGCGTGTCTAATTTTAGGTCGCACTGACGCTGGAGGGGACTGCCTTACTGTAACTCCCTGTAAGTTGTTAGACAGTACGCCCCCCATTCGAGGACCTTTGGGTCTAATCATCCTAGGGGTAGGGGACATTTGGCTAGCATTAAAAACCTGCTGATTAACTGTTTGGTTTACTCTGCGTATGGTTTTTGTAACAGTTGTCGTAATTTCTTCTATCACAGTTTCAGACTGAAATGTTTTCACTTTGACCTCTTTATTAACTGTGTTTGATACACCAGGTTTTGCCACTTTCGGTTGTACATTTGAGCCTTGAAAATTAGTTCCATCCGTTCGTTTAACATTTAGCATACCTAAATTCCTGGGCCCTTCAATAGGTTTGTTTTGTTTAATGGGCTTAATTAATAAATCTTTACATAATGAAGCCTGATTCGATAATAATTCGTTATCTGGTAGATCAGTTTTAGACGTTTTATCTTCATTAGTAACAGTCCGTTCACCCAAAGATTTAACAGTTATATTTTTACTAATATTCTTTAGCAAGCCTTCACTATTAGTCTTTAAATTTTGGCTATTTTTTACATTCTGGTTTTCACATTCATTTGTTTCTTCTATTCCTTTCGCACAGTGTTCATCCCCACTATTCGAATCTTCTGGAGATTGTGATACAATCCCTGTATTATAACAATCTGTATCTGTATTATTAAAGTCATCTTCGTCTTCTTTAGTAATTTCTGTTATTTTTACTTTACCACTGCAATACTCGTCATCACTGTCAGTGTCATTCGCGGCTGTATTATGATGGAAATCTTGTGAAGAATGATCTAAGGACTTTATAGATGGACTTGGTGATGCATTTCCTGACCTAACTGTAATATTTCTACCTAAATTTTTCAGAACCTTTTGCAGCGAATCCTCTTTACATTTTATTGTGTCTTTTTGACTGGATATGAAATAGTTAACACGAGATGTAAGATGATCTTCATAATCATCATTAGAATCAAATTCCGGCTCATTATGAATTTCATCTTCGTCAGAAAATTGTTCTGTTTCTGTATTGCTTTCATTTCTTTTAACAATTTCTTTCAGTATTGCTTGATTATTTGAAGACTTCACTGTTATATTTCTACTTATATTTTTTATAGCATTTAATGTCGCTTGGGACTTCAAGTCAGATTTTGTAGGTTCTAATTTTACGGGACCAGCTTCTTTGTTTTCTGGTTTTGGTTGATCCACTTCATCATCAGAATCATCAATGTTGAAAATCTCGATATCTTGACTTATTTCTTTGGAGTGCACGGCTTTCTTAGTAACATTATTTTCCATCATAACATGGGTCGCCACGTTACTAGCTTTCGCTGTGTCGTCTTTATTAATACTTTTGGAGGCACTAACCGACTTTGCAGTAATATTTTTCAAATGTTTTAAAATATTGTTTCCTGACTGTATATTAGTATTTTTCAATTCTTTATTCTTGTCACTTGTTTCATCGTCAGATGTATTTTCTTGATTGTCCGCAATTGGCCGTTTGATAAGGTTTAATTTATGACTCGTAGTTATATTTTTCAGTCTATCCAAAGTTGAGCTTCTATTTTCTAAATGTTTCTCTTCGTCGTAATCATCAAAATCGTTTTCATTTTCGCTTGTAACTTCATCTTTTATATGTTTTACGTTAGGCGACATTGATTTCACAGTAATGTTTTTGCTAATATTTTTTAACACCTGAGAAGATGGCGTTACATAAACTGGCTTTTCTTGAACGTTATCGCATTTATTACCACAAATTTCAAAAGTAGTTTCTGTTTTCAGCTGTGGCATGGCACTGTTTTCTGAGTCATTTGGAGAAGCTTGTTTGAACGTTTTGTCAATATTTTCGATACTTGTTGTGCTGTTTTTATTTGGTCCTGAAACGCTTACAGTTTTTAATGACTTGATCGTAATGGCGCTGTTCAAATGTTTTAAGGTATCGAGTGATTTATGTTTTTGTATATCATTTTGTTCGGCTTTCAAGTCCATCTTAGGGGAAATTGACTCTTCTACATTTTGATTCCCTTTTAGTGTGGTAGTCTCAGCAGCTCTTTCTTCAATTCGTGATTTGATTACTGGTTGCACAATAGGTTTTATTGTTATGTGTTTCCTAATATTTTTAAGTGTGTCATTCATGGCATTACCTACTTGGATATTTTTGTTAACACTTGCAAATTGATTTTGGTCTTTATTAGTTTCATTCGATATCACATTATTATCTGTTTCATCAGTTTTATCTGTCAGACTCATTGACGATTTTTCAGTATTTAAGTCTTGGTTATAAGTTGGGTTTCCATGCGGACTACTTACAGGCGTGATATTAGCCCTATGATCTTTGTTTTCATTTTCATCCCCATTGGTTTCCATGTGCTCTGAAGCTGTTTCCGTAGTTTCGTGGTCTTCATCGTTTTCTGTATTGTCAGTGGATTTGTTTGTTGATAATACATTGACGCCTTCGTCATTGTGGGCCTTTTCTTGTGCAGGTTTCTTCACTATTTTTAATTGATTGCTACTTTGGTTAAGTAACTTTGACAAAACTTCGTCAGAAGCACTTATGGCCTTTGTTTTTGTTTGAACCGTAATATTTTTAACTTGCGGATTTATTTTAACTGGTTTAGCTTGTGATATCGGCAGTTTTTTACCAGAAGGAACTTTAACAACAATTCCTGCCTTTTGCAACTTTTGCAGGTCTGCAGAGGACACACATGCAGCTGCTTTGGGAACTGTTGGTTTTTTTACATTAAACTGTTTTTTAATAACTTTTGTAGGAACTTCTTCAATCCCTTGAAAATCTAGATCTTCACCAAAAACATCTTGATTCATACTTAAAAATTCATCAAGGGTTATAGCCGACTTCTTAGATTTTTTGTGCTTCTTGTGTTTTTTTGACTTAACCTTTTCAGGTTGGTCACTGTCCTTTGATTCATCCATTGCCATTTGGAGAAAACTTTCCTGAAATAAGAAAACACATATCAATATATGCAACTATTCTAAGTTAATATTTTTCCACAGTCACTAGATAAACTTCTTACAACACTATAGTAGGTAAGAACTAACAGAGAATTGCAATTTTTTTGAGTTAATCAGTGAAGCACACTTTTGTATGAAAACCTTACAGGCTCAAGCATAGATAAGTATTAAATAAGTGGTTCTGATCAGGTATGTAGAAATAATACACATAGCCCAGAGCTAATCTACTACTATACCAAACATTTCTATGTTTGTGTGTGGTGATCATTAGTTAACCTGATTGAATGGCAGCAGAAGACATGACATCCCAAAAAAAGGGTAGATTAATGTTTTGTTTTTTGTCCTTTTCTGCTTCTTCTTTGCAGCGCACATTTTATAGTTGCACAGTAGCGGAAAATATCTATCATATGGAAA
Source organism: Apotomis capreana (assembly GCA_947623375.1). Taxonomy (NCBI): domain Eukaryota; kingdom Metazoa; phylum Arthropoda; class Insecta; order Lepidoptera; family Tortricidae; genus Apotomis; species Apotomis capreana. The sequence continues at coordinate 18,586,836 of OX392512.1, forward strand.
TATTTTAACTTTAAAATAAATAGGATTTAAGGCTGAGCGTAATATTTCATTTGTAGTGTAGTAAGTGGGTAACGAATAAAAAGATAAGGATTTTATTAGTGTATAAATCCAAATATTAACTGACTATCGAATGATTGAAGTATGTTTTATTTTAACATATATGGATAAGACGTAGAATGTCGACGTCGTTGTTTTAAATAATAATTTGGATACATAAAAAGATTGAAATAAAACAACTTAAACGGATTATATCGCGTATGTTTATTATTTCAGTCGCCCTGACGTTTCGGCAACTTTCTAATTACCACTGTCAAAGGTTGACTGAGAAAAACACAACAAACACAACCAAACTACCCATTTTAAAATAAAAAAAATCACACGCAAGATAAATATTTATATTACAGCATATGTAGTACCACCTTTTGCAACTGTGTTTGGAATCTTCCCTAAAATACATCAAAGCCCGCCTTATGATAAACTAGCTGTGCCCCGCGGTGTTACCCGCTCATCCCACGGGAACACTACATTTATTCTGGATTAAAAGTATCCTATGTCCTTCCCCGGGACTGAAACTATCTATATACCAAATTTCATTTAAATCGGTTCAGCGGTTGAAGCGTGAAGAGGTAACAGACAGACAGACAGACACACTTTCGCATTTATAATATTAGTATGGATGTATGATGATAAACGGTCTTCTTATGAAGGCTGTATAGTATAGGATCCCGATATAAAACGACCATCACTGAGATGTTTATTTGATGAAATGTATTTTATATTTAATTTAACATGTCAATAAATATACTGCATATGGGTTGCCTAACAAATTTTAGTCCAGGGTATGTTTTGTTAAAAAAAATAATTAAACATTTCATCGGTTTCATTATTAGATAAATTCATAATAAAATAATCTTTAATTTTATTTTATTTCAATTCAATAATCAGACCGTTGCAAAATGCTAGTAGGTATAGATTTACCTGTTTATACCTGGCTACCCAATAGTTGTGACGGGAAAAGAATAGGCAACCTAACGTTTGCATATTCTATGGGCTTCATTCTTTCGATTGGTATAAAATTTATCGAATATTAATCAACCCGGTGAAATGTTTAAACATACCCTGGACTAAAGTTTGTTAGGCAACCCATATGCAATATATTTATTGACATATTAAATTAAATATAAAATACATTTCATCAAATAAACATCTCGGTGAAGGTCGTTTTATATCGGGATCTTAGACTAGTATGATAAATTATCTTATGTGTAAAAAAATACTATTTTACACACTGCCACAAATTTGACAAGGCTTTGATCATAATTGGCTAAGGAGTTCCAACATACTTCTTGCACACTTTTCATAAATCAAACTCCTTTTAATGTTCACTGTATTTATTCACCACTTTTACACGTTACATAAAATAAAAAAAACAATATTATAAATCACAATTACTAAATCTAACAGCTATGGCTAGGCAACCGGCCACTTCGACAGTCCGAAGAGAACTGTTCGTCTCCAGCGCCTTCCAACGCACCAGAGGTTACTGGACAGATGCTCGAATCCTACTGGTCAACAATTCGCGCTCGTAATTGGTCCGGTTGAAATAGAAATGTTGCCAGTAGAAGTAAACTAATTTAACATCGAGATTGTGTTGCCACGTTAAACATATCAAAATCATAACATTCGGCCATCCGTCCAGTGCAGTCCCTTTGCACTTAAATCATCACTGATAATCATAATATTTTAAAATTTTACTAGTTACATTTTCCATAGTTATTCACTGATAATAGTTGTACTAAAATTAACATTATCACACGTAAAATAAAACCTATCAAAGAAAATCATGACATTCGATTAATTAAAGACTGTACACGATAAAATCGGGCCATTTTGTCTCTCGTCTAACTTTTTCAATTAATGTTATATATACTTGAAATTTTGTTATGTTATCCTATGAAAACCAATGCAAATATTTCAATTACTGCTACGGATTATAATGCAATAATTTTAAATATGTCCTCAAAAAAAGAAAGTTTTCGTAATAGAATTATTTCCGAGCACTTTCTCAGTCCGCAGTTGTCGCATCGGAAACTCCCAAAAAAAATTAATATCGGTAAGTCAACCGTATCTGATGTCTTGAAACGCTTTCAAGAGAGGATGATGACTACTAGGAAAGCTGGCAGCGGGAAAAAAGCGGCTCTGTTGATACAAATAAGGAAAGAAATGTTATTAAGATACTAGACGTGCCCGCGGCTTCGCTCGCGTAAATCAAATGTACTTCCTATTTGTAACACTTGAATATGTAATTTTGGGGTAGGGGTCGGGTTGCATAAAATTGAAAGGCATACTTTTGATACGCATACGTGTATTCGTCATACTCATCATTACGCATAACTAGTCATACGCATAGTAGTAAATAGTCATACATTTATGCGCATAACGTTTTTAATCATAATGTTTAAGAACATACTGTGTAATGGGCATACAGTTGATGCGCATAAAATGATTTAAGCATACTTTGTCATGGTCATACATTGATTACTCATAAAACAATGTAACCATACTTTATAAACGCATACATTGCAAAACGCATAGTCAAGTCGGTTCTGGCCAAGTCGGGTTTCTGGTTATAAAAAAAATAACCTAAACCTAACCCAACCAAGTCGGATCTAGCCAAGTCGGGTTTCAGGTCATAAAAAAAAAAAACCTAAACCTAACCCAATGAAGTCTGATCTAGCCAAGTCGGGTCTCAGGTCATAAAAAAAATAACCTAACCCAACCAAGTCGGATCTAGCCAAGTCGAGTTTAAAAAAAAATAACCTAAACCTAACCCAAGCAAGTCCGATCTAGCCAAGTCGGGTTTCGGGTCTTAAAAAAAATAACCTAATCCTAACCTAACCAAGTCGGATCTGACCAAGTCCGATTTCAGGTCATAAAAAAAAAACTTAAACCTAACCCAACCAAGTCGGATCTGACCAATATAATCTTGATAATTGTAATTATCAATATTATGGCTTGAAAAGTGTATGACATTTACAAATATAGTAAAAATAATTGTAATTATCAATATTATGACTAAATAAATGTATGGCTAAAACAATATGACGTACAGAAATTATGACAGCGAACAATTATGACATCGTACAATTTACGCCAAAAAAAATGTATGCGTAGCAACTTTATGCGTAAACTGTTATGACAATCTTTGAGTATTTAATGACAGGAGATGCCATGGACGGGCGACCCCCTCCGGCAAAATAACTGGTCAACTGGTCAAGCACGTTATATAAAACTACTTGAAGTCGCTTCACCGCCATTTTGCATTGATCTGTGTCGCGTGACACTTCTCTCTAAAAATGGTGAATTGTGCAGATATTTTCTTGTAAAAGGCGATCTGACAGCTCAAATACGTAACAAGATCGCGTTTCCTATCACAGGTAAGTATTTTTACGAAGTGTTAAATGTGTATTAAAGTACAATCTCCATTTAAAGAAAAAAACCGTTGCGATACGTAAACGACAGAAAAATGTAAACATAAAACGGTGGTACAGGGGCGAGGGATGTGACAAAGTCAAAACTGCGACTCAAAATTTGAATGAATCATTCATTCATTCGATCACTGCAGTTCGTTTAATAGTTAGGTAGTGTATTATTAGATACTTGCGACCCTCCCGGCTTCGCACGGGTGCAAAACTGATAAATTATGCATGTATTATACATTTTATAAACCTTCCACTTGAATCACTCTATCTATTAAGAAAAACTGCATCAAAATCCGTTGCGTAGTTCTAAAGATCTAAGCATACATAGGGACAGACAGACAAACAGGCAGACAGCAAAAAGCGACTTTGTTCTATACTATGTAGTGATTGAATTTAATAATAGGTATAGATGTATGCTATTTTTAAATCTTGTAAGGTGAATTAGAAATATTACCTTTCTCTAGACATACGATGTTGAAATTTAATATGAAAATGAAAATAATTGTTTGCTACAAGTATACTAGGTAAAAGGAACATTTAATGCTGGGCTATGAGTATATGCGTTATACATATACTATTATTTATAGACTTTATTTCATATTCTTTCCATCTTCACTGCTGCCTCCTTATTTCCGTATTCTTCTTTTCTTTTATAGAATGAGAAATGAGGCTATGCCGCAGAAGAACCAAGGTAACCGGCATAGCTCACAGGACTGCACGATTGAAGTGGCAATGAGCAAGCCATGTAGTCCGGAGAATCGATGGCCGTTAGGTCAGCAAAGTGCTAGAGTGGCGACCACGTATAGGAAAGCGCAGCGTAGCGAGGGTTGTGACGATTATTGTGGAGGCCTATGTTCAGCAGTGGACGTCTGTGGCTGATAGATAGATTAATATATTTACTTAATTATAACTTTTTTTTATTTTGTTTTATATGTGGTAATTCTAATTCAATTAATAACAATTTGTTTTATTGTTTTCTCTTTACTTATTATTTACTCATATCTTTAAATCACTTTATATGTGGTTTCATATAATCACCTTAATTTTTAGAGGGGCGTACGTTCTTTTCCTGAAGGTTATATTCACTGACCTCTAAACTACAAGCACGTTGGACTAAATATTCCATAGGGAATGACAGTTGTTTTCAGTGCCCATTCAAAGCATCCTGCGTGAACGTCTACTAAAATTGACATCTCAGGCAAACGGTTCTTTGATCTGTGACGATCTGTGAATCTCTAATATTAGATCCATGGACGCTCACACAACTTGCACATAGCTATCGGCTCCAAAATAGCGACAATTAAGTGGTTTCATTCTAGCAACAACAATATGAAGTCGAGTGTACCTACTTGTTTTAGAAGTCCGTGATTGTTTAAGCCCGACACAACCGCGGGCGACAGTTTTATTTCACAGTTTAGTTATGCGAGAGTGATAAGTACACAATAAATATAGACAGATAATTATACATAGAAACAAATATATTTATTGGATAACATCTTCAATATACAGAATTTACAGTTTTCAAATTTCACAATAAATAGTACCTATAAGACAATTCAGTTCATTCATTAAAATGATTTGACTCATTCTTTATATGTGTCCCATCACTATGTTTTTCTTATGTATGCTGCACAGTTACGTGAAAACAGTATCTGTGTGCATGTCATTTTTGATGTGTTGAATTTTGCTGTAGTGTGCGTTTATCGCAACAGCAAAATTTGTGTCTGTTGAGTTATTCGTCTTTTGGTGGTGTGATGTACGTGTTTACCTCGCCCCCCGCTAAAATTGGCGAAAAAATTTGTTCGAAGAGTTTACGTTATGACATCTCCATTTGTCTATGCTCTAAGATGACAATCGATATTATGACAATTGTTATGCAACCAGAGGTTCCCCCGTAATTTTGTTTTCTCAATATATATAATGAAAAAAGGAAACTGCATTTAGTTACGTTGCAAGTTAAATAAAAACTTTTTAAAAAGGAAACTGCATTTACTCAGTGCAAATAAAATTAATTATAATCAAAAGGGATTCAACAAATTCTATATTTGTATACATGGGCTCCAGAGTAATACGTAGGTACATGTACAAATGTTACTCAAAGCAAAGCAAAGCCTAGAAAACAAAAGTAAAAATATTAACCATTAATGGGCAGTGCAGTTTCAGTAACAGACAAATCCATGATAAAAGAATCCGCAGAAAATAGGGTTAAATAATAGGTTGAGAAGTTTGTTGTTTGTTTCGTCAAAATCGACTAAAAACTTAATGCTACGTTGTGTCGGTCTTGGAAAATAGTGGTCGACGTTAGCCTTTATCGGTAGAAGGGCCTCTTAATCTTGCAATAGAAAGTAATATGTTAAAATACATACTGATTTAACTAACATAGTTTGTGTTTATTTTACGCTTGTTTTCTCTCACAAACACGTTCCTACCTTTGCACTACCTAGAAAGGTAAATATACGCTAGGCGTATACGGAATATAACGTTTTGGCAACAATATAGTTGATCTTTTTTCACTAATTCCATTCAAAAACATTAATTGAACATCACAGAGTTGAGGTTATGTCAAGTCGGCTTTTGACATTTCAATATTTTCAATTGACTGAGACTGACGTACATGTCGTCTCACTCTATCGTATAAGCAAAGTGCGTAGTCATTACATTTCGAGTAAAAAACTTCGATATAACGGCGTACCAACATGACGCCAAAAATTTTTGGCTACTTAAACTTAAGTCATATGGCGAAAAGAAACTTTAGGCTACTTGAACCTAACCCATAATAGCGAGAATAACCGAGCGATCGCCGAAAATGGCCGACGGTCGCGAAATGAAGAATTTTATTAAATTTCTTTAGCCGATTGTGAAGGAAATACGTAGCGAAAACGGTATTTTTTACGCTCTTGTTCTATTCTCATATTTAGACAATAGATTTGAATCGTTGTTTCTGCGGTAACGTGCGTCGTATTGGAGAAACGTGATCTAAAAGGACGTCGAGTTTTGTAAGGCGCCATCTCGCTTCCTCCCTAGTGCGTTATCTCGTTCTGGCATTTTCGATTTTATTATATAGATTCCAGCAAAATCCGAACCTTTATGTACGAGCCGTTGCAAAAAAAAAAAAATGAAATGTCTGTATCGTATGTCCAAAAAGTCAAAACTAAACCCAGTCTGAAGACTTTTAAGGTACAAGTAGCCCCAAATCTCCGAGAAAAAGAAAACCAGTCCGCTAAAACTAGAGCTTGCAAACTATATGAGCAAATTTTAACGAAAAACGATTGCGTCGTAATGGACCATGAAACTCATGTCCTTGCTGGCTATAAGCAGTAACCTGGCCAACAGTTATATGCAGCATCAGATAAAGCAAGTATTCCTGATAAATTTAAGAAGAAAACAAAAAATACGTTCCCATTTTTTTTTTAGTTTTGCAAGCGTTGTGCGCATGCGATCGAAAAAGCCAAAGTTTTATAACAACGGGTCTATAAAACCAAAACATTTACGTAAAAGAGTGTTTTCAAAAACGTCTTTTGCGGTTTATATGAAGTCATACAAAACCTGTTGCATTTTGGCCTGATTTTGCTTCCTGCCACTATGCAAATACAGCAGTGTCATGGTACAAACGCAACAGCGTGGCAATTAGTGCCTAAATGAATGAACCCACCAAAGCGGCCTGAACTCCGGCCGATCGAGACATATTTGGGGTCTAGTGAAGGGGCACAAAATATGTGACCAAATTCAAAAAGCAGTGGCGTTCAGTAACCAAATTTGTATCTGTGACCACTGTGCAAAAGTTTATTATGAGAGTGAAACAAAAAGTCTGAAAATTCAGCAGATTCCTATTTGAAGCCTAAAAAAAGCTTGTGTATAGTATGATATAGCTTATAAATAAATAAATCAACATTTACCTTCTTGTTTTAATACTGTAGGGACAATTGTATGTGGCCAGATTTTATCGTGTACAGTCTTTACTGGGAGATTGGCAATAACTTAATAAATTTTCCTACTTTGAGATTGGCGCTGCAGATTAGATAAGGGCGTATTATCATCACTACTACAGCAATCAGACTCGCCAGAATCACTGTACAACTCTCCGGAATCGGGATCCAAGCACTTAATATTAGGCGAAGGCCTCATTCTATCAGCTGCAATGACACTCAAAAGACCTTTTCTTACAACTAATCCAGGAATGTCTACTATTTGTTAACTATCATTGCCTAAAACCTTCCTTATTTTATGAGGACCAATAAATTTTGACATAAGTTTAGTGCTACTGCCCTTATTATAGAAATTTGATCTAGATATCTTAACCAAGTCCCCTTTCTTATAAACGGCAGCAGGATTTCTTCCTGAATCGTATCTGTTTTTGTTTGCCTTGACTCGCCTGGATATTAGCACTGACCGCGGCTCTTAATGTTGTTGCCTTATCAGATAAAACTTCCGTGTCCATATCCAGCCTATTAAGTCTCATCGTCCCAAAACCCGAATAAAACTTCTGATGCCGTTTTTCTTGTTAAAGCATTTATAGCGTTGTGTTGTTAATGCCCCACTGAATCTTCCCTTAACTCGTATACCCAGTCGCATTCGACCTTATCAGAATTTTGTCTTAACATTGAATTTTGTATTGTTTGATTAAAGCGTTCTGTCTGGCCGTTTGCCCTAGGACACGCTACAGCATTAAAAACATGCTTAATGTCGCAAAACTTTTTAAATGCTTTGGATGTAAAAGGTGTTCCTCCATCAGAAATTATCGCGAAGGAAATTGAAAGTCGTGAAAAATACATTCCATTCACCGGCTTTATAAAAACATATTTTGTGAAACCGTCAACAACGTTAAAAATGAAGACATTACCATTCTTGTTTTTCCCAAAAGGGTCCAGACCGTGGTCAAAGTGGACAGTGTGAAATGGTATGTCTACCTTCTGAATGGGCTACAACAAACCTTTCTTCTGCTTATCGGAACTATCTTTATTACATGCGCAGTGCATTTTGGAAATCAGTACCAGTACTGAATCTGAATTTTCTCAACCATTTTAGTCTCGCCTAAATGCTATATTGTCGTGATTTGACCGGCAAACTTGAAATCTCGCATTCCTAGATTTCCTAGGTAAATTAATTCTGGTAGTTACCAGAAGTAATTTACCGTCAACCATATACCGCATGGTTCTATTGGTTCTTGACCGCATATTTTGCTCTTACATCTTTAGTTTCCTCATCACTTTCAGGTTTTAGGACCCTATCGATTCGTGCTATATCGGGGTCTGTGCTAACTGCAATGTCAAGAGACAATCATCATTTTTTGATATTAGAAACGGCTATGTTAACTATGCTAACGAGTCATCTCTGCCATCTGACAGTTTGTATTGCGACTAAGCGCGTCAATATGAGCCATTTGGGCACCTGGTCTATATTCAATATTGAATGTAAACTTACTAATCTGTAGCCACCATCTAGCTATGCGAGGCAATCAATTACAACCTTAAAATTTAGTTCTAGTAAGTATACCCTGAATTTCTTTAAAAGACACTATCACAAAAGTTTCGAGCTTCTACGAATGCAAGTGACGTTCCTCGGGTGTGGTCTGCCTGCTGAAGTAGGTAGGCTACCGGCTTTAGCACTCTGGGGCATTCCTGCTACTGTAATAATAATAATATACCACCAACTCCGAGCGCACTTGCATCCGTATGAAGCTCGGTATCAAGGTTTAGATTGTTTAGCGCATTAAACGCTTGAGCTTCCCTTTCAGACCACAAAAACGGAACACCTTTCCTCAGCAACTTTGTAAGAGGCCTGGCTCACCTAAACTTTTCACAAACTTCCGAAAATACCCCGCCAAACCTAAAAACTGCCAAACCTGGGGCACCGATTTAGGGACGGGGAATTCCTTAACAGCAAGAATTTTCTGTTCGTTTGGCCTAACACCGTTCGCAGAAATCTAATCGTGATATTCAATAGACTTATCGAAGGATTTGCACTTGGATAGTTTAAGTGTAAGACCATATTAGCGAATAAGCTTTAGTGCTTCTTCTAACCTCTGAAACCCATGTTCCACATCCACAGATGGCACCAGTATGGCAACGCCGACGCGAAACGTTTTGAACCCAGCATTCTGTTTATCAGCCTCTGGAACACGGCCGGCGCATAGCTAGTCCGAACGTCATACGCTTAAATTCGTAATGGCCATCATAAACCTGAAAGGTGACGACTTTCCTCTGTCAATGGAATTTGGTAATAACCAGAAGCAAGATCTAGGGTCGTGAGAAATGATTTCCACTTAGGTTAGACAATTATCAAAGGAAGTGAAAATAACCCTTTGTTTAGTTGTTCAAGTCTCTAAAATCAACACAAACGCTGTTCCCATGTTTTCTTCTTCACCATCAAGATTGGACTTGCGTAATCAGAGTAAGGATTTCTGTATTATGTCATTCAAATGTTCATTATACTGTGAACTTGTTCCCTTTCAGGGTGAGATAACCGATATGTTCGGCAAACCACTGGCTTATCGTTCACTAATTCATTCGTCATCGCGTTGTCCTTAGCCGATCCTATCTCACACAGATCAAACGCGAAGCAATTGCGATAACACTGTAAAAGATTGTGTAACCTTTTTACTACACTATCGTCCACACCTTTAACTACCCGAAAACTAGACTTCGATAGGCTAAAGATGAAGTATCTCGCATTACCCTATTTGCCTTTTCTTGGCTAAGGAGTCACACTCGTTGACTTTCCTGATCCAGCTCTCAATGCTTTGGGACTTACTTGAAGGATCAAACTCGGGTATGACTGGTAGTGAAAGTATGGGACTTTTCTTTATTACTTGATTGCAAAGCATTGTAGAGCTGCAGTACCTGCTCTGCCGTGAGCCACGGCGTAAGTATCGGCGCATGTTGCTCAGGTTGCGGCACCGGCTCTGCAGCTGCACGTCCAGCCGACTGTTCAACGTCCTCAACTCGCCAGACAGTGGAGGGTGCCGGTCTGCGTGATTTCGAGATTCGTCTCCTCAGCGATGGTGATGGAGTCTGCACTTTCCTCCTCTTCAATCGGGTGAGAGCACGCCCCCGGCGGAGCTCGATCGAAGCGTTGTCGCTGTCCGACATCACCTCCGAAACATAAAATGAAAATCAGTATATGCTAAGTCCAAATCAGCTCTTTATACAAGTCCAATAACTTCATGTTGCTTTATTTTATCATGCTTAAATAAAATGAAGGATAAAAATAATATTAAATAATATATGAAATAAAAATAACTGTAAGTTTCCTTCCTATTATGTCGTAATATGCTACACACTGCAAATATGTCCTAACCTACTATAATTTTGTTCACAATAATAGTTAATTTCGTAATCAAATCACGAGACTCAGAAAAGTTACGTGTTGTCGTTATACTTTGTTTGTACGAGCTAACACTAAAGTCTGCGTGTGTGCATAACCACTATGGCAAAGACACACATCGTTCAAGCTGTCTAACTCTTAACTCCGTATACAAATCACCTGCAGCAAGGACATACATAGTCCAGGTTACCTGACAATAAACTATGCATACATAGCACCTATTGCAAGGACATACATAGTCCATGCTACCTAACACTAAACTGTGCATACATAGCACCTATAAAAAGGACATACATGGTCCAGGTTACCTAACACTAGACTGCGTATAGTGTGCATACATAACACCCATAACCAGAACATACATAATCAAGACTAGGTAGACCACTAAACTGTGCACCCATAGCACCCATAGTAAAGACACACATGAGATTGCAAACATGAATATCCCCAATGCCCACATTATATGTTATGCTGATGATACCGCCTTAATTTTTCATGAAGACTCGTGGGAAAAAGCGGTCATAAGAGCAGAAAAAGGTCTAGGTGTAGTTTCAGAATGGCTTCAGCTTAACTTGCTAACCCTGAACGTCTCAAAGACAAACTTTGTTTGTTTTCACAAAACAAAAGCCTCAGAACCAACCAATCTCAATAGAATTACTTTGCACATCTGTAGTCAGGAACAATCATCCGCTCCGTGCACGTGTGCTCACATTGAGAGGGCTATTGCTGTGAAATATCTGGGTGTAATTTTTGACGAAAACCTAAATTTTAGGCAGCATATACTAGCTACAGCTAATCGTGTTCGAAAATTAATATATGTTTTCAAAAATCTACGAAATTCGGCCGACAAACATCTGTTAAAAATAATATACACTTCGATCTGCGAATCTGTTTTATCTTACTGTATAACCGCCTGGGGTGGGGCTTCAAAAACATATATGCTTCCTTTGGAAAGAGCTCAGCGTGCCGTTCTGAAGGTCATTCTCAAGGAACGCATCAGGTACCCAACAGCTCTTGTGTACGAAAATATGGATGTGCTCAGTGTTCGTGGGATTTATTTTCTACGACTCATATTAAAATTGCACCCTGAGGTAATAAAGTCACCATTTTATGAGACACAGTTGCGGAAACGCAATTTTAAAATACCGGTGCCTCCCTCGAAGTCCGCCTTCGCAAAGAGGTTCAGCTCCTTTCTTTCTCCTTTCATATATAACAAAATTTGTGCTAAAATACCTTTACAGAAATACTCAATCAGAGAACTTAAACTCAAACTACAATCATGGCTTAAATCGCTTTGTTATGAGGATTTGGAAGAAATTTTGAGAGTAGATAAATAGTCACGCACACACTCACACGTCTCACACACACCCACACCCACACACACACATCCACCTTCAAATAATTAGGCTAGTTAATCCACGAAAACCTTTTCCACACGCGTTTTGCGTATGCCGAACTATACCAACAGTCTGTATTTGTTTGTATTTTTAAATTAAATGTCACTTTGTTTAAATTTGATTGTATAAACTTTGTAAGTTGTATTTGTTTTTCGCGTCTATTTTTGGTCAAATTCACTTATGTCTTGGTTACCTACGGGACAGGCTGTGCCTAGTGTAGGAGCCAGTGTAACAGCTAAGATAAGCGATTTCAGTGCATGAAATTAAGTTTATATAAGCCATATTTGTGTACACAACAGTGGACCTTTAATTATTGTAAATGTGTATATTATATAGGTTAGTATAGAGATGTGACTGTATAAATTTGTTTAAATGCAATAAACTTACTTACTTACTTACTTACTTACTTACTTACATCGACGGTGAACTACCATGAACTCTGTTTGAATGTTTCGGAGCGTATATTTACAAAACTGCTGACTTTATCAAAAAATAATGTACGTAGACCCCTATTATTTTTAAAAGATCTATTCAACGACACCCCACACACCAGTGTTGGAACGAAAAAAAAATCACCCCCACTTTAGGTGTACGGTAGGTACCCGAAAAAAAGTTTTTTATTTTTGTTTTTATTTTACCGTTTTGTCGGCGTAATACATACACATACTCATACCAAATTTCAGCTTTCTAGTACTAAATGATCACGGAGCTAAGCCGCGGACGGACAGACAGACAGACAGACGGACATGGCGAAACTATAAGGGTTCCTAGTCGACTACGGAACCCTAAAAACCGGTACTTCTGATTTTTGCTTACATTTTCGTCTAGGAGCATTTTAGCTAGAAAAAGGCTTAGACAATGTTATAGAGAATCATATTTACTATAATTTACATTTTAAATTTTGTTTGAAGGACTGATACTAATGGAGATATGCAAAATTAAAAAAAAAACGCAATTTCCAATAATGTATCAAACTTCCGGCTTACTTATATCTTCATTTAGAGCTAGAAAAGAACTTAGGCAATGTTGTAGAGAATTAAAATTACTATAATTTACATCAAATTTTGTTTCAAGGCCAGTTACGGAGATACATTACGGGCATGAATATAGTGACAGTGCATTGTTAATACATTTATGAGAATAATAATAATAATAATATCGTTTGTTGCATATCACATAGCTATAAAGGTAGGTACAATATAGGGCAGTTTTACATGTGATACCCTGCATAGGGCGCAGCAATATGAGAGGGCATCTACAGCTTAATAGCTATTATTTTTAAGTAAGTTATACATACAAATTTTTAAGACTTCAGATTCTACACCTTATCATTAAAGAAATCGTCTATATTATAGTAGCATTTATCGACTAAATAAGCTTTTAATTTTGTACAGAACGATTTTAGTTCGGTCTCATTTTTTATAAAATTAGGTAAGTGGTTATAAATTTTTATTGTCATATAGTGCGGGCTAGATGTAACTAACTTTAATTTTGAAAAAGGTAATCTTAGTTTATTTAAATTTCGGTCATTTCTTTTGTTTTGCGTTATCTGTGAATATAAATCTATATGTTTTCTAATAAGAACATTGCCAATTTTTAAAAGAACTGTGATATACATAATATTAATACTAGAAATAAGCATAAGCTTGCAGTGCCTGCCACTAGGCTCCATGAAATAAGAAAATCATTCATGGGTAACTGTGTAAGATTTTATAATTAACTTCCTTGAAGCGTAACTGGGCGAATTTTTATTTTGTTTTCGATTTCTCAGATTTCAATAAAATTTGGTGAGTTGGTAAAGTTGCTTCTTCTGACCATGGTGCGCCCAGTTTCAAGATGTCCACATTTTTTTTGTCCATTGAGTTACACAAAATGTATTACATAAATTGGCCCATGGACCAATTTATATTTTGCTGTCGATTTATTTATTTTTCATTTCGAGCTCCTCATTTTGTACTTAATTTTAGTAAAAAATTCCATACTTTATTTGTAACTCAATAGAAAATTTTGTAGGACATAGCGTGACATTGGGCTTACCTTGTTCAGAATAAACCACTTTACCAACTCACCAAATTTTATTAAAATCTGAGAAAAAAATGAAATCGATAACAAAATAAAAATTCGCCCAACTGACTTGTAAACTTATTTCTGTAAATCGTAAACTTATTTCTAAAGCTTATTATAGCACACAAGACTACATGAATGATAACGTGTCGTGGGATTAGTAAAAATTAAAGGAATCTTGTGCATTAATTAACAATTATTTTAACGAGTACCTATCAAGGTACTGATATTAATTAATTTATTTTTATTATACTTTTGACATTTAGAATTTTATTCTAGGAACATTCTAGCTTCCGGTTTTTTATTTGTATAATTTTTTATTTGTTGACGATCCTTTTTGGGTTTTTTTCTTTTATTACAAGCTTTTATTTACTTTCACCTGTCCCGTTGTAATGGAATTTTGCATGTTCACGTGGAGCTGGAAGTTGGCCATAGGAACTCCGTAATAAATAAAGCAATCATATCGAGTTTGGGCTCTTTAGAATCGACTCTGTGAGCAATTGATGGATGTTCAAAGAAAAGTACAGTCGGCTATAAAAGCTTGTCACAAAAAATAAATTTTTGACAGAAACTTATTTCTATAATGTAATTTTTTGTGGTTTTTGTTTTATTTTTAGTAATAATTCTATCAATAAATTGCTATGCACTCTGTAACTGACGATTCGAAGGTGCTTGTAGCTAGGCTACTTGAATAAAGAATATTTTGACTTTGACTTAGATATGCACATTTAAAAAATTGGGCAAGTGCGAGTCCGACTCGCGCATGAAGGGTTCCGTACCATAATCTATAACAAGTTTGTTGTATGGGAGCCCCCCTTAAATATTTATTTTTAGTATTTGTTGTTATACCTAGCGGCAATAGAAATACATCATCAGTGAAAATTTCAACTGTTTAGCTATCACCGTTCTTGAGATACCGCCTGGTGACAGACGGACGGACGGACGGACAGCGAAGTCTCAGTAATAGGGTCCCGTTTTTACCCTTTGGGTACGGAACCCTAAAAACTAAAAAGTCGCAATTTCCGGAAATTTGTCAAAGTTCTGGCTTTAGAAAGCTGTAATTTAGTTAATGGTACAACGAAACCCTAGTAACCCATCAAGATGAGTAGGGACAGTGACACTGGTCTCCCACACCTGCTAAAGACCATCTTGTGCACCTGTATCGGGGCGTGCGTCTGTCGAATAGCGGCCCTAGAAACAAAATTTTATATGTAATCTATATTAAATTTAATTCTCTACAACATCATCTAAGCTCTTTTCTAGCTAAAATGCTCCTAAACGAAGGTATAAGCAAAAATCTGAAAAAATATTATGTTTTTCAATATGGCGGCGGGCGCGGAGTAGGGGTAATTGTGCATTTAGCATTTTAAACAGTCACTAACCATCCTAGTCATCCTAGACGTTTGTAAGGTAAAACCCCTTTATTTACTAGATTAATACTAACTATAATATTTAGGTACCTATTCATTATGTACACATACTAGTACTTTCGATACTGTTAAAAGGCTTCATAAGAAAATATTATCTCCACTAATTCTATTAATCAATTTGCTTGTAAAATTGACTGTTAAGGAGTAAACATGACCAATTCATTCACCAGCGAACCTGACAAAAATTAAATTCGTTACCAAGAAGCACGAAAGAAAAATCCCTATAATATAGAACAGTTACACATCTGTACAAGTCCGTTAAATAGCGAGGAGTGCCTCGTCTAATTATCGGACAAATACGGTTCCATTATCCGTTACTATCAGAGAGTGCCCTGATCTAATACCGGATAAGTATAGCAACTCTTCTAAAGCTATCAGGCATTAATATATATAATATAGGTACAAGTCCGTTAAATAGCGAGGAGTGCCCCATCTACATACCGGACAAACACCGTCTTCTCATCCGTTACTATCAGAGAGTGCCCTGATCTAATACCGGATAAGAGTAGCAACTCTTCTAAAGCTATCAGGCATTAAAGCTGTATATAGGTACAAGTCCGTTAAATAGCGAGGAGTGCCCCGTCTACATACCGGACAAACACCGTTTTCTCATCCGTTACTATCAGAGAGTGCTCTGATCTAATACCGGATAATTATAGCAACATTTCTCAAGCAACTGGTATTAAAAGTTACACAAGAGTATAAGTCCGTTAAATAGCGAGGAGTGCCCCGTCTACATACCGGACAAACACCGTTTTCTCATCCGCTACTATCAGAGAGTGCTCTGATCCAATACCGGATGATTATCGCAACTCTTAAATTATCTAACAAAAAAAAATGGATTTAAAAGGATCGAAAGCACTATTTTTTCTATGATCTCGGTATGCGCAAGTAAACTATTAACACTCGTATTAAAATTAATATTGCATAACGTACCTTGCTTAGTTCGTCCCCGCTGCTGAATTTTCATAAATCAAACTCTTTTAATGTTCACTGTAATTATTCCCCACTTTTACAAGTTAAATTCAATAAACCAATATTATAAATCACAATTACAAAATCTAACAGTTATCTTGGCTAGGCAACCGACTACTTCGACAGTCCGAGGAGAACTGTTCGTCCCCAGCGCCGGCAGCGCCTTCCAACGCGCCAGGGGTTACTGGACAGATGCTCGAATCCTATTGGTCAACAATTCTCGCTCGTAAGGTATGCGCGCACGAGCAACCTCCTTCGCCGCAACAGTACATCCCTCCTTTTCTCACTTCAAGCGTGCAAAAGAGACAGATTTATCGTAGCGGCGACAAAAGTTGCTCTTGCGCGCATAGCTTAATTGTTCCGTTTGAAATAGGAATGTTGCCAATAGAAGTCGCAATCGAAAACTAATTTAACATCGAAATTGTGTTGCCGCTTTAAGCATATATATCAAAATCATGACACACTAATAAAAAAATATCTTCCAGTGGGATGTTGAATCACTTTGAATACTGTCCTTGTATAACATAATAATTCATAACCAGTGGTCATGTAGTGGTGTACACATATACATACTGGGTATAAACCCATCATAATATCACTTTCCAAGTTGCTTTAAATTATATTTATATTATGTCATATATTATGCACACTAAATACTTACAATTCCGATATCATTCGCATTTGTTTCAGCATGGGGTAGATTATTTAAATCTTCAATCCTTTCCATACTCGGCGGTACAGTTTCCAAAGAAAACTCCGACATTTCTTTCTCATTCCTGCAAACAGTTATACAATTAGTTAACAACTTGCGAGTAGGTATTCCATATAAATGGTATGGTACATTGTAAAAAATACTTGCATTTCATTTGTTTCACTATACAAGTCCTCTGATGAGTGAAACGTGAGATGTAACTCATAGGCATCCAGATGGTAGAAAATGGCTTCACACAGAGGGCATCTCAATACATCAGTTGGGCGCTGATTTTCATCACCATGGTCGTCACAAATATGTTTCTATAAATGAGAAAACAAACTTACTCAATATACTGATGGGTTAGTAACTTATCACATATATACAGTTAATAACGAAATATTTTCTACTAGCCTTTGCCCGCGACTACGTACGCGTGGAACTTGATAAAAGGGATTATTAAAAGCGCCTAAGCAAATGTAAGAGCGATTGTGCTTTTGGTCTAATAATTACGTATTTCCTACAGGGTCACCGCACCCCAACAGAAATGTTAACTCACTTTTCAATATTTTTAGGTATAATTTCCAGGATGAAAACTATCCTATGTCCTTCCTCGGATCTTAAACTATCTCTATGCCAAATTTCATCAAAATCGATTCAGCGGTTTAAGCGTTAAGAGGTAACAGACAGACACACTTTCGCATTTATAATATTAAAGTATGGATATTAGTATGGATTTATAATAACACCATTTTAACAGATTATATTGCATATTCTTGACACATCTATCCACACTACCGTGAATGCTGCGAAGCATCCAAAACATTGGGAATTAAAATGATATGGGGTTTCTCTGCTATTAGGAAATTCGTCCATACAAGACTGTCCTGTAGTAATTTTATTAAATGTTGAGAATGTTTGTTAATAAAATGAAGGGCAATAGTAAATTAAGATTAATAAGCCCGCACATTTTCCTCTTGATTTTTGAGTTATGGATGATATTTTTGCAAAGTCGTGACAGGGGACTGTTGTAACCAACCAGGGGAATGTTTTATGGACAAAAATGATTAGTATTTTTGTTTAAGTGCAGTCTTTCTTCTTAGTCACTATTAAAATATGTTGAATGTAATATTTTTTTTTAAATCAACAGTATTTAAACAAATTTTCCGTATTAGAGTGACTTTTCCTAAGCCAAATAACAGTTGCGTTAAACTTAACAAAATCAACTTCTTAGTTTAACAGTATTTTTAAGACTAAATTGTATGAGTCAGTCTTTATAATAATGCAAAATATGGTATCCTGCCTTTTCGCAGAAATTTTATTCCCAAATGTTTCATTTGCCAAACTGTTCCATTTCCCAACTCTCAATTGTCTCCGAAAGCAAAAAAAATACTTATTGTATTTTCTTACGGTTTTATAGAACAGTAGGTTAGGTTAGGTTTATTTTATGAGTTCCCAGAAAAAATGTGGTTACAAAAAATCGTGAGTAGGAAAATGAAACAGTTCGACAAATAAAACATTTGGGAATAATATTATGGCGCAAAGACAGAACCAAATAATATAAAAAGTAATACGCAAAGAAACATTACTACTGCTAATTAATTATCACAACCGATATTTTAGGTTGACATAGTATTTTAAAACATTTGTATTTTTGAAGTCACCAAAGAAATTAACATTAATTTTAAAACACCTTACAAACAAATCAGTAAGACTGGTACATTGTACAGTCGAGTTCATTTACATCTACACACTTACGAGAACAAAAATATCTGAACAAGACCCTATTGTCAGGAGCATAAAATCGTGTTCAGATATTTATGTTCTCGTAAGTGTGTAGATGTAAATGAACTCGACTGTACATTAGGGAAAATATTTAAATTGACTTATTTAATTTTCTCAGACCCGTACAGATACATAAAAATTATAAAATAATGTTCTCCCTTTTAGACATAGATCTGGATCTGGTAACTTCTGCAATATTTGGTCAACAAAAAAATTCATAAAAGTTACTGTTAGTTGACCATAGTTATGCAG
Organism: Apotomis capreana; assembly: GCA_947623375.1. NCBI lineage: Eukaryota > Metazoa > Arthropoda > Insecta > Lepidoptera > Tortricidae > Apotomis > Apotomis capreana. The sequence continues at coordinate 18,606,235 of OX392512.1, forward strand.
AAAGCGACCAGCGTAGATTTTTGTCAAAGTGACTTAAGTCTATCAATGAATGAGTTTGGTCACTTTTTGCCTTACGAAAAAAAAGTCTTTGGTCGCTTTCTGCAAACTATGGTCAGTTGGCCTTCCTCATTATCAACTTGTGTGACAACAGCAGCATAACGAAATTCTGTGTTATCACCACTGTTGTACTGCTGTTGGCTGATTGTACAGGGCTCTGCACTATTCTTAAAATCAGTATTGATATTGTCACACGGTCGTGAAATTTCAGTTTCTGTAATAGTGTTACTATCCGGCAAGTCATGGGCTAGCCTGGTTTTGCTTTCGGATTCTAAGTCTGTGTAAACGTTCTCAGCGTGAAGTTTCGTCACTCATAGTGACAGTTCATAACCCCTAGATTAAAATGCTGACACTCATCTTCACAAGATCTTAAATTGTATCATCGTCAATCGCAAACATTGTAATTGCAGGACATCTTTGTTTCACAGATTTAATACAATATTCCAAACTGTTAAAGTGACCTCCTGCATCAACGATGGCATCTGCGGTCTTGCTCGTAGATCCAACACCATCTACGGCACCCTTACCATGGCCACTCTCCGAAAAGTTCCAGGAAAACTTTTGTATATTTGGTACTTCTACATGAAGCCTCGTAGCCAATATGTGGAACATAGTTTTGTTCCGATACTGTGTAACGGTTCCGTCGCTTATAAAATGGATGCAGATAATATGCGTCGATAGAGTTTTGAAAATTGGCTTCAGAGCAGCTCGTGAATTTGCGGTGTTTTGCAAAACAGTACAATAGGATTTCGTAGTCTTTTGTGTAAACTACTGTGTGACGCCTGAGCTGAAGCCTAGACTCTCCAAAATGATATGCCTGTATTTCCTCATTATACTTGGTACAATAATTCTCTGAAAAGTCCATAAGTGTTGCAACTTCGTTATCATTAAGATTTTCTTTTAAATCCCTTAAGGCTTTGTACTGATGGAATATGTTTCTATCGTGCTTATAATAAGCATCCAATTCCTCGTGCAGTTCTTGTATCAGTTCACCCGGACGAATCGTTAAGACTTCTTCCTACATATTCTGTTATAGATCGCACTTTATTCAACTTAGGATCCTTGTAATCTTGTATTTCAGCTATCAATTTTTTAAACGGTTTAGGCTTTGTAGCATCAAATTCTTCGTGATCGGGATTCTTGTTAACACAAACTCAGGCATTCCCGAGATAAACATTGCTAGTAAGTGTAACAAGTGTAGCAAGTGTTTTCAAGCAATTTATTGTGATTATGGTAACACAGAATCTTTCGACAATGCAAAGCAGTCAATTTTAAATCAATATTAGCATGTTTGAGGCAGAGGCACGTATCCCGTTCGTTTATCGTAGGTGTTACCACCCAGAAAGGACGTAAACGACAGAAAGACCGGAGTGATTATTATGAAATTTCTTGTATAAATTAGATTTTGTATCTAATAAATATCTTTTTTGTTTTTTGACTCCGTTTCTGGTCACACATTCCCGTTTTCCTACACCAATTCGACTATCATCATTTTAATAGAAGTTTTGCACTGTCTTCAAATGGTCTTTCAACATGAACGCTAGACGAGTGCGCTTCATTAGTAATAGTGAGTGATTTTATGATTTCTGAAGTATCTTGTATGATACAGTACTATTTTGATCCTAAAAATAGAAGTTATGGATAACTTCTATTTTTTTACTATTAGAGCAGATACAACTTTCCCAAAAATATCTCTCCTTTTTTTGCGTTTTTAAACCGGCATAATTCTTTTTTAATTGTTTATTCAATACTTCCCCGAAAAATGCCTTTTTAACAACATCTTTTCGAGTTGCTGGAGTATCACACATTCTTATTAGTTTTGTGTTATGTGTCACTTCATTTTTACTGTTATTTTTAGCCCTCATTTCCAATTGCATTTCTATTTTCCGTTTGTATTCCTGAATCATAAGGTCTTATTCTTTCAGTTCCATTTCGCGTACCTTTTTAGCATTTTTCTTTCTTGCTTTAACTAATGCACTTTCTGATGATCTTAAAGCTGCCTGATGTTCTTGTAGGATCCTCAGAATCAGGTGTATTTTCCCTTGCAAAAGTATGTGTTATGTCATTCACGGTTTTTTTTGCACGATGCTTAAAACAATGCTCTTTCAAAATGTTTTTTGCAGCCTTATGCTCACGACGACTCATATCTTTTACTTATTTTCTTTTGCTTTTTTCTTTTAATATTTCCGCCTTTTATTTTTAGGGTAATTTTTAAGTCGCTGATATCTCAAACGCTCAGCTATACGTTTTTGTTCTAGTATTTCTTCTCTTGTTTTAGGTGGCTTCTTTTTCGGTGGCATTTTGAGATAATACCTACGAAAGAGACGATACTTTTAATGGTCAAAACCAAAGAAACAGTCCCCTGTGCTATGAAAATGACAGGGGACTGTTGGCCAGGGGACTGGCATTTTTACATGAATACTTAATAAAACAATATCACTTAAAAAACATTCAGAGAAACGATACAGATGATCAATTATTTCAAACAAATTGTCAAAAAAAAAGGCTTACCACTGGAATGTTTTCATTAAACGCCAAGACGCGTGGTTACCCAGCTGACGCAGTAGTAGCACTAAACAAAATGGCGGCTGCCCGTTTTGCTACACAGCCGAACGAACTTCACACCGATTGCGTTTTTTTTTAACAGGTGACTGTTTTAATAATTTGAGGACAGCATTCGCACATAGATATCTTGATTAAAATTCTATTGTAAAAATATAATTGAGATTTATAAAGATGCTTACCGTTTTTGTTCATGTTTTTGTATATTTTTTATTCAATTATCAATAGCAAGGAAATAAATATTTGTAACAACATTTGTAATTCTAGAAAAGGGACGTACCAGGGGACTGTGTTTTGAGACGTTTGAGGTTAATTTATTCGAATATACCATTATGAAATTATTAATAAGCTGTGGCGTGCCAAGAATACCTAAACCTATATCGGTATTGATACAAAAAACGGAGAAATTTTATGATTAGCTTGGGTCATTTAGTGGAGAAATGGCCATATATGCAATATAATTTGGGTATAGTTTGTTCGGTAGCGTTAGAGTAAAAAGCCATAAAAATAATATCTACAGTAAAAAGAAAGTAAGTGATTTCTTTCATACACAAAAAGCTATCGTCATAGTATTGTACTTAAGTTAAATATCAAATGACATCACTAAAATTGAAAATGGAATATCAAAAATTGTAGGCTAGGCGAGTTGCGAGTTTGCGACAGTCGGGAATTGTCAACTAGTATTTCGTTGCAAGGAGTAACTGAATATTAAGTATTATATTCGAATATCTTCATAACAACATTACAAATTTATAATGTTTCTAGTTACGCGGATAAAAAAACGCGTAAAGAAAATCACAGACAACTTTTATTTAAACCAGAAACTGAAACCTAAAAAAATTATTATACGAGATTAACAACACTCTATACTAAATGTGACAGAAAGTTTCAACAGTGAATAATTACATGTAAGTACTATTATTATTCTATTTAAAATAATATTGGATCATGATTTTATTAAATATAATTTATCAACCCTTTCGAGGTGTGAAGATATCTTGTTTGATAAACATAAAAAGGATTTTAAGCTTTAATACAACAATAGTTTAAGGTCGAAATTATTTTCTTCTTATTACGACTTATCACCTAATTAATTAAAAAACAAGTTTTATTGCTTTTGACTCTTACGCTGCCGGGCCGACTTAAACGGTGTTTTATTAACATAGCTTTACTAGGAAAAGTTTACTTACATGTAAATTAACTTTATTTATATACTCCTCTCCACAGAATGAACAGTAATATATTGGCAGTAGATCCTGAAAAAAAATTTTTCCATTATTTAATAAAATAAAAGAAAAACTTGAATTGAAATAAATTTAGAAAATCACTCCCCAGTGGCATGGTACACATAGCATTCTGGTAGCTTATGCTGATACATTGTGCAAGGCAGCTGCGCGCGCTTTGGTCCCCAGTAGTCTATTAATCTCTTTGTAAGTTCTTTGTGATCATTGTGCGCCTACCCAATGGAACCAATTTTTATTTATTTAGTATAAAACCATTGATACACAGATCAAAGCTCAACGAAAAATTGAAAATGCGTAACTTGGTGGAAGAGACCGAGAACCGAAAAAAAATCGAAGGGTTGCCTGGCGTTAAGGGTGGCAAAAAGGTTAACGCGCTGGACTGGCAATCCAGAGGTACCGGGTTCTATTCCCGGTCTCTTCCACCAGGTAATGCATTTTAATAAAAAAGAATTTGGTGTACCCACAACACATTACATTAGTTGTTTCATAGACTTATTTAGTTAAAGTTTTTATTTGCCGTTTGTTAGTTCTTTGTTGTTGAATAAATGAATTTTCCATTATTCAATAGTCATAATAATAATCCAACACTTTTGTGAATAAGTTAGTATAAAGTTACCAGAGAATACTCACTTTTCATTGTTGTAAAGGGTAGCCATGCAAGCACAAATGTGCGAAATATTTTTAGTATCAAGATCTTCCAGGCCATCCTTTGACTCTTGGTATGTTGAAACATTGATCAGTGCAAAGCATTTAAAACCTATGTATACATATCATTGAGCTTCAATTTAATTGCCAAATTTTGACATAACATAAGGGTTAATACTTTCATAACCAGATAAAAAATCTACAAGACGCCAGAAACAACAGGGCCTATGTGAATAGAAGATATTGATTTCGTGACACCATATCATGTAGGTTTCATAGCTAATGCCCGTAAGGCTTATGATGCCAAAGTGTTAACCAGTCAAGTGCCCAACCAGTTTACAGAAAACTAAGCCCTGAATATTGAATAGTATAATGCACATGCTCAGACTCAGCTTGCTTTTGATGTGATTTGATTTATCTGGCATTAATAAAGAAAAAAACCAGCCAAGTGCGAGTCAGACTCATGCACCAAGGGTACCGTACATATACTTCCCATCTTAACTGGGCAGTTTAAGTTTGCGCCGTATGTATGGCGCCATATACAAATGAGGTGCAAAGTTAATGCAACCGGTCATGTTTGTTGCATGGAAGCCCCACTTAAATAATTATTTTATTCTGTTTTTAGTATTTGTTGTTATAGCACCAACAGAAATACATCTGTGAAAATTTTAACTGCGCTAGACAGTTCAGCAGTTCTCAGTTCATGAGATACAGCCTGGTGACAGACAGACAGATCTTTGGGTAAGGACCCCTAAAAGAAACAAACACTTAAATAAACTAGTGTTACATGAAAGTATACAAACATATTATAATAACACGTACCTGATTGAACAATTTCTGTTTCTTAGAATGGCCAATTATGGGTAGGTCTGTATCTTGCCTATGAAAGAACTTGTTGTGGTAGACCATAGCGGCTGGGATAAAGAAGTATACATTACAGCTGTCACATCTAAAATGGCTGTCCTCGCTTTCCGGGACCTCTCCAGCGACATCATGGTTTGTATGTAAATGTTTATTATATAAATGCTGAAACAATAAACAATATTTATGGACTACTGCTACTACACACAGTGCAGAGACATACCCAGAATTAAGTGACAAGTTTTTCATATATAAATTGTTTCCAATAACATAGTTTAAATGTTATGCAAGTGAACAATGTCCTAATTATTGTATTAAGCACAATGTCCTATTTATATTATATTTTATAAGGCTGAATAATTGACCTTTAAAGAGTAGTGCAGATAATATTACACATATTTAAAAAAAGTCCTGTTCCATTGACAAATTCATTTATATTCCTCAAGGTCCTTTAACGTAATTTACATTTGTCGACGACCGACGACCAAAGTGCAACGATCGTATATTTTATTACTCTTTAGATAATACTTTTGAAAGAGATAAGTGGACTAGTGTGAGGTTATGTTTAGCACTGGCCACACTGGCAGTTACCTTCATCGTGAAGAGTTTCCCACACCAAGGGCAGAAATACTTCGCATCGTGTTCTGGGTGAACTTTATGCTTGTGAGTTATAGCCTTAGATATAGTAGGGAACACTTCATCACAGACATCGCAGTTGACCATTTCTGACGCGTCGTTCGACTTTTCATTCGCAAGCGCCGCTTCATTTTGACCACGGCTTTTGGCCTTGATACTTTCATTAAACTTAGGATCACCATGTTTCCTGATAAAGCAATAGGAACATTAAAACATCAGGTAGTCAATTAAAATTGACACGATTGAAACAGCTTCGCAATATAAAGTTGAGTAGTACCTGAAATGGATTTGCAATTCGTCCTTATTATAGAACGTTTCCTTGCATAAAATGCAGTTAAATACTTCTGCCGAAGTCATAACGATAAAATCATCAAGAACACTGTTGTATTTACACCGAGTTTTACACAAATTCACGTGAAATATATACAAAATCAAGTCATTTTGTTATTTATAGTGCTGGGGGAGTGCAACAGTTTAACAGTAGCTGATCGTATCAAATCAGTACTTTTATTGTCTAAGAAGAATAAATTTCGCGATCAGAAATTCACATATTCACAACGAAAACACAACAAGCTAGCCATTTTGTTTTGATTTATTTTTAAATGGCAATGAAATAAATGCTTTCAGCCATGATTGTTTGATAGTTGTGGTCAAGCTACTGTAAAGAACGCTACTTATGCAAAATTGGTTGCATTATGTCATCTTTATTTATTATTCTTCTCATTCATTTATATAATTTAATTGCTAAAGAAATTGTTTATTATGTTATATTTTTATTTTTTAGTTATTATCTAGCAACTAACTGAAAATGTTGAAGACATTGGGCCTTACCACATTTACGTTTCTTTCTACGAAGCGCGCTTTCTCCAATGCGACAGGAAATATTCGTGCACACAAATATGTGCTTACAAAATATTTCCAAGGCGAACCAAAGAAAAGCGATTTCAAAATTGTCGAAGAAGAGCTTCCAGAAATAAAAGATGGAGGTAAGTATGGCAATCACAGGCAATCAGGAATTTTTGACAGAAATGTTTTACTGAAAGTAGGTAGGTATAAGACTGGCAGCTGGGCAACGAGCGCATTTTCAGCGTTTATGCTGCGTTTTTATTACCTCTACAAATATTAAGTTATTGAATGGTCAAAGTTTTGATTTTTATAAATCCATAAGGCATTCTGGACTTATATATATTCTAGTTTGATTGATCCCAGATGTAGCGTCTTGGGTCTTGTTCTTCCTTTGAAGTAACAATAGAACGCCTAGCATGAAACGCGACTTTTTCTCGCGTGGCAAATACTACCTGTCTCTTTGCTTTCAATGCCGTCCGAGCAAGACAGGTGATGCTGAGTCGCGTGACAAGCGAAATCGCGGCAAGATATGCTAGCCGCGCAGGGTACTATAATGACGTCCGTCTTAACTGCGCGGTTCAAACGCTTGGAGATTCGCCCTTACGTTAGATCGTTTCTCTAGAAGTTAACGGGCAGGGATTATCGGAAAACAAACGTAAGCGCGTTTTAAAATACAGTCGGCGCCATCTAGCGACGTGTGCGGGTATCACCGCCACTCTTAGTCCAATGCATTAAATTTTGACCAAATATTGAGCGAAATCAATATTTTAGTGTAATTTGTTTATTTAATTTGTGTAATGTTCGAGTTGAATAAAGTTAATCGTTCGACTATTTCTTCTTGTAAACTTGTAAGTATAAGTATAAAAGCCAGTCTAGTCTTATCCAGAGTTTTCCTTTAATTTTATTTATATGCGTATTAAAAGCAGAAGGGGAGGCATTCGCCCAGCAGTGGGACGCTATAGGCTAGATTAAATTAGAAGTCCCACTATGCTGGATTTTTGCAATTACAGTCGATTTTTTTATGTACCAATAGTAGAAGGGGGGCATTATCATATCTCTAATACAGCGGAGACCAGCCGAGGGTTCTTATCAGATAAATAATAAATAAGTAAATATCGGACAACCTCACACAAATAGATCTAGTCCCAAATTAATCTCTAGAAGGCTTGTGTTATGGGTACTAGACGACGATACACATACTTAAATACATAGATATTATCCGTTTTTGTACCCATCACTTTTCGTGTCGGGCATGGTAGGGTTGTACACTCTCGAAGCTAGGCGTGAACTGCTGCATATAGTGCACTACTACGACCTTTTAAATAATAAAGTCGACAACCGCACGGTGCTGGAGCGTATGGGGCTGCTCGTGCCGGCTCGGCTCCCGGCGGAGGACGCCGACGGCGGCGCGGTGGCGGCGCGGCGGCGCCGGCGTCTGTTCGCGGCGCCCGCCTCCCGCCCCCGCCCGCGCACCCGGCGTGGCGCGAACGCTCCCACATCCCGAGCGATCGCGGTCTTAAACCGCATCACAGTGGACGCTGGGGATATTGACGTACCTATTCGCCGATAGTCCAGGGATCTTTTATCGGAAGGTTCTGGCCTTCCTAACTTCATGTACATATTGATATGTTTTAAATGTGTAATTGTGTACCTACTGCTAGTTGTGAAGTGATTGTTTGTAGTTTTTCATGTAAATGTTTTGGTGTATACTGTGAATTTACGTGTAAATAAATTAATAAATAAAAATAAAAATAAATAAATAGAACAACCATGAACCCAAGCACAAATATTCGAGTTCATCACACAAATATTTGCCCTGGCCGGGATTCGAACCCGGGACCGCCGACTCAGTAGGCAAGTGTCCACAAACCGAGCCAAATGCGTCGTCAAAATACTTCAGACCTTCGATTTTAAACATCAAATGAAGCGGCCCACCAAGTTGAATATTAAAATACTTAAACGGGTTTACTCACGTCGTAGAAGTCGAATAACGCTCGACATGTTTCGAATCGGTACGCGATTCATCATCAGGAGGCGATCAGTCGCGGCGGCGGCCAACCGAACACAACAACAAGTTGAATATTTTTTGTAAAGGCGGCATGTCGATCCCTAATAGTTTGGTTGGGCTCTTGTGTTTTCTAATCAGGGTACTCCAGATCTTCGATTATCCTAGTTTTTAGGGTTCCGTACCCAAAGGGTAAAAACGAGACCCTATTACTGAGACTTCGCTGTCCGTCCGTCCGTCTGTCCGTCTGTCACCAGGCTGTATATCAAGAACGGTGATAGCTAGACGGTTGAAATTTTCACAGATGATCTATTTCTATTGCTGCTATAATAACAAATACTAAAAATAAAATAAAATAAATGTTTAAGGGGGGCTCCCATACAACAAACTTGTTTTATGGTACGGAACCCTTCATGCGCGAGTCGGACTCGCACTTGGCCAATTTTTATAGTTTTCGCTTTATGTGTCCATTAAACCCTAACTCTGTACCAAATTTCAGCTCTCTGAATTTATGGGAAGTACTAGTTCTATCCTGATGATCATGAGTGAGTGAGTGTCATAAATGCGAAGCTTTGCTTTCGCTTAACTTCGGAACTAAATGACCTACAGACTTGAAATTTTGGATTTTAAGTATGTGATTATAGCTTACTGGATGACGAAAATTTTTGCGTTCTGGTCCTATCCAGAGGTTCTCAAATAGGGGCCTGAAAATGCGGCGAAATGGTTCCAGTAAAGGATGGTACGGCAGTGTTTGCTTTGTGCTCGACTTGGCGGGGGCACTGCCGTCCCCCCCGATAGTATCTCATGTTTTATTTTTTTGATAAGACTTATTTAACACGGTTATAAACCAAAAAAACTAATACTGGCACAAGCTTCGAGCCGCCATTATATTTACGCAATAAGCAAAATGTAATATTAATTACGCAATCCCGGATTAATAATAATAATTACGGAATAAGCAAAATGTGTTATTTAAATGCCGAGAATTGTAAGTATTAAAACCCGCTCCAGATCTACCGATCCGATCCGATTTATCGGAAGCAATCGGATGATGTGTAGTGCAATTGATAAGATAAGATAAGATAAATCTTTATTGCTCTCATATAGTGTACAGATGTCTTAATTCTAAGATTATCTATACCTAACATGACACCCTGTAAGGGCATTGCAATATTTTGCGGAAACGACTTATTATCTAATTATGTTAAGCTTCACAATCACAATATATCAAGGAATGAAAAAATATACATACCTACAAAAAATTTTTGTTTTTGTAGAAATAGGTAAGTATTTAGAAATATCTCAAATTTAATGAATTATTTAAAGTTGACCACTTTATATTAACAAAAATGGAGTAAGTATTTACTTAACTAAATAACAAAATAAAATAAACTATATTTACATTTACATATTTACACTAAAGGAATACCAGGTATAACATAATAACGTTATTTATAATATTTATTTTCTTCTAGGTATTCTTGTACATTATAAAAGCTGTTTTCAGTTAGATATTTTTTCAATTTTTTTGTAAATGTGTTGTATTTAATTTCTTCAGCTATTTCTTTTGGTAAACTATTGTAAATCCGAATTGTCATGGCATGGGGACTCTTGTTGCTCATTTGAAGGTTACTTGCAGGTATCGCTATTTTATTCTTGTTTCGTAGGTTTAAGGTACAAGTATAACGTTCGTCCGCTTTAGTGTATAAAGATGGGTGTTTTCGGACAAACTTACAGGCTTCTAATATATACAGGGATGGCAAGGTTAATATATTCATTTTTTTAAATAGGGTCTGCAGCTATCATATTTTTTTATATTTGATAGAATCCTAATGCATCTTTTTTGCAGTAAAAATATGTCTGACCAGTCTGTACTGTTACCCCATAAAATAATCCCGTATTGAATCCAAGCTTGTGTAAAAGCGTAATAAGCACTAACTGCTGTTTTTAAATCTGTGGTCTTTCTAATATTTCTAAGGGCATAAGCAAATCGAGATAGTTTTATACAAATATGTTCAATGTGTGTCTTCCAATTAATGTTTTCATCAATATATATGCCTAGTAGACGATAATTATTTGTTTGTTGAATTGGAGTATTTAAATATGTGTGGGTGCGCGTTATGCACCCGACGAAGAGAAACAAATATATTATTTACAGCTGTTTATGTACAACGATATTTACAATAAATTACATAAATTATTTTACAACAGAATATCATGAAAACGTTTGTAGAAGCAGTAAGTAAGAGAAGTGACATTCTTGTTATTTCGTTGCCATGGAGCGCGACGATGTTGCGCGGCGATTTGGCGCGCAGCCTTGTGGTGAGAGTATGCAGGTTGGTCACCATCACCACATGTTCCCCCTGGCCAGACCGTAACTACGGTCGATATCTTGCAGGGAAGGTGACTAATCTACCGCTTCTCGTGCGTGTCTCAGCAGGTGTGGCGGTGTTGTTGTCGAGAGTTACCTCGCGCATGATGTATGCGGGCTTCAGTCTGTCGATGGACACGTTGTTTGGCTTGCCTTTGATCTCAATTGTGTAGAATTTAGCTTGTCGTTTTATCACCTTGTAAGGTCCTTCATAAGGCGGCTCTAGAGAACTTCGAACGCGGTCGACACGTTGAAAAACATGCGTACAAGTTTGCAGCGTCCGTGGAATGTAGAATGGCGAAGATGAAACGTGCCTCGATGCAGGTTTTGGCGTTAGTTTGGCCATGTGAGAGCGGAGTCGTGTGGCGTATTCTGTGACGTCTGCAGTCGTGAAGTCGGTTTGAGGGGACAGGAACTGACCGGGTAAGCGGAGTGTTTCGCCATATACAAGTTCAGCCGGTGTTACCTGTAAGTCTTCCTTCACCGCACTTCTCACGCCAAGCAGAATCAGTGGCAGAGCTTCCGTCCACGTTGATGATGAGGAGTGACACATGATAGCTGCTTTGAGCTGGCGATGTAGTCTCTCGATCATCCCGTTGGCGGCTGGATGATACGCCGTGGTCCGGAAGTGGCGAGCTCCAACCATGGCTGTCAGAGTTTTGAAGAGATGGCTTTCGAATTGGCGTCCACGGTCCGTGGTTATCCGTAGTGGACAACCAAATCTGGCAAACCAGCCAGAAACCAGTGCAGAAGCGCAGGACTCGGCAGTGATGTCTCTGAGTGGAAACACCTCAGGCCATCGCGTAAATCTGTCGATGACTGTGAGGCAGAATCTGTAAGAGGAGGAAGGGATTAGGGGTCCTACGAGGTCTAGATGGATATGAGTGAACCTCGAGGATGGAGTGGTGAAGGTGGAAAGTGGTGAAATGGTATGACGAGTGATTTTTGATTGTTGGCATTTTAAGCAATGCCTGACCCACTCTCTACAATCCTTGCGTATCCCTGGCCATACGAATCTCTCAGCGGCCAGTCGCACAGTAGCTGAGGATCCTGGATGATGAAGTTGGTGTAGCTGGTCAAAGACTTGTTTGCGGAACTGCGGAGTGATGTATGGACGAGGTTGCCGAGTAGAGGTATCGCAGTAGACAGGTAAGTCACTGTCAAGCGTAGGCATCTTTTTAAGTTTGAGCGATGAGCCATTTAGAAGCAGGTCTTGCAGCTCTGGATCATGTTCCTGAGATTGTGCAAGAGCCTGGTAGTCAATAGGATTGGCGATTTCTTCGACTCGAGATAGAGCATCAGCGACAATATTGAGTTTTCCGGGTAAGTATTGTACGTCCGTGGTGAACTGCGAGATAAAGTCTAGGTATCTGAACTGCCTAGGTGAGGATTTATCTCTGTTTGTGGAGAAGGCAAAGGTGAGAGGTTTATGGTCAGTGAACACTGTAAAATCTCTGGCTTCGACCATATGACAGAAGTACTTGATGGCTTCGTACACTGCCAGTAGTTCTCGATCGTACGGGCTGTACTTTCGCTGTGCTGTTGAAAGTTTGTGTGAGAAGAATGCCAAAGGTTGCCAGTTGTCGTCACTGAGCTGCTGCAGCACGGCGCCAATCGAGGAGTCAGAAGCGTCAGTGAAGATAGCCAGTTGTGCTGATGAGTCTGGATGAGCCAATAGTGTTGCAGTGGATAGCGATGATTTGCAATCTTCGAAAGCTTGTAGTAAATTTGGAGTCATGTTTACCGGATGTGATCCTTTGATCTTTGGACCTGCCAGAAGAGAGTGAAGTGGTGCTTGGAGCTGTGCAGCGTTAGGTACGAATCGGCGGTAAAAGTTTATCATACCCAGGAAACGTCTTAGTTCTTTAACGGTTTTCGGAACTGGGTAATCCTGGATTGCTTGAACTTTTGCCTCCAACGGTTTGGTGCCTGAAGCTGTCACGTGGTATCCGAGAAAGGTGACTTCGGATTGACCAAATAGGCATTTCGAGATGTTGATCCATACACCATACTGTGTTAAGCGCTCGAACAGCTGACGAAGATGACTTTTGTGTTGTTCTAGGGATGATGAAAAAACCAAGATGTCGTCTAAGTAACCATAGCAGAAGTCAAGTCCCAGCAGAACCTCGTCAATAAACCTCTGGAACGTCTGCGCAGCATTCCTGAGTCCAAATGTCATATAAGGGAACTCATACAACCCGAATGGCGTGATGATCGCTGTCTTGGGTATGTCATCTGGATTTACGGCTATTTGGTTGTACGCCTTGACTAAATCGATGGTTGAAAATATTGTGCATCCTGACAGTTGGTACGAAAAGTCGTGTATATGACGTATGGGGTACTTGTCCGGAATGGTTCTGGCATTGAGAGCTCTGTAATCTCCACATGGTCTCCAGGTGTCGTCCTTTTTCTTCACCAGATGTAGAGCGCTGGCCCAAGGACTTTCAGAACGTCGAGCTATACCTGAAGTCAGCATATCCTCGAACTCCTTTTTCGCAGCCTGCATGCGCATCGGATCGAGGCGGCGAGGCTTGCAGGATACTGGCTGTCCAGGTGTAGTCCTGATGTAGTGCAAGGTGTTGTGCTTGGATGGTGAGTGTCTACCAGGAGGTCTTGTTATATCAGGGTACTCACGTAAAATGTCGTGGAATTCTGTTTCACCCGTTACTGCTTTGACAGAAGCTATATTTTCAGCAGATCTGTAGTTGACAGCGGCTACAGACAGCGTAGTAGTGTTATCTAATAACCGTTGATTTTTGACGTCCACAAGTAAATTGTAATAGGCGAGAAAATCGACACCTATGATAGGCCTCGTGACATCAGCTACAGTGAAGTTCCACGGAAAAGCTCTTCTTAGTCCCAGGTTGACAGTGATCTGAATAGGGCCGTAAGTATGAATGACAGAATTATTGGCAGCAATAAGGTCATATTTCGATCGAGGACAGGACGTCTTAATGGCCGATCGGGGATAAACACATAAATCTGAACCAGTGTCTATGAGATACCGTATTTTCGTTGTCCGATCGGTTAAGAAAAGACGGCCTGAAGCAGAGGGGCAGTCGTTGGCCGCTAGTTCCGACCGCCCGGAGAGTTTTCCGAATTAAAACTGCAAGGTTGATTGCAATTACGAGCGTTGCGTCCGAAATTGTAGTGGTAGAAGCAGTGTGGATGGTTCGGTGGCGGCTGCGGTGGACGAGATCGTGAACGACTGTATCGCCTTGAATTTGACTTCGAACGTGAGCGTGAGTGTGATCGTCCTCTTTTGTCAAAACGGCTAGTAAGTAAAGCAACTTGCCTTGTCAACTCACTTATTTGCTGCATCACGTAGTCGGAAGGCGGAGCAGGTGCGTAGGTTGCAGGTGGTAAGAATCCGTGGACAGGCGGCGCAGATGCGTGGGCAGGCGGCACAGGCAAGTAGGTGGCTGCGGCAGCAGAAGTAGAAGCTACCTGTGGAGCGTGAGGAGTAGGCGGAGCTAGCTCGTAAATTCTGTCCGCCAGGTCAGCGAGTCTGTTCAACGGCTGGTCGAACTGTGAAGCCACAATCGTCTGAACATTGCTAGGTAAACGATCAGTCCACAAGGTTTTTATTAAATCTGACGTAGCGGCGGTGCCTGCTAAATTTTGTAAATGTCGTAAGAACTGCGACGGTCTACGATCTCCTAGCTCTTCGCGAACTAACAGTTGCCGTGTACGCTGTTCTTGAGACGCTGACAGACGTTGTATCAATTCCAATTTAATTCTGTCATATTTGCCGGCAGCGGGAGGGTTAGTTATAATATCCTTTATTTCTAAAGCATATCGAGCATCAAGTTGGCTAGCTACATAATAAAATTTTGTATTGTCGCATTTAATGCCAGATAACGTAAGGCTCCGTCCACACTTGTATCATTTCGCCGATCCGATCCCCGTTGCGTATCTCCACCGCGTATCGTGCTGTTTGGACGCTCACTGCGGGCACTCCGTATCATTTGCGCCGTCGCGCGAAGAAACGCGTCCACAGTTGCCGTATCGTATCCTCGTCGCGTATCGCCGCACCGATCATTTCGGCGTGCAGTAGTTTGGACGCTATCCGTATCGTAGCACCGTATCACCGCCCCGATCATTTTGGCATTTCGTTTTCGCCGAACATTTCATTTCGTTTGTGATCGTTGTTCTGTGCGGAGTTGCGTCCCATTTAAAAATGTCGCCCGCTGAGATCGCTCACTGAACCTTGGGACAGAAATATTCTTGAGTGGGGGCCGTGTACCGGAAGTCGCAGCGAGGAAGGCCTTCATTGTTGTCATCTGCTCATGGAGATTTAGCACATGACTGTGCTCGTTTTATAATACATAATGCGGCAGAAAGGTTCTCGAGTGGAAACCGCGTGCTGGAAGACGCCGCGTGGTAGGGCCTTCAATTAAGGCACCCACTCACGGAGACATGGCCTTCGTATGACTGTGTTTGTGTTATGGCATGCGGCAGAAAGGTTCTCGAGTGGAAACCGCGTGCCGGAAGACGCCGCATGGAAACGCCTAATAAAGTAGACAGTCCATCAGTGCTATGGTATTTTTTAATTATCGTAAAGATTAAGGATTAAAAGCCAATGACCGCAACGTGGATCGATGACTCAAATAGCGCCTTTGATGATCGGGCAAAAACCCACTGGAGATGGATCACGGCCGATCCTCACCCCGTATCCTCACCGCGTATCATGAACGGAAGTGTGGACGTCACGCCGTCGCGATCATGCAACACTTTCCTGATCGCGAGTGTGCGGGGTACTGAAGATACGCGTATCAACATGGATTTCGCGCGAGTGTTGCATAATCGCGACGGCGCGACGTCCACACTTACCGTTCATGATACGCGGTGAAGATACGCGACGGGGATCGGATCGGCGAAATGATACAAGTGTGGACGGAGCCTAAATTGCGCTTCTATTTGTGCGAACCACAGCGCGGGCTCGTCGGCGTTGAAAGGCGGTACGCGGATCCCCACCCTGTATACTTCACCTTTCGTCTCCGTGGCGCTACCATCAGCGTCGGCAAATTTTTCTTCCGAATTTTCGTCGGCCATGGCGTTTGCGTATTTTCAGATTTTTCAGTCGGCGGTCACCAATGTGGGTGCGCGTTATGCACCCGACGAAGAGAAACAAATATATTATTTACAGCTGTTTATGTACAACGATATTTACAATAAATTACATAAATTATTTTACAACAGAATATCATGAAAACGTTTGTAGAAGCAGTAAGTAAGAGAAGTGACATTCTTGTTATTTCGTTGCCATGGAGCGCGACGATGTTGCGCGGCGATTTGGCGCGCAGCCTTGTGGTGAGAGTATGCAGGTTGGTCACCACATATGTATAGTTTATAACTAACGGCTGTCTTTGATGAGGTCTGAACTGAATTAAGTTAGTTTTCTTTAGGTTTAGTTTTAAATTATGATCTTCAAGCCAATTTAACAAAACATTAAGTAGAGCATCTAATTTGAGCCTCAGTTCTTCGCTATTCTGACTTGGGATTACTATTGAGATGTCATCTGCATATAGGAAGCACTTAGTATTATCAGTATTTATTATGTTTGGCAAGTCATTTCCATTGTCCGATTTATCGGAAGAAATTTCCTATTTCCTAACAATTGTACTACACATTATCCGACTTCTGGAAGGGCTGGAACGGGTTTATCATGTTGTTAATTTGTATTTTGTTGATTGTATTCTGATTGATTGACCATCACGCTTTTATTCAGATTGACCACCACGCCCACGGCTTTGGCAGACACTGTAACTGGTGTGCGGAGTGTGGATGTCGCGGAGGGCATAAAGTCTTCGGACATAAAGCAAAAATGGCGATGGCATGTTTAAATTTTGTAAAATATTTATCGGATTAGTCATGTATTTGTTTTTATTATTACAGATATATGCCCATTCTGCTAGAAAAATATCCGTGCAAGGCAATGGACTCATTGCTCTGAATCTCATCTTCAAGTGTTACTAATAGAAAGTACATTTAATTTACGCGAGCGAAGCCGCGGGTCCGTCTAGTCAATAATATCAGAGAAAACATTGCCAGTATTACTATCTCGTTCTTCTGTACTAAGACGATTTATATTTCAAATATTAATATTGCATGTTATTTTAATCTTTCCAGAAATTTTAACAGAAGCAGAGTATCTGAGTGTAGATCCCTACATGCGTGCCTACATGATTGGATACAAATTGCCCACTGACATGATAGGAGGACAGGTTGCCAAGTATGTATGTTGTCTGAGAAGTGAGGGCTGCGAACAGACTTTCGGGCAATATTTAGATGCTTTTTTATAATTTCAGAATAATTGCGAGTCGTAACGATCAGTATCCCGTGGGTAAATATGTGGCTGCGTCGTTTGGATGGCGCACGCATACTATTTGCAACCCCAAGACATCACCGTATTTAGGATTTATGCCAATCACAGTTTTACCTGATATGAGCCCACATCCTATTTCACTTGGTTTAGGAGTGCTTGGGATGCCAGGGTGAGTAGACTTTGTGTAAAATATTATTTTTTCTGCAGATAGGTTTGCATATCTAATTGATTAAAGAAATTGAAATGATGAAATCACTTGACCCTATTTAATTTCAGTAACACAGCGTATTTTGGTGTAAAAGAGATATTATATCCAAAAGCAGGAGAAACAATCGCCATTACAGGCGCAGCTGGTGCAGTAGGTGCCCACGTTGGACAGATTGGAAAAATCTTAGGTAAGAATAACGATGATCATGAACGTTGATACGCTACGAGTATGATAAAATGAACTCATTGATAACTTTTTGTATTTCGTCAGGTTGCCGCGTCATCGGATTTGCGGGTACAAATGAAAAATGCGAATATTTGAAGAAAGAATTGGGCTTTGATTACGCTTACAATTACAAAACTGCCAACATCAAAGCGGCGCTGAGGGAAGGAGCACCAAAACGCATTGATTGTTACTTTGATAATGTGAGTTTCGATCGTCATCATCGGATAATCAGATGCTTGTATACCTTAACTTTGGCGGCGGCTTTGTTGTTCAGTTGTAGGTATAGGCGGCTTTATTTGAGGTATGAGTGAGATAGCAATAGGATTTTGTGAACTTTAGGTAAATATCCACCTGAATTTCCGATCCCTAGTCATCATGAAACTAATTTTGACTGATTGTTCCTTTCATTTGGTTCCTTTTATCCAGTTTCTCTACTCCATAGTTGTTTTTTTTTCTGATCACGTTTAACATATTTCTGCATTTTTATTCGTGTTCCACCCTTAGGTTTGCATGTCGTAAATTTACTTCTACCTACTACTAAACTTCTACTTATTAAATCTTCACAATAAATATGGCGTGTAAGTATATACATTTTAACAACATTTTTGACGACGCGTTTGGCTCGGTTGGTAGACACCTGCCTACTGAGTCGGCGGTCCCGGGTTCGAATCCCGGCCGGGGCAAATATTTGTGCAAAATATTTGTTCTTGGGTCATGGTCATGGATGTTATCTATATATGTATTTATACTCAATACTCAATACTTTATTGCACATAATGGTTTTACAAAACAGGTGGCAAAGTATTATATATTATGTATATCGTCGTCTAGTACCCATTGTACCAGCTTTGCTTAGTTCGGGACTAGGTCGATTTGGGTATGATTGTCCCTTAATATTTATTTATTTATTTATTACGCATTTGGTTGTAGGTTGGCGGTGAAATCAGTTCGACTATCATGGGTCATATGAACAAATATGGACGAGTTGCAGTTTGTGGGTCTATATCTTCGTACAATGATACTGCTTTACCAAAAGGTACTTATAAAAATAAAAGTGTTCTTAGTATTTTTCTTTTGCATTATTGGTTTTATTTTAAATAAATGGTTTTTCATATTTTCAGTAACGATACTGCAACCAGCAATCGTACTTAAAGAGCTGAAAGTAGAAGGATTTTTGGTAAACAGATGGCTTGACAGATGGGATGAAGGGATTGACGCAAATATGGGCTGGTTACGTGAAGGAAAAATTAAATATCAAGAGAAAATATACAATGGTTTTGATAACATGGTCGACGCTCTTGTTGGAATTTTGAGGGGAGAAAATACTGGAAAAGCTGTTGTTAAAGTGAAATGAGCAATATACGCTTTTTATGGCGTGTTAATTATAAATAAATGTGTCAAACTAGCTATTTTTGTCATTCATATTTTAAAAATAAAAACCTAAAAAATTAAAGGCTGTACCAGCTGTACCACTTAAAATTATACACATAAGTACCTACAACAGACGATAAGTACAAAACAATAGTAGTTACTGTTGAGTAGGTAGGTAGGATAAATCGCCAATTACTGGCCACCGTTCAATAACTGGCCACCTCATCAGGCTACAAGTTTATACCGGTAATGGCAGCTCGTGCAATGTATGTTCAAGTTACTGTTTCGATTAACAC
This sequence comes from Apotomis capreana, assembly GCA_947623375.1. Classification (NCBI taxonomy): domain Eukaryota; kingdom Metazoa; phylum Arthropoda; class Insecta; order Lepidoptera; family Tortricidae; genus Apotomis; species Apotomis capreana. The sequence goes on from OX392512.1 coordinate 18,625,890, forward strand.
TTAGTAACTTTATAAAGTTTCACTAATCATAGTCAATCATGTTTGTATACGTTGCTACTCTAAAGCACTCTAAAGATAAGTTCTTACATCAAACTATACTTTTAAAGTAGCCGCTCTAATTTCGCGCGTAAAGACATCGGCCGACTGTGACCAGACTAAAACTTTACCAGCTGTTTTGAAAAATTACTTATATTTGTTTCAATAAAATCAGCCTAAGTATGACCTTAGCAATAGCCATCTAGTTCTGAACATTAAAACTGGAAATTCAGTTTGTCGGGCGATTAGTTATTTGTCATTTAAAAATAACGTGCAGTTGTCCGATTTATCGGAAGAAATCGGATAAACCCGCTCCAGACCTTCCGATCCGATCCGATTTATCGGAAGCAATCGGATAATGTGTAGTACAATTGTCCGAATTATCGGAAGAAATCGGATAATGTGTAGTGCAATTGTTAGGAATTTTTTTCCGATAAATCGGATCGGATCGAAGGTCTGGAGCGGGTTCGGAGTCGGATCGGCGAAATGATACAAGTGTGGACGGAGCCTAAGCAATCCTTTCATTCATGGTCACATTGATCACTAATGTCAATGTCAAGGTGGACTTTTGACGTCATCGTGCTATGATTGGTTGGTCGGTGCTGTCAATCCGTTTATGTGTTGCCAGTAATGCATCATTATACTCCCCGATTCTCTTGTTACCTAGTATGAATCTCATAAAATCGTGAGTTTTTTAAATCAATAATTAAGACATAATCAAATTTAGTTAAATGATATGATAACTGTAATGCATAAATGCATTTTGTGCACGACTGTCGCTAAACATTTTTTTCCTTAATAATTATTGTGTTACCATAAAGCGGCCACTAATCAGTGACGTAGAAAGTCTCACTAGCCGGACTCTTGTTTAACATGTAAATTCGTTAGAAATGTTAGTACGTTATTACGATTATTAATTCACACGGTCGCCTGAAAACCTTGTTTTCTAAATTATCTCACGTATTTGCTTTAACTAAATCGTTGTAAAATTAAGTCTGATCGTAAACAGTTAATTGAATGGGCCGGAATAGACAGTTTTAAAATACCATGCCTAAATTAAGTTTCCTTGACAAATACTCTAATAAATCTTCAAAAGTAATTTATGTGAGTACATTCGAATCTCCTGTGGGTGAAGTAATTGCGGCTGCAGACGATGAATACTTGTATATTGTAACTTTTGAGGATTCCAAAGTGTTCGAAAAAAGTTTCAAAACTCTCAGCGACGAACTATCCTGCAACTTTAAACAAGAGAAGAATGGAGTTTTAAAACAGTTTGAAGAAGAACTACAGGCTTATTTGAAAGGCGATTTAAAGAAGTTTACAGTTCCTATCAAAACCTTTGGCTCAGATTTTCAGAAGGTATGTTTAATTCAATTTAATATAGATCTGAAAAACTCATTGTTTTCATTAATTGATTGGAACTTCTAACTAAAAAGAATATCAAATTACAGGAAGTATGGAACAAACTTCTAGAGCTTCCATATGGTTCAACACAGTCCTATGGAGAATTGGCTAAAGCAATGGGCCGTGCGGGGAGCCATGCTCGTGCCATCGGCGCGGCGTGTGGCGCCAACTCACACCTGCTGGTGGTTCCCTGCCACCGTTTGGTGGCTTCAATGTCAAAAGGAGGCTTCAACAGTGGAGTGGACCGAAAGGAATGGTTACTACAACATGAAAAAAAATATACGTAGTATGGGTAAGCTTTACCTACCATTTATTGTATGATTCATATAAATAAGTATAAAAATAAACAGTTGACTTTTTACACTATGTATTTTCTTAAGTATTTTTTACATTAGGCATTTGGATATTGTTTCCATCTTTGGATAGTGTAACTATCTACAAGTATAGGTTTATGTTTGCAGTTGGTAGTTTTTTTTTCTCTTATATAGTATGTACAAAATAATGATCAAATTTTTAATTAGTGCAGTTCCCAGGGAGTTAAAAATTGAGTATTTAGCTAATAAAATAACATGAAGAATATTTTTTTTATATTATTAGCTACACATTCTATTATTTCTTATTTGGTTCATCCGATCAAAAGTCTGAGGTAAAACTCCCAGTTACTCCACTAAATATGACCCTTGAAGACAAACGGTTACATATCTGCTCTCGAATCATTACTTTAAAAGTAACCAAAAGGCATCATCATCCTGACGCAAAGTCAATGAAAAATATTAAATGTGATAAAAACTAGAAGTGCGTGTCCTTAGATTAACACTATGAATGTCCGCGCCGGTTGAGGTTGTAATAGAGCTTCTTGAGGTTCATCAGCTCTTGATGCGTGCCTTGCTCGGCGACGCGTCCCTCGTGGACGACGCAGATCGTGTCGGCGTCGCGCACGGTGCTGAGCCTGTGCGCGATCATCACGCACGTGCGTCCCGCCTTCGCTGCGTCTAGCGCTTCTTGTACTATCTATCAACAAAAAGTTTAAGATTGAAATTTTGGAGATCAATAAATAAACTACTTTTGGACCTAGGGCTAAGGCTGCCATCTCTAAAATCGCCGAACCCGGACGAACACTTGAAAAACCCGGACATTTGGCGTAAATCGTATTTTTTCCGCGGACATGTCCGTGTTTGAAAATAATATGAATTATTAAAACCATCACTTTATTTTTCATTCACATAAAAATATCTGGTTTTTCCCCGGACTCTTATAAAAACCCTGGGACGGCCTCTAAACTAGGATAAATCTGGGGAAACCCGGGCGGATAGCAGCCATACCTAGGGCCCATTTCACGAATCTACAAGTTACAAACACATTACCCATTTACCCCCTTTTACGAAAATACTCATATACTGTTAGAAACCCCCCCCTTTCTAGGGACCCTTACGTAATTAATGAACGGGCCCTAAAATTAATGTTTAGGTAGCTATGTTGCACTAGTGTTTTTAGTTTCATTAGCCACATGGCCAAGCTCCCGCAATTCGTTTAGGTATTACCAGTCACGACGCGCGCCGTCAGTAAACCGTATTACCCGTCATTTCATTAGATTAAAATTCCCTAAGCCTCCAATAATACTTAACTACTTTCAATACTATAGGTACATTACATAACACTATGGAAGTTGACAAGATACTCAAGATAAGTCATATAAACAGATAAGAGTCGTACACACCTTTTCACTCTCCGTGTCGAGAGCGCTGGTTGCTTCATCGAGCAGCAGCATTTGAGGGCGTCGGATCAATGCTCTGGCGATGGCTACACGTTGCTTCTGACCGCCCGACAACTGAGTGCCTTTTGAGCCGATGTTCGTATCGTAACCCTGGAAAAAAAATTCAAGTTATCGTTGAAAATGTCTAAGTATAAATGGTCATAAAGACTGACGCGGTTGGCGCAGTTTGTAATGCATCTGCCTACTGAGCCGGTTGGTTCGAATCCCGGTCCCAGGACAAATATTTGTGTGATGAATTTGGGTCATGGATGTTATCTATATATGTATTATGTATATCGTCGCCTAGTACCCATTGCTTAGTTTAGACCAAGGTCGATTTGTGAAAGATTATCCCTTACAATTTTTTATTTTTTTATTAGCCTGTTTGAGTGTCCCACTGCTGGGCAAAGGTCTCTTGGTTAGATCTCCACAACTCCCTATTGGCCGCTGCTTCGGGCCAGTCCACTAGGAATGCATCTAAATCGTCCCGCCATCTCCGTCTCGGTCTGCCTTGACGTTACTGCTCATCTTGCGGCACCCACTTGGTGACTATGTAAGCCCACCTGTCCGGGTGCATACGGCTAACGTGGCCAGCCCTGTCCCACTTGAGTTTGGCGTTTTTTGTTATTGATTTATTATTTATATTAAACTAAACTAACCAATGGCAGTGAGGTAATGAAGTTGTGTATATTGGCTTGTTTCGCCGCGGATTCGATCTCGTCCTGGCTGGGCTTGCGCGAGTTGTCCCCGTAGGCGATGTTCTCGGCGATGGTGCGGTCGAACAGGACGGGTTCCTGCTGGACAAAGCCTATAGTCCTTCTGGCTTCTTGGAGACGGATTTTAGTAAGAGGAACGCCGTCTTGTGCCTGTAATGCAAAAAAACGACTTAAAGCATTACTTGTTATAATAAAAATAACTAAAAAGTTGAACATAATTTTATTCTGACTAGAAATAGATCATTTCATAGGTAGGTACTTTGTAACAGACGATAATGAAATTTCTTTGTCTACTTTTAAACCCTTTAAATCTTTGTGCACGTTTATCAGGCTGATAGCATATTCGTCTACTTACCACTATGCCTTCGTCAGGATCGTAGTATCGTTCGAGCAGCTGTATGACTGTACTCTTTCCACACCCACTAGCGCCCACTAGAGCTACTGTCTTGCCCTTTTGTATTTCGAGATTTAAGCCCTTCAGCACGTTTATCATAGGCCGCGTGGGATACTTGAAGACGACCCCTTGCAGGCTGGATTCGCCAGTTCCCCTCTGTAAGCAATAGTATATTAGGTAATCATTACATGGGAATTCATTTGATACTAAGGGACATAGACCGACTTCAAAAAAGAGGGTTCTTAATTCGTGGGATTTTGGTCCCTTTTGTCATCAAGTCTGGATTTGATGATGAGATTCCCCGTTTCGTGATTTGAGTATTTTTATGGTTACTTGTGCAGTTGTTCTGGGAAAACATGGCCACTTCTCTCGGGCCACTGATTTATTTTCGTTGAAGTCGGTTTTGTTTATCAAAAAGCGATTCTAAGATGGGGAAACTCACGAAATCTTTAACAGCTGGCTGCACGGGATCCGCAATTTTGGATTGTCTGTTCAGTAGTACAACAATACGGCCCGCTGCTTGAATTCCTTTTTGGAAGTTCGGGGCAAATGCGAACGCTTGGGCCGCCGAAGACGCTCCCATCAACAAGGCTTGGGCCGACCTGCCAGCAAAGATGTTATAGGGTTACATATATATCCATTATATTAATTTAAGAAGACTGACATTTTGCCTATATAAAATCACATTCCATCAATCTGTTGCGCCACTGGTATAGTCAAAATCATATGGTTATAGTAGCAGTAAAAGTAGCCAAACATATCGTAATAGTACGTTACATACCTAGGGCGGTGTAGTAGGTGTTTTTGTGTATTAGAACCAAAGGGACGGGCCATACATATGCGGTTTTACTAATTACCGCTCGTGGTTTGTCTAAAGTTTTATACGTGTTGCCTTGGCCAGGAAGTGAAATTTGTTCCCGTAGCTGGCAGTAGATCTCACATGCGGCCTAGGGTGACGTAAAACATCCTTACCTACAGCTGATATGCAAATAAAGATCTGTTCCGATATATTTGGCTACTAACTTTTGACGCTCACTGTACCGTTTTCAACAGGTGTAATAGGTAGAACATAACTTTGTAAAGGCATTGCCAGTCTTTTTGAATTATTGGTACATTGTTGCACTGCTGCTCAAATTTGTTGTTGGAACATAAATTGGTTGAACATAAAATGAAATGGAAAAATATCCGATGAAGTGCTTACTTCAAAACAACATCGTAACCGACGTTGTCGTATACGATGAGAGTTCCTCCGTAGTACATGGCTCCAGCATAAATGAAATTGAACATCCCCCGAGAGAGACCAAACACGATACCACGATAGTGGGTGGTTTTTATAGCGAGGGCTAAACCGGGCATTAGTTTCATACTGTATTCCTTAACAAATTTTTCTTCCCTACCAAGGGAAGCGACTGTACGTACATTGGCTACTGCTTCGACAGCTATCTGAAATTGTTAATAATATTTGGTTATGGGAGAAATAGAAGGAGTGAAAACAACTGACAAGACAAATAAAATTCCTTGCTTTACCTTAGAACTGTTTTCCATAGTCTTCGCTGTTCCAATTGATTGGTCACTGACCATTCTGCCTTCCTTATACAGAATTGCAACCATGATTGGTACGAATGTTAATGCGACCAGTCCGACTCTCCATTCATATATAAGGGAAAGGACTAACGCGAAGCCAAATGTACCAACCGCCGTCAGAACCGTGCCGATGCGTTGGCCGGTAGCCTAAAAAAAAAAATTCTATGAGGAAGATTAAGCACAATTTTTTACCAGGATTGAGCTGTGGGTTTATCAGTGATGCTCAACAGAGCAGGAACGGGCTGGAAATTGGGTGTCCAGGCAGATTTGGCACTGGATTTCATAGTTTTTGTCTACTTTGCTTATCAATTGATATTATACGAGTATCCCCTAGTACCTATAGACTAGATTTTGACCTAGTTTTGTTCCTGGTTTGTTAATTTCAAGCAAACATTTCAGCTGACTTCGATCAGAATGACAGATTTAGAATGTTAGTAGGAACACCATTTAAAATGCTCAGAACGTACAATTTTAGAACTTATGATTTGTAAAGAAGTCCTCTGTACTTATACTCTTGACCGGATCATCGACACTTTACACCTTGCACCCGTGGCACCGGACCTGCATCGCCAGCCAGGCAAGCTCAGAGAGCGCCGGTGGAGTTTTGCCATCATAGAACGCGATCTCTTGCTCCAACAGTTTGATGAATACCTTTAAATGTGTTTTTGTTTGGGTCGAGAACACTTACTCCTTGCACTGAAGCTACCTCGCCAGCCAGGCGAGCGCAGAGAGCGCCGGTGGAGTTCTTCTTGTCATCAATGATGACTCATCATAGAACGCGATCTCTTGCTCCAACAGTTTGAAGAATACCTTTAAATGTATTTTTGTTTGGGGCGAGAACACTTACTCCTTGCACTGAAGCTACCTCGCCAGCCAGGCGAGCGCAGAGAGCGCCGGTGTGGTTCTCCTTGTCATCATAGTCAGCGATCTCTTGCTCCAACAGTATGAAGAATACCTTTAAATGTGTTTTTGTTTGGGTCCAAAACACTTACTCCTTGCATTGAAGCTACCTCGCCAGCCAGGCGAGCGCAGAGAGCGCCGGTGTGGTTCTCCTTGTCATCATAGTCAGCGATCTCTTGCTCCAACAGTTTGAAGAATACCTTTAAATGTGTTTTTGTTTGGGTCGAAAACACTTACTCCTTGCACTGAAGCTGCCTCGCCAGCCAGGCGAGCGCAGAGAGCGCCGGTGGAGTTCTCCTTGTCATCATAGAACGCTATCTCCTGCTGCAACAATTTGCTGAATAGCTGTCTTCGCAGTCGCTCCGTCAAATACTCCCCAGCAATGGCGTAGAAGAATACCTTTAAAGATAAGAATTGGGTAAGAGTATGATTTTAATTGGTCTGCAGAAATTGATGTTTTGGTCAAGAGAAAAAAATCGGTCAGCAAAAGTTTAACCTAATCTACCCTACGCTCACCACTCCAAATGCAATCCACTGCAATGGAAGTGGGATTTCTGAAACCCACGACCTCTATTTTTCCGGAGTACTGCTTAAACCAACTGAGCTATTAGATCGCTACGCAAATTGAATTAATGTTATCAAATACACGTACAGCGTTCTCTGAAACTTTATTTGACCTTCATATGTAGTACATTCAAAATTAAGTTTGGCTTTGCAAGTCACATCCGCGCAAATGAACGGAGAGTGCAAGAGTCGCCGTTGTCGGATACGACGAGGAGGACTATACTATACTATATGTAGATAATTTAATTGTATGCATATACATAAACAAGAATACAGAGGCGGGAAAGGAACACTTACTTGTACAAATTGAGCAAATCCTGAGAATACTCCAATTCCTACGAAAATAAGCGCATATCTTCGGACTTCACGTTTGACTTCATCTGGATCGGGATTTGACAGGACCTGTAAAAATTATGTTTACAGTAAAAAGTCAGGGCTGTATCAGTAGCCACGGCTATTTATTATGCTGAAAACTGCTGCATATTGTATGGAAAAATAAAAGTATATCCTTTTTCATCGTTCACTTGTGCGTGTAAAATTGAGATTTTGGTACCTCCACGAGAGTTGAGGTGAAAGATTACACACAAAGTACTGATTACAAAAAAAAAGAATTGAACGAATGGGATGGACAAGTGAATGTAAATGTAATTAAGAGCACGATATATTTTCAAAAAAAAAAGTAAAACAGGAAAACAATAAAAACACTTTAATAAACTAGTCACTCGATTTATCTTCAACTGCACGTCTAGCATAACTGTGACACGCGACTCTTTGTCGCGCGACAAATGCTACCTGTCACTTTCCTTTCAATACTGTATGAGCAAGACACGACACGCGGCAAGATATTATAGCCCCGCTGAATCATTAAAATTAATTACAAAAAAGTCGTTAAAATCATAAATATTATCGCATATACATATATAATTATGATACATAACTTAATCTTAACGAAATATCTTGAACAAACTTTTAGTCAGTCTTGTATTTCGCTATTGAACTTGCTATTGGTACGAAAAAAAACATAAATCTCTAAATCTCGCTATCATTACATAACATGTTGATGTGTGCGTTACCTCATCTTTCGTGGCTACACCTATAGGAGAGGAGCGTTGAACCTAAACATAAACATAACACAAACATCTAGCAAACTTTAGAGCCTAACGTTTCTTCAGGAAAACAGGAAAATCCTGGTAATTATAGGTAGGTACACACAGTAAAGGAAAATGAAACTCGTCCTACTTTTTGACCCTTAATGTCAAATAACATTAGTATTAGTGACAAATGCGAAAACGGTGTGTGTTTCAATTTCGTTGACTGTACGCTTAGCATATCTGCGTGAGTATTATATTCCTTGATATCTACTCTTGCCTTCAAATACTATCTGTCCATCGTTTCTTTTCAATATCGCTAGAGCAAGAAGAGTGCTGAGTCGCTCGCTGAGGATAGTCACGACAAGTTGTGATCCCCCATGGGGGCGGCTTGACTGGTTAAAAAAATATCTTACCCCAATGAAATCTCCCAAGATGACCGCAAGCAATGGCATCGCAAATCCGCTAACAATAGAGCATATGCTGGCGAAGGTAGCTGATCTCCATTCTGGCTTATTCAGTTTCAGCACTTCCCAGAATGAGATGTTTTGGACTTCGTCTACGACATCAGGAGTCTGCAAATAAGTATTGGAAAAATATACACAATGGTTGTCTGGAAGAGTTTGCTCCTAAGCGATCGCCTGTTGTTGTATTGATCGTCTGTTGTAATACTACGCGTACGCGTTATCTGTGTTTGTATATATTTCCTGTTGAGATGTGCAATTAATAGTATTGTATTCTGTTATTATATCTATGGGTCAGCAACGCGAAGGGTGCTACGCCGCGTAGTCCATAGCAGCGTTTTCCCGGTGAGCAGAGAAAAACCAGCGTAGGCGCAGGACCCGTAACGAGAACGTCTCGTCAATAGCCTTAAATTGGTTAAACTGGAAACTAACAGCGTTGAATATAGCAATACAAACGGCTACTATATAAGGTGAATGCGCAAAATGTTAACTTATTGTAATATGAATTCATGTTTTGCTACTTTATGTGAAAACGCTTTTAATAATTAATTATGATTCGGTACCTCGGTATTCATTGGAATGAAGTCATCTTCGTCCTTCCCTTGGCTTATTTCTGACATCTCTCGGGTTAAAGACGGCCTCTTCGCATCTAAAAAATGCCAGGTGAAATCACTTGTATTATTTGTGAACATTTTGAATTAGATTAATTAACTTGCTCAGTTTGAATTTATTGATCGTATAACCTGTCTCTTCGTCGCCACGGAATGTTTGCAACATAACCATATCATAATAATGTCCTTTCTGCTTCATCAGTTCTTCATGACTTCCAGCTTCTACAATGAATCCACTTTTGAATGCATAAATCATATCAACGTTCCTTATTGTCGACAGCCTATGTGCTACGACAATTGTAGTTCTTCCTTCTTGGGCCTGTTGAAAAAATTTGTTATCAACTTTATTGCACTTACAATACCATGTGCCATGGTTTCCAATTCTCAAACGGAATAATGCCGTCTAGCGAGTATTTGGGGTCGAAAGTCAGCGTCTACGTCTTTGTTACGATTTTAAAGGATATTACCTTATCTAATGCCTTTTGAACTTTAGCCTCTGACGACGTATCCAGAGCGCTGGTGGCCTCATCCAGCAGTAAGATGCTCGGGTTGCGCACTAGAGCGCGTGCGATGGCGATGCGCTGCTTCTGTCCGCCAGACATAGACGCTCCTCGCTCTCCGACCAGCGTGTCGTAGCCCTGTTACAAAGCATAAGTTAGTCGTTGAAAACTATTCCCAGTCTGTGAGCAATATTCGTACCTGTCTCGCTCGCTCTAATGCGGTCTAGATGTGAGCCTCTCATTTCACCCGCACCCGAAGGATATTTTAATGGCTCGCTAACTGTAGGCGTGCATAAGGCAGTTTAGTTTATAAGAAAATAAGGTATGGCACTCTGGTTAGTGAGATTTTCTGCATCACTGATTAGTTGCCGTATTATGGTAACAAGTTAATTAAATGGAAAAAAATGTTTGCCGCCAGTCGTAAAAAAAATCATATTAATTATTATTAATTGTCATGTCCATTGACTAAATTTTATTTTGTCGTAATAATTGATTTAAAACACTCACGATTTGACTAGATTTATACAGGTAACAAGCGAATCGGGGCATTATGATACACCACTGGCAACACTGAAACGGATTGACAGAACCAACCATCCAATCAAAGCGTGATGTGATGACGTTAAAAGTCTCGCCTGTAATTTCGGAATTCGGAGTGCTCCGTAGGTACCTTACTTTCTTATAGGTACCGTGAGTTTAGGCAGGCACTTTTGTCCGTTAGTATGGGTATTTGGAAAGAGAGAAGTAGGGAATGGATTCCTAGATTCACCTTGGGCAGTGAGATTATGAATTGGTGCGCGCTGGCTTGGCGGGCGGCGGCCTCGATTTCGGCGTCGGAGGCGTCCTCGCGGCCGTAGCGGATGTTCTCTCGCACGGTGGTGTTGAATAAAACTGGCTCCTGGCCCACCAGTCCAATCTGCGCGCGCAGCCACCGTACTGATAGCTCGCGCACGTCGTGCCCGTCGATGCGTACCTAGGCACATACTTATACTAAGTTTACTTGTTTACTAGAGCTTTGAAAGTAGTTAACTACGTAAGGCTGGCGGTAAATTTTTATTTAATTACCTCGACGTTTCGAACGTAATGTAACTTTCATGGTCTCGAAGGAACACGCCCCATGGTCCCTTCGAGATCATGAACGTAACGAAACAACACCTGGTAAATCCTGGTGTATATCTAAGGCCTATTCCTAGTAGGTCATACTTTTCAAATTAGTATTTAGATGTAGGTAAAACCGTTTATTTACAATATTAGTTATGTTACACTTTGCTGTGCCATTTTCGTTAATTTGGAGAAACAAATAGCATGTTATATCATTACCACCATACGATATGGTATGGATCGTTTTTCAACGCCATGTATTGCATAAGGCGTCGGTACTTACACTGCCATCAATGACGTCATAGAATCTGGATAGTAGCTGGATGATGGTTGATTTGCCACAACCCGAGTGTCCGACCAGGGCCACCGACTGCCCTCTTTTGACGCTCAGGGTCACTCCCTTCAGTACCTAACATAAAATATTGGGATTAATATACATTTTACAAAAAATTTCAAGGATTTCAAGATACGGACTGGGTTTACTGATTATTGCGCTTTAAATATCGCATTTGCGTGTTTGTGTTATCGAAATTATTAATTTCCCGTCTTTAACACGAATTATCGTAGTATGTATATGACAATAGTAGTTTATGAGACTGTACATAATGAGCGGTATTAAACATGAGTGTGGGTTTATGAAACGAGCCGAAGGCAAGTTTCATAATAACATCACACGAGTGTTTTAATGCCTAATTATGTACAGTTACATACACTACTTTATCTAGCCACATATCATTCATAACATAAGCCTCCATGATGCATTCAGGAGTCGCACTACATTATAACAAAATATATAATACCCGGTAATAGTTTGTTTTTTAATTCAGAGACAAACTAGAGTCGGCCCCAACTATCATAACATAATCGTTCGATATCTTACTTACGTGCGACATTTGTCAAATTTGATTGCAAATTGACAATTCATTTCGAACTAAACGTCATCTCGACTGATATTAGAATAGAGGTCAAATCAAATTTCTTTGTTTTTCAGAGATGTTGGAAATTTGAATAATGTTATCGAAATCGATGTTATTATAAATAATGACACAAAGGTAAATTAAGAAAGAAAAATTAAATGCGATCCACTACAATCTAAGCAGGGCTTGAACCTGGTGACCTCTGCGTTACCGGCGCATTGCTCTCCTAACTGAGCTATTAGATCGCTACTTCAATCACACCAAATCTTTCATTCCATAATTCATACGCTACTGGAGCGCCCTCTGCGTCATATGTGTTTGAAATGCTTATGCGCATTGCTTTACACGCACGATCCCCTGTCCCCATTGCTTTACAGCAAGTGTGAAGACTGCGAGAGAGATGGCGCTGTTCTAAATATTTTTTATCGATTCTATTTATATTATTTAGCAATAATAACATTTTTACAGATAAGAAATTTGTGCTAGCAAAACAGTCTATTTTTATGGTTGTCATAATGTGCGGTTCTTGAAAGCATCATAGAGGGTTTAAGATATTTGGATAGATAAAATGCTTTTATTCTGACTCACAAAATATATTATCATTAAATAAAATAAGCAAATCAGCGGTCACGGAATCGATTGCAGGGCATACGAGCATGTCCTTGTTGTATAGTATTTATAGGTTTATCTGATAATGATTATAATTTTATGATAAGCCTAAGCTCGCCCTTGAGACGAACAATAAATTAACAAGAAAACAGATATCACCGGTATGAACAGCTGCTCGAGTCGTGGCTTTTGTTATAAAATATAGGTTTGTTTGTAAAACAGTTACAATGAAACTATGATAAGATTTATTTTCTTTTAGTAGATTGGACGATTTTATATTTGGTTTACCCAACATTTGCGCCCCTATATGGTGGTCAGGGTCACTCTCACATTTTTTGTGTGATAGATAAATGACAATAGTACATTACTGCAGACGCCGGGAAATAAGGGCTAGCCGGCTGAGTAGGTATAGAAGGCCGACCGTAAGGGAGGCCGTCTAGTGATACGAAGCCGGCAAGCCCTTTTCACGGCTAAGGCATGTATAGTGCTTTTCTCAAACATATGCAATGAAATTAAAAAAATACACCACTCAAAAAAACATAATTCGGCTGTTCAGCCAGTTCATGAAAACAGACGCCATGTTTAAAAAAGTATTTTTAATTTTCCCTCCAATCCCTCTATATTTTTTTTCTTTAATAAGTCCACGTGTGTAGTGTGCGAATATTAGGGCCATTATACACAACCTGATAATAAGAATCTTAGTTTCTATAATAAGTAAAATAAAGGCAGAGGATTTTTAATATTGTCTATGGTCTCTGGTGACTTACGTATAGACGGTATTTTCAGTTCGTGTGTACTAGGCATTAACACGGATATTGTTGGTCCGATGGCTGAATGGGTAGCTACTAGAAAAAAAAATATATCAGCTGTTCATACACACAGACGCCATGTTTACATTAAAATTAAAAACAAATTACTTCCCGGCTTAGGCCTTCAATTTTGTATGAAATTCCTTTACAGTTCTCTCGAATTGTTCCGCCCGAAACTTGACACTTCGAAGCCTGTTCTAACGCACGTTACGACGATATTTCATTGCATGTTTGAGAAAAATCAATTGTCAGCGAGCGTGATAAATGCAACCGTATATAACTCCTTGTTTTTTAGATTTGATGAGATTTTCCATTTGCAGTTTTAATAATTGTTCCATTGACCTCGACAATTCCATGTAAGTGTAATGAGAGTGACCATTTCGTTTTTTTTATAGAATACGCAAATTTAAGTGTTAATTATGAGTCAGGGGTAAAAGTACACATGACTTAGGTACCTAGAGATAAATATCAAATAAAAAAATTAATTACCATAAATAATAGAACACGCCATGAAATGGTCACTTTCAATTCGCTTACGTGGAATTACCCTATTATTGACTCCTAGAACAATTTTTCGTCGAATGTTTTATTTCGCCGAAAAATCATTTCGTAGAAAGCATTTTTCTTTGCAACCGTATACTATTTGAGATGGTTATAAAACAAACCTACCCTAACTTAACTCTTAATTCGGCAATGTAGGTACACCAGCGGGGCTAGCATATCGCTGGCCCAATATTACAGGGTTCTATGTTAAATTTTCAGAGTAAGTAGTTAAAATTAAACTTCATGTCATTATGATAATCTTCAAATTTGAAGTCGTCAAAAGTGAAACATAGAACCCTGTAATATTGAGCCAGCGATATCTTGACGCGACTTCGCTTGTCGCGTGACTTCGCATCACCTGCCTTGCTCGCACAGTATTGACAGGAAAGTGACAGGTAGTATTTTTGGCGCGACAAAGAGTCGCGTGTCACTAGATGTCCAGGATGTACAAATATGAACTCGTGTACTCTTGAAGATAGTCAATATTTTTCTATTTTTTTTCGAACGAGAATTGTTTGCTCTACTCAACCTTACGAGACTTGATCTGTCGACCTTCGTTTGTTTGGTCAAATTAAGGGTTAATTAATAGATGATATTTGCAAGAATTATGAAAAACGTATGACTGCAGACTTGCAGAGGGATAAAATGTCTGCGAAATGAAACATTAGACGAAATAAGCTTCTAGGAAACAAAGGGCACCCGAATTACCCACCCTAGTTTAGGAGCGCATTTTTATGCCTTCCATCTCTTTCTGTTCCGCGTATTGTGTGTCAGCTGTTCCAAAAAAAGAAGATGAATGGTACTTACTGGTACATCGGGCCTAGACGGATAGTGGAAGAAGACGTTTTTCAACTCGATGTTGCCGTCGATGGAGCTGGGAGTGACTCCGCGGTTCATAAGTGGGTTTATGGTGGGCACGTTGTTGATCACGTAGAAGATTTGCGCGCCGGCGCCCTTTGCTATCCCGAATACTTCCATCAGGGTCGACGATATGCCGAAATTGGCTGAACCCATCATGACACCGAAAAACACCTGCGTGGAAACGATAATTTATTAGAATCATATTTTCAGCTAAGGTTAAGTGATGGTATGTTAAAGCCGTTATAGGAGGAATTTTTCTCTTTTTCTGTGAGAATTGTTAATCTTCCATTGTATTTGTGGTTTTCTAGCATTTTGCAGATCTTTCCTTTTTGTAGGAAAATCCTTTGTTTTAGAAACGTTTAGTTTTCGTTTATCAAATTGACATCTGGCAACCCTACGTGTAGGTAGAGCATTTCATAAAAAAAAACCGGCCAAGTGCGAGTCGGACTCGCGCACCGAGGGTTCCGTACAAACACTTTCCATCCCTAAGTGGTTAAGTTAAGTTTGCACCTGGTATGTATAGCGCCCCATATAAATTAGGTGCAAAGTTAGGTATTAAAAAAAAATATATGGTTTTCGTAATTTTTCCTTTATCTATGCTATAAGACGTTGCTTCGTACCAAATTTCAAGATTCTGAGTTCACGGGAAGCACCCTGTAGGTTTTGATTCCCTTGCAAGTGTCGAAAATTTGCGGCATAAACGGCTGTATCTTTTGATTGCGTTGGCTTAGAAGTTTGATTTTTTCACAGCTTCAAGGGACAGTAGACCTGAGTAATTGATATAAATTTCAGCTTCATACCTCCACGCGTTCCTGAGAAAAAGGGTCTTGACAGACGGACGGACGGACGGACAGACGGACAACAAAGTGATCCTATAAGGGTTCCGTTTTTTCCTTTTGAGGTACGGAACCCTAAAAATAAAGAACTTACGGCGATCATAGTTTCCACAGTATAGTTCTCATTTGGGTCGGAAAGAAGTTTGTATCCGAACCAAAACGATAGAGCGTATGAACAGAAAATGCAGAAGAATAAGGTCCCCATTGCGATTCCGTTGAACAACCCTGCAATAAATACATTCTTAATATTTCTGTCGAAAATAACAAGATAAAAAGCTCATTTGCTTCCTGCCTAACGATATTTGAGTGAGCAGGCCGGAATGATACGGATTCGATTTTTGAACTTGGAAGTTGCCTGTTCCGGGCTGTAATAAAACAAGGGCTGCTACTGATTTATTAGTTGTCGATGCTGGATTACAAATTTATCATTTCATAGACGTGTATTTTTTATGCCTTACCTTTCTTTATATTAATTGACCTTACGTCTTGTAAGTGCCCTTGATATCTCTCAATTTCTTTTTGTTGTCCACTGAACGCGTAAACGGTGCGCACTGCGCTGATAACTTCTTCGGCAATGGATCCTGCCTTACCAGATGCGTTAGCTTCCTTCTTGGATAACTTAGCAGCTATCTGCAATGTATATCAGTTAATTCTTCTAATAAAGAGAGATGTTAAACGTTCTACAGTATGCATGTCTGTGAAATGTACGTATAGCTTCAAATCAGCTAACTGTAAATTTTACCGGTTACCATTTAACCATTTTTTACCGTTTTGCAAAAGATAGCGGGTGTTCTTGTAGAGGTATTTAATAATGCGGAAATGTATTCATAGCTATGCATTGTTAAGTATAATTCTATTAATTAAATAAATATATATACCAGGCCGGCGACCCCGACAAGGAACAGGGTAACGGGGAAGGATATCAGACAGAGTAACGCTAACTTCCATCCCTTTATTAGAGCCATGGTGATTGAACTGATAAATGCTGATTGGTAGAATATAAAAGTGCCCAATTTTTCGCCTATACCGTCTTCAACTTTTATTACATGGCTGCAAACAAAATATTAAAAATGAAATGTTGATATTGTTGGTAGTGTCAACGGAATTTTTAGTAGCAATACGAGCAAACAATCAAATCGGAGATTTGTATAGTAGTTTAATCATTACAGTGGATTTTAAAGTTACGTTTAAATGAGACTCCATAATTAACTTGATCATCACACTTGCTCGTTTGGTATTGAAAAGCTGTTTGTTACTTTTGTTTTATTTCCTTGCAAGTGTGATGAAAAACGTTGTACATGACTCTGGTGTCAAGGAATTACAAACTCGTGTCATTAAAGCCAATTTTCCAATAGACACTCGGTTGTAATTCGTCGTTTCGCACCTATGTTACGTAATGAACTATTGAAAATTTACCGAACGTAGGTACAAGTTTTTTAAAGTAATTAGGTATTAAACGGACGAAACGACAACTTCGACGAACGCTAATTTGAATGTATTAAATTGCGAGCTGAATTATTATTTTTACATTGACTGCAGGCAAAGGTTATCTAAATATACTACCACTTACTCAGACATTTTAGAAGCAAAGTCACCGGTCTGGTGCGTGTCGAAGTATTCCAAGTCTTGGTTTAATGCTGCTTTCAAGTATTCCTGACGTATTTTGTACACCTGGAAATAAGAGATTCCGCATTTATAATACTTATATATTTTACTCATTTAGAATTTATTTATAATATTTGTTTTGGTCTTAAAAAAATGTTATGCGCTATGGTTGGTTGTACGGTGTTAAGGGTGTTTTTTGTGGGTTATTGAGCCAATAAGTTATGTAAAGTTATCGACTCGTGACAGGCTGTGCAAGCACTCTGGCCGCTGATGCTTTTAACGTTACCGTAAGATTTCGCAAACCATTGTTTCACTTAAGAAGAGTTAATTTCAATTGAATTAACTATTTATTTATTGTGCCTGCAACAATATTTACCTGATTGTAAGCGGCAATGTTCATCAAAACCGTAGCAGCATAGGATAAGATCACAATGGCGACTCCCAGAACGCTATTGTATATGGCGAAGTCCTGGATGGCTATCAAGAAGCTGTCGTCGTCGGGCATACCCATCATCACGGATATACCATAGTCCACCATACTTTGTAGCAAGGAGGCGAACAGCAGTGTGTTCATGGGGGTCGTGGACCCCGCTAACATCGAACATATTATGGCCAGGAATATGAAAATTTTGTCTTTTCTGGTGGCGAATCGATACTGAAAATAATAGGGTTTTACTTTTTACTGGTGGCTAATTATACTTTAAGTACCTATGGGTCAACAAATAATTGGATCATAGGCCAGATCTCGAGGCATTTCAATTACTAAGTAAGTATTACCTAGTAGGTAGTAGCGCAAAGCAAGATGTTTCTCATAGTCTTCTGAGATAAGTGGACTGTATATTAGTTTATCTTATCTTGAATATTTATCGTTCATGAGATTAATTTAATGATATTTAATTGAAGAGTGAATAACCCATTTACATTATTTTTAACATTCATTTAAACTAGCACGATTTTAACACATCACAATGGTCAGGACAGATAAAGTCCCTTCGAGACTATGAGGATGATGTGACGTCGGAAACGTTGATGTATTAAATCTGGGGGCACGGTAGTGCCCCCGCCAAGACGAGCAAAAAAGAAGCGGGGCACTACCTACCTTTTCTCGAACCGTTTCGTCTAATTTTTAAACCCTCATAGCTTCGTCCCAGTTAACACCAGAGCGCCCAAATTCACAGGTTAGGATGCAGTTAGGGAACATATAAAATGTACTTAATTTAATTGATCTAGCTTTTATACTTTAGGTTTTATTGGTACCTAAAATACGCCGATTTTGCCACTCACTTATACACTGACGTATCAAAACCTCTGGGGTACTTCCCGATGACCTAGAAAGCTGAAATTTGGTATGTAAGCTAGGTTTAGTACATAAACAATAGAATAATTCTGAAACTTGGAACTTTTACGCCCCAACCCCTTAAACTAGGGGATGGAAGTTTGTATGAGACTTCTACAAATTTTGATACTAGAGGTCTGAAAATTGATATAGGGACTCCTTGTTATAAATAATAAAATACATGTTGTAGGATTTTCAGAAAATCACCCCCCACCCTTTAAATAAGGGGATGAAAGTTTGTATGGGTTTTCCAAAATGGGGGATAAATGTATATATATGGGGTAAACGTAAGTATTTCTTAAATACACAATTATTACTACTTACCTAGAAACGCTACAGCACAAAAAAAAAACCTAAAAATTCAAAACTACTTTACAAAAAGAAATGAGATCCCACCAAAAACATTTCATGTAAAATTGGCGGCCAAGACTCACATGCTCATAACGCTTTTTCTGTAAAAAAGTTATCTGATCCCTGGAAAAGCCAAGCCCCTAATCCCTGAGTTTACTAATCCTACACCTTGGCTTCAAAGGTATGGCTTGGCCGTTTCATGAAATACCGTAAATAAGTCTAATGGACTGTCCAGCCTATATGGTAGGGAATTAAGTTTATATATATTATCATGAAGACATAAACTTAACTTCTTGATATCGTATGGGCCAGACGGTCCGTTGAACTTATTTACGTTACTTTATGAAACGGCCAAGCCATACCTTTGAAGCCAAGGTGTAGGATTAGTAAACTCAGGGCTTAGGGGCTTGGCTTTTCCAGGGATCTGATAACTTTTTTACAGAAAAAGCGTTATGAGCATGTGAGTCTTGGCCGCCAATTTTACATTAAATGTGTTTGGTGGGATAATATGTACGACATTAGGTTCTGTTGTGATTATAAAAAAAATAAGTTTGATCGAGCAGTGAAGCAGAATGGTTACTCTGAAGTTCGAAACGGTCGTATCGCACTGTCTCGCTCAATCAAACACATTGTCACACGAGAGTTAAGAGGGACGGCTCGATACAAACTTCGAATCTAGAACGTCTGAGTAAACCCTCAGTTTCGGGGTAATCGGGCCGAAAGTGACGACAAGGACTCACCAATGTAAAGAATGATATGCTAGGTACGTCTTCCTTAACTTCGGCTTCAGAGTCACTGAAAAAAAAAATAGGGTAATGCAGTGTCTATGACTTGAAAGTTTACTGTTTTTAGGGTTCCGTAGCCAAATGGCAAAAAACGGAACCCTTATAGATTCGTCATGTCTGTCTGTCTGTCTGTCCGTCCGTATGTCACAGCCATTTTTTTCCGAAACTATAAGAGCTATACTGTTGAAACTTGGTAGGTAGATGTATTCTGTGAACCGCATTAAGATTTTGATGCAAAAATAAAAAAAAAATAATAAATATTGGGGGCTCCCCATACTTAGAACAGAAACTCAAATTTTTTTTTTTCATCAAACACATACGTGTGGGGTATCTATGGATAGGTCTTCAAAAATGATATCGAGGTTTCAAAAAAATTTTTTTTCTAAACCGAATAGTTTGCGTGACAGACGCTTCCAAAGTGGAAAAAAGTTGGTCCCCCCCCCTCTAACTTCTAAAATAAGAAAATGAAAAATCTAAAAAAAACATATGATGTACATTACTATAAAAACTACCAACGAAAATTGTTTTGAACGAGATCTAGTAAGTAGTTTTTTTTTAATACCTATTAATACCTAACTTTGCACCTAATTTATATGGGGCGCTATACATACCAGGTGCAAACTTAACTTAACCACCTAGGGATGGAAAGTGTTTGTACGGAACCCTCGGTGCGCGAGTCCGACTCGCACTTGGCCGGTTTTTTTTATAAATACTTGCATGAAATTTGCGCGTGAATTAGGTAACTGATTCGTGCGATATATTTTTGATTTTACGTACTTTTGCAACTATAGTGTTGGTCAGACTTTTCGAAACTTTTTCTATCACGCCAACTTTGTGCGCCCCGTGCCATATATTTTTGACTATCACTGTAAACTCACGGTGAAGGTAATGGCCAAGTCAAGACGTAAAACTTTAGACAAACCACGGGCGGTAATTAGTAAAGCCCCCATCACACATTTATGGCGACTACAAACATCGGCCTGAGGTAATGTACTATTAACGTAGACCGACGCATCTATACTCTTTCTATTACAAGATCGATTTACCGTTCCTCAAACTGTTCCTGTGGCGCGCTCCCACACAAAGTCCGACTACTGGTAGTGAGGGCTATCCAGCCCTGATACAGTTCAAGTCACGTCTTAATAAAAATATCCTCAAACGTATGTGCTCATTATTAATGAGACGATACACTCTGTACACACTCTGAAAGTGAATGCATTTTTCTTAAAGAAAATATACCTACTAGTTATGCTTCATTTCGCTGAACCAAGGCACGCGTTTTTTTTAGATCTTTAGCTGAAAAATTCATCGTAAGTAGATTAGTAGTTTCTAATTAAGTTTGTTTAATTAGTCAATTTATTTTTGTTGACGATGTACTTAACCCCTCGTATGCTTAAACAGGGATCCGTGCGGGGACATTTCAACTATCAGTTAGTTTCAAGTTGATTTGCAAATGAAGTGTACTTTTGGATATAAAGGCTCTTTTCATCGATAAATACAAATAAAATTCTCTGTTTTTATTATCTAAACTAGCTCTGTGGGAATCTTTAAAAATCCAGTAAAATAAATTGTACGTTGTAAACTTGGTAACTAACTTTAACTAACCCATAATGGACGCTTTTTCCATTTTCCTATTTTTACAATCTTGGCTTTGTGTGTGCTTGGGTTAGCTCTTTTATTAGTAAACATGAAAAAGGTAATCTGTTTATAAATTTGGTCGAAACTGATTGCAGATATCCGTATAAATCACTCATTATCTTGCATTGTAGACCTTGTATCATGTCAAGACATGAAGACAAGTGAATCAGCAATTGCTTTTAAGTAGTTTAAACGAAGTGCTCATTGAGTTGCTACTGTAAATATCTTGAAAGCACTAGTTATAGGACTATAGGTAATACAAATGTTTGGGTAGGAACGAAATTATTATACTTCCTGAATACGTATCAATTTTATCCGTGGCATTGGTTAAGCACAAGTTTAAAGTAATGACCGACCGAATTTTGGTTCGAAAGCAGGCGCGGGCGGAAAAATAACCTGGTTGTAACGGACATAATAATTCTAAACGGTTTTACACTCACTAAGTATAGAACACCAATAAACACTTGAAAATTAGGTAATAATGTGGGTGACGAGCAAAAAGTTTGCTGCCTTTTTGAACAGCAACTTTTTTCGATCGCTTTTTTTCTAAGGCTAACTAAAAAGTTCCGTTGTGCGTCACAAATTAACGACACAATAATGAACCTCAAAACAGTACCTTAAGGTACATTATTCGATGGTTAATTTGTCGTCGTACAATGGGAAAATTGATACAAATTTTAATTAAATGAGTTAAGGTAGCAAACTTTATGGTCTTCACTTCACTCATGTATATTACTGTAGCCATTAAATTAAATTGCAAAACGGAAGGCTTTGGACTTTTTGAACCGTGTTACGTTACTGTTCAAAAAGTGTGTAAGGTTAGAATACTATTAGGTACGGCGAACCAAAAAGTTAAGTAAATTAGGGGAGGGCATAGATACTTTTCGTCCACATAGTTACCTAAAGAAGGCGCGACTGAAATAAGTTTGGGAACTCTGGGCTAGGGAGTCCCAACATTGACATTGAAATGAAAACACGCACTTTTTATTGAAAAATATAATGTATTGACAAAATCGTCTTATTTTCATTGCATGTCATTCATTATTAAGTCGCAATGTAATTAAAATATAATATAAAAAAAATGGAAGATCAATTGAGAATCAGTGCGTTATTTAAGTTTAGCAAATAAATATGTCGGTACTTACTCTCTTTCGGAACCTGATGTTTTTCCATTTGTGAACTGCACATCGTTGAGATCATTATTGTTTTTCTTCGGCCTGGTGTCATCACCAAGCTTGTAGGTCCCGGTGCGCTTCATTCTCACACGAATTCATTAACTACGAACACTACTTATTATTTGTTTATATATTAGCATATCACGATTTATAATCAATGTACAAATGAATGTACCATTTTTATACAGTCAAACATCCATTCGCAGATACCTACACTGCGGAGTTCCAACCTCAACTACGCGATATCGGCAGTATCACCTGCCATTATATGATAGATATTTGTGATAACTGATACTCAGGTTCAGTCTGTGCTTACATGTTATCTTAAACGTGAAAAGCCCATATCTATTTATTAGTGTGTTATCCATTTAACAGAACAATAACGATTTTTGATGAAACACGTGATGAAGCGCGGTGTTTGGTTTACTATAGACGCTGCTACCTACCGAAATACTCGTAGATGGCCCTCAAATAAATTGACGGACTGGTGGGAGAGCTTTCCTGAATGGGTGCAAAAATCATGGCTTACGGCATGGCAAATTATTTCATCATCGAATTATTTCATTATTTCATCATCATTACGAGAATTTTCTTAATGATGGTGGGATCGGATAGATCGTCAGACTCGAATCCAAGGGACACCGAAAGAATAACTTGTTTTTGTTCAATGTTTATTAAAATATGTGAGGATGCCTGTTACTTTTAATCGGTACATGCGGAACTCAATATATACAACGTGTCCCAAAATTCAACGATAAGCGGGCACCAGAGGATGGATCTGGTCATGATACCTCGAGAAAAAAAAAGAAAAAAAAATATCTCATCCCTTTAGAAATTATTAAAAAAAAATTAAATTCTTAAAATATCGACACCCGTATTGATATTTTTAACGACCATGCCTGCAATTTTTGGAATATTTCAGATATTGTTTTTGTATCGGTAACCTAAGTAGCACTGCTATCCACCACAGTCCTTAAAAATATTAGAATACATGTAGTTTTAACACAAAAAATAATCAAAATCATTTTTACCCCAATAATTTTGAATGATTTTTTCTTTTAGTCCACTTTCACTCATCATGGTACATAAAAAAAGTATAGATACTACTATGGCAAGTGCTTTAAAAAGTTGACGCAACTAACCAAGATTCCAAAATGGTAGGATACTCTTGGAAAACTAGCGCCGAAAAAAAACAGCTATTTTTAAACAAGAACCGACATTTTTTAATGTTCATAGTAATCACTTTTACGTGCTACCACTAACCCGTCCCGAACTCAGACTTGAACTCTGCTGCTGCAGAGACACGCTGAGGCACCCTTTGGGTGGAAAGGCTAGCCTCCTAATGCGGGTCACCGGCCCTCTGCCTATCCGCATCCCATCATCGGCCACTCCAAAAGTGGACTAAAACAAAGACTAGCAAAGCAGGCTAACCTATGCCCACCCAAAGTGCTGTGGCAGCGGGCGCCTTGGCGGGCACCACGCCCTGGGAGCTGGATGCCCAGGGGCTGGCGGAGGCGCACAGGGAGCGGGTGAGAGCAGAGCCCTTAATGAGTTCCCCGCTTCCGAAGAACTGCGTGAGGAGCGCCGACAGGCGCAGCGCCGGATGAGGGACCGGTGGAGGAACGACCTGGAGGACTCCCCCTATGAAGCCCGCACCATAGGGGCACTCCTCCCATCCTTCGACCACTGGTTGGAGAGGGTTCATGGGAGCATTGGCTTCCTATAGGCGCATGTAATGACCGGACACGGGTGTTTCGATCATTACCTTCATCGAATTGTCAGGGAAACCAGCTCGGAGTACCGCGAGCGGCGACCCGGATGACACCGCCCAGCACACCCTAAAGGTGTGCATTCACTGGGTTGGTGAATGTTGTACTATGGTGGGCGCCTTTGGAGTGGTAGATCTCTCGGTCGACAGCGTCGTAGCGGCCATACTGAGGAGCGAGAGATCGTGGGAGGTGGTGGCCTCCTTCTGTGAGTCTGTTATCGCACAGAAGGAGGCCTTGGTACGGGAGCGCGAAGACAGGGCAGATGCTGTCATTGTCTTGGTGTGCACTCTTAGGTACCCATCTTGCCTAGATCAGACTTTGCATGTTATGGGCAGCACTTGGGGTGGGCATACGTTAGCTTGCTTTGCTAGTCTTTGTCTTAGTTCACTTCGGAAGTGGCCGATGATGGGATGCGGATAGGCAGAGGGCCGGTGACCCGCATTAGGAGGCTAGCCTTTCCACCCAAAGGGTGCCTCAGCGTGTCTCTGCAGCAGCAGAGTTCAAGTCTGAGTTCGGGACGGGTTAGTTGTAGCACGTAAAAGTGATTACTATCAACATTAAAAAATGTCGGTTCTTGTTTAAAAATAGCTGTTTTTTTTTCGGGGCTAGTTTTCCAAGAGTATACTACTATTTTGGAATCTTGGTTAGTTGCGTCAACTTTTTAAAATACTTGCCATAGTACTGTCCATACTTTTTTTAAGCACCATGATGATTGAAAGTGGAGTGAAAGAAAAAATCATTAAGAAATTTTGAGGTAAAAATAATTTCGATTATTTTTTGTGTTAAAACTACATGTATTCTGATATTTTTAAGGGCAGTGGTGGATAGCAGTGCTACTTAGGTTGCCGATACAAAAACAATATCTGAAATATTAAAAAATTGTAGATATGTTCGTTAAAAATACCATTACGGGTGTCGATATTTTAAGAATTTAATTTTTTTTAAATAATTTCTAAAGGGATTGAGATTTTTTTTTTATTTTTTTTTCTCGAAATATCATGACCAGATCCATCCTCTGGTGCCCGCTTATTGTTGAATTTTGGGACACGTTGTATATATATACTTAAAAAACAGTCATGCCCCAGAAACAAATATTCGAGTTCATCACAACTTTATCGGGATTCGAAACCAGGACCGACGCCTCAGTAGTCAGCTGTACCTACCTACCAACCGCGTCGTCAACTAAACTATGATAATTAATATTTTCTTGAACAATTTTTACGATATTCTATTTCAAAAATAAGAATTACACGCATCCATTATAATGGGTATAGTTAATGTACACTATTGGGTGTACGTAATAGCATTACCTATTTCACTTTACTACCACTTACTGAAAATAGCAGATCTTAGGTGCGGGACGCTTCTAAACTTCTTCGTCACTTGAATATTAAAATATGCATTGTGCATACACATCTTCTTTCCATTGTTCTTTTATTCGAATAGCGCGACACTGATTAAATAAACAAATTAATAATTATAAAAAAGGTTTAGACTCCTTCGGTTTAGAAACCTTGCCTGTCCCTGATGAAGAGCTCTATATGACTTCGAAGCATGCCGGGCCCACTGCAGGGTCGTACTCCTACTAAAGTCTCCTACTGGTAGGAGCACGAAGACACTTATGTACTGATTCTCCTACTGTAATGAGAAATGTAGGTATAAGAAAGTAGGAGCATAAATACATTACAATTGAATTCCTCGTTATCCTACTCTATTCATATATATTATATTTGGGAGGCTCAACAGCAGAAACCAACACAGTGCCGTTAGTTTTCGCATTGTTACCAGATAAAAACTAGAAAGCTATATGACAGTGTTTGAAATTATCAAATCACAATTGGATAAATGGAGTCCAAAAAAAGTACACACTGATTATGAGAAAGCTATTAGTAAGTCGATACAAAATGTGGTTCCTGGGGTAGTAATTAAAGGCTGTTACTATCATGTCGTAAAATGCTTGTACAAGAAAAGCACACGAATTGGGACTGAAGCAAAAAGTCGAACGAAGATTTGTAGGATTGTGCGTAGCTTTATCGCTTCTGCCCGAAAATTTAATTGACGAAGGCTGGGAATATATTCAAAATATGAGTGAACCCTTAAAACAAAACGAGAGGTTAATTAAGTTTTTAAAATATATGAGTCAAGCGTGGTTGAAAGGTGATTTCCGTACTGAGTGGTGTATTTACCAAGAACGACATCGGACGAACAACATTGCGGAGAGCTGGAATGCAACATTGAATAAAGCACTCTGTAAAAATGTGTCAATTTTACGTCTGCTGAATGTCCTGCAAAGGGCAACTCATAACAAGGGCAGTATTCCAAAGAAACGACGCCGAGATCAAACTGAGAAGGACAATTTAATTTGTGAAACACAGTTACCCCTCCTTCATGATGAAATAACTGTGGGTCATTTTTTGGAATTCTTAGATAAAGACTTATCTTATGATGTCATCTTATTTATGAGTTAAAGTGTACATAATGTTTTGTGACAAGAGGAGAAACAATAAAATTTTAAATGTATTTTTAATATTGTCATCTTCAGTAGGAAAATCAGGACATAATGGTATTCATGCTCCTACCAGTAGGAGAATCAGTACATTATAGTCTTCGTGCTCCTACCAGTAGGAGAATTTAGTAGGAGCACGACCCTGCAGTGGCCGGGCCGTTCCTGACGATTTTTAGGTGAGTTTAAAACGTTATTATAACTATTTATAGATATCTCAGGATAGTTTTAATAATATTATAAATTAAAAATGGTCTTAGTCCTATATTGAGCCACGATGCAACATACATACACGGAAAAGTACGACTGAAACATGACTGAAATGATAATCACAAATGTTGCTTTCTTCCGCAAACAGAACTCGGTACTACTGAACTTCCTAGGCCTATCGGTAGCATAACACAAACAACTGAGCATTCTTCGATGCTGGCTTCTCAAACAAGCGGCTATCATACTCATACACAGTCTGGGTTTCCTCGCTAGCGGGGTTTTTGGTTATCCTTCGAAAACTGAGCTTTAACGCGAAGACATCTTGTGACAGTTTGTAAATATAAACAAAGCATAGATATAGTATATACAAAAATAGAAAGTTGTCAATCCACTTTTTTTTTATAGCAATTCCATCTCTAAGAAGTTTAAGTTACTTATAATATAACAACATTATCAACACAATAATAGGACTTATAGGCATTGAGGTATTATTATTACGTCAATGCTTATAGGACTCGTGGATACATCCCATTTCGTAAGAAAGTGATAGGGTGGATTGGCTTGTTTTACAAGTGGCATAAATAAAAAACAGAAAATGATGCAGAAAAATCAGTTTTAATTATTTCGATCAGTGATCGGGCATAGGTTTCGCATACAGAGAGTTCAGTAGGCAAAAATCAGCTAGAAATGAGCTCCCCGGGCCTTTTATGCATTTACCCCCCACAATATGTCGGCTGACGGGGCTAGTGGTAGGGCAGGCTGGCGTGACGTGGCGTGTCGTTATTGGCTGGCTTGGCTGGCTGGCTTGGCGGGCTCGCATTGGCTGAGGCATGGCGTAACATTCGGCCTTCCTGAAACAACGATTGCTCCCGCAATGGGGAGATGCACACATTAGCTCTCTAGCAAGTCGATAAGATCTTCGGTCTCCAGCTGCTCATCAGAACTGCTGGCACTGTCAGACACAGGAACCGTGCTCTTATACGGTCGCAACGAGTCTGCTGCAACTAGTCCCGTAAAGGCTTTGTACCCTCTTACACCTTTGATACTACGGATTCTGTATCTGTCATCGCCAACAACCTTTATTATTATATAAGGACCAGAATAAATATCATCGAGTTTAGAATTTACTTTAGCTGCACTGCTTGTCGGGGCCTGCCTCCACAACACCAAATCCCCCTTTTTATAAGTTCGACTGGGCTTATGTTTTTTGTCATAATTACACTTCATCCTTTCACCCACAGCTCTTAACTTTGAACTAGCAATTTTACGCCTTACTTCAACAGGTTGAGTAACACTATCATGAGTATCTACTCGTATGTCACAACGCGGCCTAGACGTTCTAGCAAACATAAGGTCATATGGTTTGTAGCTTGTGCTTGCATTGACAGTGTTGTTTATTCCCCATAACACATCTGGTAAACAATTAGCCCAATTATTAGCAGCCTCACTTGGATCAGTAGCCCGCAGAGCATTCAATATAGTTCGGTTTGAACGTTCGACCTGACCATTTGCTCTAGGGCATGCAATAGAGGTCAGTATGTGCTTAAACTGTTTGTCAGTGCAAAATTGTTTAAAATTCCTACTGGTGAATGCTTTACCATGATCACTCACAACTTTGTCTGGGTAACCGAATAAGCTAAATATCCTTTTGAGTGCTCTAATAGTCTCAACAGAGTTGACCGTACGTGTAGGCTCAGCAATAACAAATTTGGAAAAGGCATCTGTCAAAACAAGCATGTACTGGTAACCTTTTTTTGTTTTACAGAAGGGTCCCAGGTGGTCAATATGAACCATACACATTGGTTCATTAGGCTTCGGGATAGGGAATAGCTCACCTTCTTTTTTACCGTGATCGCCTTTTCCATAAGCACAATATAAACATGCTTTTATATATTTACTGATAAAGCGCGTCATTTTTGGGAACCAATAATCTTTTTTTATTAAATCTGTACACTTTTGTAGTCCTACATGTCCTATCTCATCATGGTGCATCTGGACTATTTTCCATCTAGCTAAAGATGGGACAGCAAGCCGATTGCCCAACAAGGTTTTACGATATAATCTATTATTCGACAATATGTAATCATTTGTAATGTGGGTAGGCGCCTTCCCTGACTTAAGCTGATCTATAATTATCTTTAACTTATCATCCTGGCATTGCACGGTATAAAACCAGTCGGAAACCTCTAGTCTGTTAATATTCATTGTATCTACCGGGTTCCTACTAAGGGCATCCACGTGTCTCATACGATCCCCAGGCCTGTACTCAATAGTTAAGTCGAATTGCTGAATGGACAGCCACCATCTAGCAATACGGGGAATAAGGTCGCGCTTTGTTAATGTCGCTCGAACTGCTGTACAATCTGTTACCACCTTAATCTGTTTCCCTACTATATACACCGCAAATTTACGTAAAGCTTCGACAACGGCCAGCGTTTCTAATTCGTAACTGTGATAGATACACTCGTCTTTACTTGTTACCCTACTAAAGTACATAACGGGGCGTAAGGAACCATCGGTCTGTTTTTGTAATAATATAGCAGCAATACCTGATTTGCAAGCATCCGTGTGTATTTCCGTTGGTAAGGCTGGGTCGTATAGGGCCAAAACTGGTTTTGTACACAAGCACTGTTTTAATTGTTCGAAACTTTTTGATTGATCACTACCCCAAGTCCACGCGACGTTTTTCTTAGTCAAATCCGATAAAGGTCGAGCAATGATAGCGAAGTTCCGAATAAACTTGCGAAAATAACTACACAGTCCAAGGAATTGACGTATCTCATGGATGTTTTTAGGGATGGGAAACTGCGACACAGCTGTCAACTTTGATTCGCCCGGTCGGATACCCTCACGCGATATTTCATGTCCTAAATAAGTTATTTGATCTTGCAAAAACGCACATTTGCTCATGTTGAGTTTTAAATTCTCTACTCTGAATTTCGAAAGAACCATTTCAAGCATTTTGAATCCGGATTTAATATCGAACGAAGGTAGTAACAAATCGTCCATAAACGCTAAAACTTCACATTCGCTGGACGCGGTATCGGAACGGTCGTTACTTTGAGTGTCACTGTCGTCGTTGCCTTTGGGGATTTTAATCGAATTAACTATTTTATTCATCATTCTCATGAATACAGATGGACTGTTGGCCAACCCGTATGGAACACGTGTATACTCCCAGCAGCCCTGTGTTGTGATAAAAGCAGTCTTGTGGGTATCTTCGGGGCAAATCTTAACCTGGTGATACCCTTGGGCCAAGTCTAGTGTTGTAAATATATTTTTACCTGCAAGTTTTGAAACCTGATCATCGATATGAGGGAGAGGATACCTATCCTTGACGGTGATGGCGTTAAGCGCCCGATAATCAACGCAAAGTCTATGATCCCCGTTCTTCTTTTTAACAAGGATAACAGGAGAAGCAAAGTTGGACTCTGACTCTTTAATTATACCTGCATCAAGCAATTCGGAGATCTTTGATCGAACTATATCCTGCTCTGCGTGTGACATACGGTAAGGTTGGCGATATACAGGTTGATCAGTTGTTAAGTTAATTTTCATTTGTAATAAATCTGTACATCCGAGTTCTTGTGTATTACTTGCGAAGCAATCCCTATATTCCGATAATAAACTTATTAAGCTATTATGGTCGTTTTTATCTAATGGTCCCGTCTTTATATCCGTGATGTTTACGCCCCCAATAGTGCTAATACTGGCCAAGCTAGTATGCAAAACGGATGACACAACATTAGGCTGGCGGGCTCTGGCTGTGGCTGTGGCAGCCAATGCATATGGCAGGGAATAATTGGCATAGTTACTGACCTGAACGTCGCAAGCCGGTGGAGCGCTGCTGCAGCTGTCGGCCCTGACGAGCACTTCCCCTTCACGCCAAATGATGTGCTGGGGACCGGCGTTCACCACCTTGACATATCCTGTGGTGCCTCGTAGCATTGTGGCCGGGATGGAGTAGGAAACGCCAGCAAGGTCAAAATGTTGTGGGCTAGTGACCACATCATTATCTTCATGGTTGTCGACTATCTTGACTCGGATAATAGAAGATCCTAGCGGTAGGCATTCTTTGTTAGCAGTGACTACTTTGAATCGAGTGCGATCCTCTACCGCATCCATCTGTTTCGTGAAATCGTCTTGCTTCAAAGTAGCTACGCCGTTGCTGACGATCATAGTCATACCATCGCCATTTATGATCGGCTGGCCAATCAATAGATGTATGCCTCCCATGTCAACATCTGTAAGGTGGGCTTTGCAGTGAGTGAGTATGCCGTCAATTTCAAGTTGAAATGCTACCTCTCCGCGGCTGCATAGGTGATTTCCCGAGAACGCCCTCATGACAGTGTCGGTGGGCGTTACCTCCAGGTTGAGCAACTGAGAAACTTGCACAGAAAGAACATTAATTTCACTCCCAGTGTCCAGGTAAGATTTTACGTGGACGCCGTTAATCTTGGCGACTTTCTCATAGATGTGATTGTAGTTTTGTAGCAGCTTAACTTCCTTGATATTGTCTTCTAATCGTGTAGTAGGCTTGGTGACGGATGCTGTAGGTGTAGTGCAACGTGGAGCAATGTGACCTTGTTTACCACATTTAAAACAGGTCCGCAGGTCTGGCTGTGGGCAATTTCGGAGTGTGTGGCCTGTCTTCCTACAGCGCGGACAGGGGTCTACGTCCGGATTAATAATCTTCTTTTCGCTTGACTGTCGAGTGCCGTCTTTGTTTACCGGGCGAATATTCGTTGTTAGCGAGTGATGATTGCCGGATGGTGGCTGATAATCATCTAGAGCACAGAGGAATCCCTCGTACAATTCTTCTGGTCGGTCGCACTGATATGCTCTTGCATTTGCTTGAAGTGTTGAGGGTAACCCGCGTATGATGCATGAGACTGTGGCCGAATCGGACAATTTGCACCGAAAGCACATGGCGACTTTGTCCTGATAGTACTTGGTCATAGACTCAGATGCTAGTTTCTTCCGGTTCATCATTTCATCTAGCATATTGCCGTAATCCCGATGTCGAGGAAATGCGCGCGTAAGCATTTGCTTCCACTCGTCCCATGAGTAATCATAGTCGTCGAGTCTATTGTACCATCGCCGTGCCTGTCCTCTCAATTTATCCTGGAGATGAAATGCTTTCGTCGTATCATTCCAACCGTGAATTTCACCGAGTTGCTCGATCTTCTTTAACCATGCAGTTACAGTGGTACATTCTTCACTATCCGGGTCAAACTCGGGAATGAGTGATGCTGCTCGGTGAACTTTTGCTTTCGCGATTGGCAGCTCTTCATTTAGCTCACACATCGCTTTCTGTACCTCATCCTCCAATAACCGTTTTAAAAGTTTTCGTGCTGGTGGGTCGTCATCTTCGCGGACGGGCGAATCATGGTTATGCGAAGCACGTGGCGTTGGTGATTCATCCCAACCGGGCGGGCGGACCAGGCGACCGGTCATGTCCTCGCGAGTACGTTTCATATTTGTTATAAATACTTTTATTTATCCCACTTCTGAATATTTTACAAGTGGCATAAATAAAAAACAGAAAATGATGCAGAAAAATCAGTTTTAATTATTTCGATCAGTGATCGGGCATAGGTTTCGCATACAGAGAGTTCAGTAGGCAAAAATCAGCTAGAAATGAGCTCCCCGGGCCTTTTATGCATTTACCCCCCACAATATGTCGGCTGACGGGGCTAGTGGTAGGGCAGGCTGGCGTGACGTGGCGTGTCGTTATTGGCTGGCTTGGCTGGCTGGCTTGGCGGGCTCGCATTGGCTGAGGCATGGCGTAACACTTGCAATAATTCGGTATGATCAAAGATTTCTTTTATTTGTAGAGACAAAATAATTTAAACAGACATTTCTAGTGAATACTTATTATGGCTAAAAAACATTAATTAGGTTAGGTAGTAGGTATTACAAATTGCACACATAATTAAGGGAGCCGGTTACAAAATTCCGTTTAATTCTCACTTAATCACCCTCACAATCAACAATCGTATTAAAAATAATAAATAATGTACTAGTGTACTGTACAAAATTAAATATATGTTATCCATGGACCAATAGGCTAGGGCTAGCACATTATTTATCACTTTGTCCATAACGTACCTATATACAAACACGAACACGATGCATAAAAAATATTGTCAACTGCACTGGAACGACTACATATATATACATATTCTAACTAAGCAATTAAATTAACCTGAGACAGTGTTATGGCCTTATGCCAGTAACTGACACGTTATAGTCAACTGAACATCGAACTTGCCTACAATAATATCTATTTAATGTCTGTGATCTGTATAAAGGTATCAGTGCGTTATATAAAATTCTGAAACTTAAATAATACACTATGTGTTACTTAACAAGGTTTTTAAGACTATTTGGGTTTCGGTTCTTGCAGAGCTCTATCAAGTCACTTCGGTAAACTTTGTATTAAAATAATAGTGTATGTGACCATGACAGAGACCACAGACACCAGAAAGCTGTAGTCGAGTCGGAAGAAGTACGCCGTGTGGAACTCCAAGCGGCGCGACTGCAGCAGCCCTCGGAGATCGGTCAGCGCTGCTCTCAGACTAGCATCTAGAATGAAGAATATCACCAAATTTTACCTAGTTGATTTATGTTAAATTGTATTGTACTAATGTTTACTTTGTAGGTATAACATTTAGCATAGGAAACGGATACATAATTTTTTCAGGTCATAAAATAAAAAAATGGCTAATGGTTTTTATTCTGTATTTTGAAATGCTTAAAACGCTGTCCGCCATTTAAGCTCATGATAGTGACGTGACCAGTCCCGTAAAGAAAACTGAAGGGCTGCTCCGGCGACTCTGAATCAACAACAAAAAATCTCCGATAAAAAATCGTTATCTTGGACAGGTAAGTATATTTCTCTGTCTAATGGAATGAATGTTACGATGACGTCAACAGGTAATCAGCCGCGTAGCCGGTGCTCGTTAACCAGTGTAATCGATAATTCACTCGAGGGGGGTGCTTTTCGTGCTGCGCCACCACCTACAAGGATGGGTACTAATATGGGCAGTACAGTACATTACCTACCCTATAACTTTAATGGTATATTAGTAGACTATCATTTCTGGCGACGCGGTTGATACAGTTGGTAGTGCAGCTGCCTACTGAGCTGGCGGTCCTGGGTTCGGATCCCGACTAGGGCAAATATTTGTGTGATGTGCTTGAATATTTGTTTCTGGGTCATGGATGTTATCTATCCTTGTATTTATATATTATGTATATCGTCGTCTTGAACACATAGTACAAGCATTGCTTAGTTTGGGACTAGGTCGATTGGTTTAAGATCCCGTAATATTTATTTATTTACTTACCAGGGTCTCGTAGTGTAGTAAAGTACCTTGAGGTTCGTACCGTTATGATTTTAGGAAATAATCTAATATTACCAGGGTTTCCATCCGACCCCACGGTCGATGGTCGCGAGAGCGGTGTCACACCGCTGACAGGCGCGTTCGCACTGGGCCATTGTATTGTACACCTTTGTAGCGCGTACATTATGTACCTACTCACCTGTTTCGCCGCCCTATGATTTTGTACCATACAGGGGATGACTTTAGGGGAATTAACCTTGGGTTTTAGGAGGGGGGTGCCCCTTAATAAGGTGTAACAGTGATATGGACAAGATCGCAGGAAGCCGTTGAATTTGAGGCACACGACCGTTCATTATAGAAAGAGCCTTTATGTGGCAGAGGACATCTTTCGGCTACGATAATGATTTACTGGGGTCGTTCTTGATCTGGTCTGGCTGGGTAGGTACTCCCAGACGCGTATAAAGGGGTTTAATACGGATATTTTAGGAATTAATCTGCCGCTTACCAGGGTCCATTTTGATAAGCTTGTGGGTAATGATGGTGAGGGCGAGGAGGGTAGCACAACATCATAATTGACTGTTATATATAGGAGGCTTATAATTTAAATATGACCGCGAGCGCGGTTTCCCGTTGCCGGTAGGCGCGCTCGCACTGCGCCACCAAGATTCCTAACACCAGAGCACACGTTACCACCAGGTCCACTCTCCAGGGTCTACTGACCGGGGTCCTTGTTGACGAGGGTGTGGTCGATGACCGCGAGCGCGTTGTCCCGCTGCCGGTAGGCGCGCTCGCACTGCGCCACCAAGATACCGACCACCAGAGCGCATGTCACCATTCGCATCAGGTTCGCCGCGGCCGGATAGTACCCTGACCCTTGTGTGGTGGGCTGTCAAACACGAAGAGAAAGTCACTACATTTTAAACGAGAAAACTAATCAGTAAGTTGTCATTAATTCGTATGATTGTTCTTGAAATTATTACTTGTTCTGCTTCAACCCTGCTTAATTGCTTATGGGTACCTAGGTACATTCGGCACGTGTTTGTCAACATAGCGTGACGATAGCGGGGAGACGATGGACGAGGCCTGCACAATTATATACTTACCATACCTAGGGGAGGCATATATTTATGCCGTTAAGCCGTTCCGGGCGAGTCAGTCATTATGTCGGCCGCCCGGATCGACGCATCCTAAAACCGCTACTGTATATCGTCAGTACAACCTGGGGTTGTTGACACGGGGACTATGATGGTCACATTAAATGATAAAGCAACTCGTGCATTCACACACGTGTCCAAAGATTACAACAGCTTTATATTTATTTTTTTGGCTTGATAAACATTAACCAGTCTAACCACCTTAGGCACGCTGGTCACTGCAGTGGCGTTGCGAGTAGTAGGGATTCGCCGATACTACGATACGGGGCGGACGGGCCTGATGGGCGGCATCCAGGGCGGATTTGGCGGACCACCAAACCTAAAAAAAAAAAAAAAAAAAAAAAAACAAATAGCCCCCTACTTAGAGCGTTTGGAATAGGTCCCAGGACGCTCAGACAGCTCTGTCAAGACTTACAGAACGCCCTACGCTAACAATGCAACACCTTCCCCGACCCATCGACCCTTTTCTATTGTCTATCCGAGCTCGGGTTTTATTGCCCTCTCGGACGCCGAGCTCACTTTTATTACGGTCTACTATTGTTTCCCTCTTTTATATTTCTCTTTGGCTACAACTGTCTACAACTTCCTTTGCAAACGGTATACATCTTTTAAGAACATTCTTTAGGTAAAGCTGGACAAATACCTAAACATCTCATACCTAAACTATCAGACTAGGTCCGTCACCTTGGTTCTTATTGGAATCGCTGTTTCAACGCAGCCTGTCTCACATCGTGTCTTTACTCCAGGTTTCTTACTACGTGATATGTGCTACGGTGTACGTATCACTAATCTAAGCTAACCTATGATAGATCACAATTCTAACCTAACCTAACCTAAGCTACAGGACTACGCCCAGCTAACGCAGGATACGTTACTTGACTACTTAACTTCAGGTAGCCTTACTTCAAAGTATGTCTCTTGTTACTCACTACATATGCTGCATTTGGAACGTTGTTCTATTTATATATTTTATCTTGTTCAACTTAACATTACTTCTAACTTAACTATCACTTAACTTCAAAAACTAATTTTGAAGAACTGCTTTATATACTTACCTACTTAAAACCAGCTACGAGCACAGCACAGTTGTTTTGGTCTTAAGAACGCTGTTCTAACCTAACCTAACCTTGCATAAATTTGACTACGTACTCAATGTTACTTTCATTTCTTTTTTGTAATAACCGACTTCAAAAAGGAGAAAGTTCTATGTAAAAATATTGCATGTAGCATAAGGATAATATGAATCTAATCTTACAATAGTAATGCGGTATTTTATACAGTAATAACTGCTTCAAAACTATACTAACTTATTTAAGCTGTAAGTTAAAAATACGAGTTCTATTTTTGCATATTTATTTATTTCGCCAAATATTATGTTCTTGAATAGATGCTTAAGAAAATACCTGAATAAACTTTGTAACTTGTACTAACGTGTATTTGTAGTGGGCTGAACTAAACTCGTTGATTTTTTAATTTGTTTGTTGGGTCCATATTGTTTGTAAAGATTTATGACAGGTTTCTTCTCCGAATCATCAAAAGATTCGAAAGTCTATTATAAATTTTATTACTGTTTGTTGGTGGCTGTTGGGCGCGGTACAAACTAGTCGAAACGTGATTTTAACGGTAATCTATTGTCACATCCTTATAAAAGCCGATGGACAGTGACGATCTATAAGTATTCAGAACCGAGTCGTGCTTGTTACCAGAGCTCTCTCAGTGTACAGTGACATAGTGTTGAATCGTGCTACAGTGCTTATAAAAAATGGCAAATGTAAGTATGTACTATTTTTTATAAAATATGTATGTAGTATTTTTATGTACTATTTGTTTAACAGTGTTTTTTTTCTGTAACTTGTGTTCATCGTGTTACTTGTTAAGTGTGTTAATCGGATGTATAACTTATTGTTGAATATTGTTACAGTTCACGGAAAACACTTTCAAGAATTTTTATTACCCTGAACCTGAACATGATGATTCAGGGAGTGATGAAGAAGGCACACTCGGTTTTAAAGTGAAACAAGCCATAGCGAAGAAACGTCCTGCAAATAGTATCGAGAGCTTCTTTGAAAAACCGCAGAAAAAAGTGAAACCAGTGAAGAGATCTTCCAGTGTGTCGCAAAGTTCCCATACCGGTGTTGCTTACCTATCTTCGGGTAAAGACGATGCTGCGTATGCATCACACCTTATTAAAATAGAAATATACGATCTTGAAAAAGTTAGGAACATCGCACCAGAAGAGCACTGGAAGCACGCCGATGTGAGATTAAAATCTTACATCTCAACTGAGCAAGATCCACAGCTTGAGACTGTCCGTGATGTTATATACAACATGACGAAAGACATAGCTTCGAAGGACACGTGCGTGAAATATTTTATAAACAATACGAAAAAGTAAACTAAGTGTTTGTGTAGTTTTAATACTAGGTTAAAACTGTATTTATTATATAAGACATTAGATAATATTTTATAACATACCCTTGTGTACTACTAGTATTATATATTTCTTACTGCTTAAACAACAACTTTTTGTTATTCAAAATTGTTAAGACTCGTTTTATAACCACATGTTGTAATTTGTTTTGTAGCCTAATCATATTGATCTATTTCCCTTTGCAAATGTATAAAAGTCTCCACCCTTTAATATAAAATCACTAAGCTACGTTTGTTATTTTAAGGAAAAAATTTGTTGTAATGTAATCACTATTTTCTTAGACACATCTCACGATGGACTGTTTAAGCTGTGATGTTTACGATTCCGAGCTCGTCAGGCTATGCGAAGAAATTGAAAGTGATCAAGAAATGTATGAGATCGGGGAATTACTAAGCCAGCTGCATAGTCAAGGGTGAGTACTCTTGTTCCAACCTGTTATATTGTTTATTGATATTGTACTTGTATATTTAGACATGCAATTTAAACAGTTTATTCTTGTTCAAACTTGTACAAAACCATTGACCAGTGTCATTGAGTTGTTGCCTTTTTATGGCTCAGTTTCATTGTTCTCTGTTGGGTGGGGATCCTGGAAGGTTCTTTATAAGCGACGTCTCTGGTGTAGAAATCATTCATTATTCCAGTTACTGTGTTTGTGCTAGTACTGTGTCTGTGTATTGTACAAAATACTGTTTTAAAAATGGTGCTTGGATACTTTCATATGGGAACTAGTTTAACCCACGACAAAATTGCAGTTTTAAGCAAAGGATTCATTTTAAAAGTATTTCATAGAAACATAAGATTGTGGTATATTGACAATCAATTACCTCAGGCGCTTTTGGAAGATGAAGATATTATACCCTATTACACACCATGTGATGGGCATATCAATAAGTCGATGCATAACTTGTCATCAGATGTCATTGATGGGGTTTTAACAATGCAGGCATATTGCCAGCAATGTCGAAAAAACTTAAGTTAGTATAATGATAATAATTTAATCATTGTTTTGAAGTTTTAAATC
The DNA here is from genome assembly GCA_947623375.1 of Apotomis capreana. Classification (NCBI taxonomy): domain Eukaryota; kingdom Metazoa; phylum Arthropoda; class Insecta; order Lepidoptera; family Tortricidae; genus Apotomis; species Apotomis capreana. The sequence continues at coordinate 18,664,907 of OX392512.1, forward strand.
TTGTATTAAATACTAACGTTTCACTTTTTCTATTACAGATCTAACCAAGTAGGACGGGGGAGAAAAAGGACAGCTACAAGTACGGGTGCAGAAGTACCAGTGAAGAGAAACTACCCTTCCAACAGTCGTGATATGTCTACATCCTCAAGCGAAGAACCATTATCCGATGTCAATGTAAGTACAAAAAATAATTCTGAAATTGAATGTTCGGTGTGTAAAAAGTTCGTGTCAAAAAGATATTTTGGTAATCATTTAAATAGTAATATTCACAAAAATAATGTGTTGAGATCCGATAGTGAATATGTTAATGTCCAATTAATTGAAAATGCATTCAAAAACAGAGTCGCTACTTACAGAATATTATTTAATGAAATGGATCACCAACCTCTTGATCCCGAAACTATTTTACAAAAACACAAGGATAAGATCTTTACATTATTAGATCGTTCACTTAATAAAAATCACGCTTTAAAAGTAAATTTTATTCTTAATGCAAATTTTACACAAGATACCAAACAATTAAATAATACATTTGATTTCCAATTAAGTAATAGTATTGTTGATATCAGCACTGATAAAGCTGCTGTTTTTACGTCCCTAGTAAATGAAATTGTGATAAGGTTGTCAAACTTTGAAAGAAAAGATAGTGGGTGGAGTTTAGTAACATTTAATCATATCGATCTCAATATTAACAAATATAATCCATTACGCGGCTCTTCTTTTATCGAATTACCTCGTGATATAAAGAATAAAAAAGCGGTTATTAATGTAAAAAACAATGACCATGAGTGTTTTCGATGGGCTGTATTGTCTGGTTTATACGAACCCAAAAGTCATTCAAATATGGTCAGTTCATACATATTACATAAGAATAAATTGAACTTTGAAAATTTAACTTTTCCATTTAAATTGGGAGATATCCATAAATTTGAAAAAAATAATGATATTAGCATTAATGTATTTGGTCTCGAGTACAACTCTCAAAACAAGAAACACGATGTTATAGGCCCACTACATTTAACTAAATTAAAAAAGTCTAATCACTTAAACTTGTTGTACATAACTAAAGATAACCAAGGACATTATTGTTTTATCAAAAATTTATCGAGGTTAGTGTCTAAGCAATTGTCAAATGCACAACATGCTGTTCATATTTGCGATGGTTGCTTAATTAAATTTACATCACACGAGAGACTAAACCAACATCAAAAAAACGACTGCTTCCACGTATGCACAAACTTACCATCCGAAAAAGAAGACACAAGAAATTGGTTTAACGAATATGTTCCATCGAATCAAGTTACTTTTAATAATTATGAACGACAATTAAGAGTACCTTTTGTTGTATACGCTGATTTTGAGGCATTTTTAAATCCAATTCAATCCTGTTCTAACAACCCCAGTACATCTTCTACTACCAATATTCAAAAACATGAAGTTTATAGCTTCGGTTACTATATTAAGTGTTCTTATAATGACAAGTTATCTGTGTACAGAACATATACAGGTGAAGACTGTGCAAAAACATTTATGAAAGTCATAAAAGAAGATTTAGAAACTATTTGTAAAAGTAATGCGTTTGCTAAAACTTCTTTCCCTCTAACAGATGCTAATAAGGTAGACATTATGCAAAGCCATGCTTGTTATATTTGTGATAGAAATTTGAATGATGACTCAACCGTTTCTTATAATTATCATACTGGACTTTACGAAGGCGTTGCACATAAATTTTGTTCTGAAAAATACAAACCACCCAATTTTGTACCTGTATTTTTCCATAATTTGAGCAATTACGATAGTCATTTTATTGTACATGGACTTGGTCTTGAAGATGGTGACATAGAACTAATCCCACAAAATAAAGAAAAGTATATTTCGTTTTCTAAGTCTTTACAAGTGAATAATCGTGTTGTAAAATTGAGATTTGTCGATTCTCTTAAATTTATGTCGAGTAGCTTGGATAAATTAGCTAAAAACTTGACTACTGACCAATTTTACGAATTGAAATTGAACTTTCCTCGTGAAGAAGACTTTAAACGTCTAATACGGAAGGGTGTCTATCCATATGAGTACATGACTTCGTATGATTCACTGAAATTAACTTCGCTTCCTACACAGGATCAATTCTATAGTTCTCTTACTGACAGTCACATTTCCGAAAACGATTTCCTACATGCTCAAGATATTTGGTCTCATTTCCAATGCAAAAATATGGGGGATTATTCCAATCTTTATCTGAAAACAGATGTTTTATTACTAACTGACATATTTGAAAATTTTAGAAATGTGTGTCTTAAGACATATGGTTTAGATCCCGCCCATTATTATACCGCGCCTGGAATTTCCTTTGATTCGATGTTGAGGATTACCAAAATAAGTTTAGAACTTTTAACAGATGTCGACAAAATAGCTTTTATAGCGAAAAACATTCGAGGAGGGATTTCCCAATGTAGCAACAGACATGCAAAAGCAAATAATACATTTATGGAAGACTATGATCCAAATATTCCTTCATCTTTTCTCATGTACTTAGACGCAAATAATCTCTATGGGTGGGCTATGTCACAATGTCTTCCGTCTGGCAAATTTGAATGGGTAAATAAAGATACCGATTTCAATGTTTCAGACGATGCTGAATATGGGTTTATATTAGAAGTTGATCTAGAGTACCCCAAGGAATTACATGACTCTCATTCAGATTTGCCGTTCTGTCCAGAAAATGTATGTCTAGGTGATTCTAAAGAAAAAAAATTGATTCCCAATTTAAACAATAAATATAATTATGTATTACATTACAGAAATCTTAAACAATGTTTAAAAAATGGGTTGCGTTTAGTGAAAATCCATCGTGTGTTGAAGTTCAAACAATCTACTTGGTTAAAAAGTTACATAGATTTGAATACCCGAATGCGTTCGCTGGCGACATCTGATTTTGAAAAAGATTTCTTTAAACTTATGAATAATTCTGTTTTTGGTAAAACAATGGAAAATGTCACGAAACGTGTGAATGTTAAATTATTAAGTCACTGGGAAAATCGCGGAAAATCCCGAGGGGTACAGTCCTTAATATCTAAACCTGAATTTCATAGTTTATCAATATTTTCTGAGAATTTAGCTGCTGTGCAATTGAAAAAAACAAAAATCTTTTATAACAAACCAATTTACCTTGGATTCTGCATTTTAGATCTATCGAAAACTTTAATGTACGAATTCCACTACAATTATATGAAATACAAATATACGGAAAATCTCAAGCTCCTTTACACGGATACTGATAGCTTAATATATGAAATAAACACTGCTAACTTTTATGAGGACATTAAATCTGACCTGAACTTGTATTATGATACATCTGATTACCCACCCAACAATGCATATGGTTTACCATTACTAAATAAAAAGAGGTTAGGTTTTTTTAAAGACGAAAATAATGGCAAAATTTTGAAAGAGTTTGTTGGTCTTAGGTCAAAAATGTATGCCTTAGATGTTCAAAATAGTGGTATTATATCCAAAGCTAAAGGAATAAACAAGTGTGTTACCAAAAAATTAACCCTTAACGACTATAAAAGTTGTTTATTTGATAGAAATATACAACATGCTCAAATGTTACGATTCCGATCAATAAAGCATGTTTTATTTACGCAAAATGTCAATAAAATATCATTATCTTACAACGACACAAAACGATATTTATTGAAAAACACTTCGGATACTCTTGCGTGGGGTCATTATAAAATACCTCATAATTCTTAAAAAAAAAAAAAAAAAATACACGGAACATTCAATTTTCATATTTATTTTTTGTACATAATATTGTATTTTAGGATGTTTTTTTTTTATTTTTTAAGTTTTGGCAATAAAATGATTGGCAAAAAATATGTTTTTGTAAATTTTTATGTGATTTATCTAGAATAATATAAATATTAAAAAATAATTAGCAAAATTTTTGTTTTTTTTTTTATTTGTTACCCCATTTTTTTTACCAAATTTATTTAAAAAGCTATGGTCTAGAAATTTTCTCATTTGAAGTCAATCCGTTAACATATGAACACACATATTTAAAAATTTATAATGATTCATTTTAACCACCCTTTCACTACAATAGTAGCGGGTCCAAGTGGGTGTGGTAAAACTCAGTTTGTTACCAATTTTTTAAACAATGCAAAAGAAGTATGTAATGTTGAATTTGATGAAATTATTTGGTGTTATGATGAAATGCAACCTTTGTACAATCTGGAAAATGTAAATTATAGCCAAGGAATACCAGATTTTTCTTTATTTGATGGAAAAAAGCCCAAGCTTCTCATAATTGATGACTTGATGAGAGAATCGGATGGACGAATCGTTGATATTTTTACAAAAGGAAGTCACCATAGAAACTTAAGTGTTTTTTATATTACTCAAAACATATTTCATCAAGGCAAAGGACAACGTGATATTTCATTGAATACCAGCTATATTGTATACTTCAAAAACCCGAGGGATAAAACACAAATTCGCTACTTGTCACGACAAGTTTATCCGGAGAACCCAAAATTTGTAGATGAAGCCTACAAAGATGCCACTAAAGATGCTCATGGTTACCTTATGATTGATCTGAAGCAAAATACCGATGACATATGTCGTTTTAAAACTAAAATATTTCCTTTTGATGGGCATTGTACCGTATATGTTCCCAAGAAAGGGTTTAAATACGACAAGAATCAACACGTTTTAATCAGTTCCAAATAATGCATCCAAGAGTACACACATATAAACATTTACTTGAAGCACTGCAGTTACTTAAACCAAAGTATCGCACAGCGTTGCTAAAATCTTGTGAAGATGAAGAAATTAATATTATTTGTGAGTGTATTTATAACGTTTTAAAAGGGAAAATACCACTGGAATCAAAAGATAAATCAAAACTAAACAAATATAAAGACACATTACGAAAACTAGTTTCGAAAGGGAAACACAAATTGAGGAAAACTGTTATTATTCAAAAAGGAGGTGCATTTCTACCTATTATATTAGGTGCAGTTTTAAGTGCCTTAGTAAGCTCCGTAACATAAAATAAAATGGAAAACACAAAAAAAATGTTGTTAGTTGAACCAGACTTTATTGAAAGACTCAAACGAAATGATAGCCAACCCGAAAATGTATCATCTCGCCTAGACGGAGAGATGCAAAAAATCCTGAAGAGTAAAATTAATGATCGTGAAAAGTGGGCATTATATTCTCAAGCACTACAACGATTTTTGCACTTTATTGAATCAGATCGAAAACCATTTAAAATACCAATAGTGATGGAGGGGTTTGATCAACTCAACGATGAAAGTAAGGATTTAAACTTAAAAGTAAACAAAAAGGAGGAGGATGAAAATTATGAATCAGTTGCAAATAAAACACTACCAGATGGTGATGTTTCTGCAGTTACTGCAGCTACACCGTCTGGTACAAAAAATCCAGAAACTGTACTATTCAGTCCATCTCGTATTATAGATAATTTACCAAAATCATATGAGAAAAAAACCAGAACATTATTGACTTGTATTGTGTCAAGCAGACCAAAAATATGGTGGAAAACAAATGGTGAAGTTGTAATAAACAATCGAACTATTCCAAACAGCAATATTCTCGATCTGGTAAGCGATACGGTTAGATCTCTTAAACGCCCTAAGCCAACAGGATGGGAAGAGTTTGCTTTATTTTTAAGAGATATAAAAGTTCCTACGTCTTGTATAGGTAATCCTACTAATCTAGAATTTATAAATAAACCTCAATCGAGTGAACCTCACGCATCATCTGCTCCATCAAGTGCTCGATCGTCATCGTCATTTAAAGACACAAGCGCCAGTACACCTCTTTCAAGTGTACTGCTCAAGGCAAACAAAAAGAAACTAGATTGGGAAAGATGGAGCCCTTATTAGACATTCATGCAATATACTACGATGTATCTAATCCAGCAGGCTACAGTAGTTTAAATAAATTAAGTAAACAAATGAAAGGACGAATGAACAAAGACGAAGTAAAGAACTGGTTACAATCTCAAGAAACGTACACACTGCATAAACCGGTTCAAAGGCGATTCACAAGAAATAGATACGTCTTATCTAACTTTAATGAACTCTGGCAAGCTGATCTGAGTGATATGGGTACTTACAGTCAATATAATGATGGATACAAATATATTCTGTGTGTTATTGATGTGTTCAGTAAATATGCTTTTGCGAGAGCTATGAAAAAGAAAGATGCCACAACCGTTATAAATTGTTTTGAAAGCATATTTACTGAAGCCAATTCTACTCCTCGTCACATCCAATCTGATAAAGGCACCGAATTTGTTTCAAAGGCAGCAAGGGATTACTTTAGGAGCAAAAACATTAACTACTATACTACTAACAATCCTGACATTAAAGCAAGTATAGTAGAAAGGTTTCAAAGAACTCTTAAAATGAAAATGTGGCGTTACTTTACTCATAAGAATACATACAAATATATAGATATTTTGCAAGAACTTCTTTATTCTTATAATCACAGTTATCATTCTAGTATTAAAATGCGCCCTATCGATGTAAATTTTGATAATATCATGACTGTTTGGTGTAATTTGTATAACAGAAAAAAGGATAGACAACTTACTTTGGAAATCACAAAACTAAATGTTGGTGATCATGTTAGAATTACTAAATATAAACATATATTTCAAAAGGGTTACGAAACTAATTGGAGTGACGAAATATTTAGAATTGATTCAATAATAAACCGCTTTCCACGAGTTGTGTATACGTTAAGAGATTTAGAAGGTGAGCCTATCGTTGGTACATTTTATTCTAAGGAATTACAAAAAGTGACTTATCTCCCCTCCATTGATTATAAAATTGATAAAATAATACGCTCACGTGGGGTTGGTGCCAGAAAAGAAGTACTAGTGAAGTGGCGAGGTTATCCTAACAAATTTAATTCTTGGATACTCGCTTCAAGCTTAAAAAAAATATGAGTGAAAACAGCTTTTATATTACATTGTTAAGTAACAGTTCCTCGGACTACTATACCGATAATACGACTGCACACTTCTTAACCAAATTACCCAGGAGTATAAAGTTGGAAGGAGAATGGGTAGTTGGCTTAGTAGAATTTCAATACCCTTGTTCAATGTACAATGTTCAAGATCATGAAAATATGATTTATTTAAAAAAGAAAGTAGTGTCACCCACTGACAAGATAGCCAAAATTGTAGATATAAAAACTCATATACCAGCAACTACATATGACAACGTTGACCATTTTATTCAAGCTTTTAATGACAACCCACAACTGAAAAATAATGTAAAGTTTAGATATGATAATCTAACCAAAATGGTTGGGGTAGCAACAATTAATAACGATATAACTTCTCTTATAACAACCCCAATACTAAGTCTACAGTTAGGTTTTAAACCGAAAACAAATTTACGGCAAGTTTCATTTGGTAAAAATCCTGTTAATTTGTATTTGGGCTTACCATCACAATTATTTGTTTATACAGACATCATACAACCACAGGTAGTTGGTGATGTTATAACTACGTTGCTTAGAATAATACCATTAGATCCAACAGAATTCCATTATGGAGCATATAAAACACACATTTTCTCACCCGCTCATTATGTACCTGTTTTACGTAGAGAATTTGATACTATGGAAATAGATATAAGAACAACTACCGGTGCAAGAGTGCCATTTCAATTCGGAATTTCCTGCGTGAAACTACACTTTCAACGGCTAAGATGAATTATAAAAGATCATCTCACTCTTGTCCCTACGATCATTATTATACCCATCAAGCTGGTTCTGGTATAGGAATTGTCTATAAAGGTGTTCCGTTTCAGCGAGGGCATGGGATTGGAAGTTTTTTGGGGGGACTGTTTAGGTCAGTAATTCCTTTGTTGTCTAGTGGTTTTAAAACTGTTGGAAAAGAAGCGTTAGATGCGGGGGTTGGTTTGTTATCTGATATGGTAAATTCACGCCCTATAGATAGTTCAGTTAGGTCTCGATTTAAAGAAGCTAGTGCTAACTTAAAAAGAAAAGCTGATGAAAAGATCGATTCTCTGATGTCGGGATCTGGGTATAAAATGTCAACTAAGAGACGGGAACCTCTCATTACCTTGAAAGCATCGCGCCGAAGAGGAGCTAAGAGAAATAAATATAGTGACGATATATTTTCAAAGTAAATCATGTCATTCCTACACAATCATTCGTGTGAATGTGCAAAATCTGAGTTAGATATATTTGCCCTGCCTTCGACACAGACAAGTATTGAGAGTGGACAGTGGGTTCATTATAAACCAATCTCATCTTTAAGTGATGATGGTCCTATTGAGTTTCAAGTCCCCGGTTCAGGTGATGACTACATTGACTTATCACATACATTATTACATATAAACGCCAAAATATTAAACCAGGATGGTACAAAGTTAAAGCCTGATACTCAAGTTGCCCCCGTTAATAATTGGTTGCACTCCCTTTTTAATCAACTTGACGTATATTTAAATCAAAAACTAATCTCGCCACCAAACAACACATATGCTTACCGTGCTTACATGGAAAATCTACTTAACTATGGACCAGCCGCTAAAAAAACTCACCTTACTTGTGGGTTATGGTATGAAGATACAGCACATTATATGGACACCGTTGACGCAAATAACAAAGGATTTCACAAAAGGATGGAATTTGTTACAGATAGTAAACAAGTTGAAATGATTGGACATTTACATGGTGATATGTTTAACCAAGAGAAGTTTCTAGTGAATGGTGTAGAAATGCGTGTTAAGTTAGTGCGATCAAAAGAATCGTTTAATCTTATTTGTCACCAAGATAAGAAATTTAAGGTACAAATAATGGACGCTAGTCTCATAATAAGAAGAGCTAGAATCAGTCCAAGTGTTTTGTTAGCTCATCAGAAAGTGCTAGCATCAACAACTGCAAAATACCCTATCACAAGAGCAGAAGTAAAGGTACTTACAATACCGTCAGGAATACAGGGTAAAACTTTAGATAACATATTTCTTGGACAAGTACCTAAAAGATGTATAATTGGTTTTGTATCAAATTCATCGTTTAATGGTAATTTTGCATTGAACCCTTTCAATTTTCAAAATTATAATATGAACTCTTTTAGTTTATTTGTAGATGGTCATGAAATTCCTTCTAGAACATTACAACCATCATTTAGTTCTGGTTTAATAGCATCAACATATCATACTCTATTTTCTGGGACTGGTATTCACTTCCACAATGAAGGTAATGCAATAAGCAGAACCGATTACGGGGAAGGTTACTGTTTGTTATGTTTCGATTTGACGCCTGACCTGTCAGCCAGTTCTACCTCACACTGGAACCTTGTAAGACACGGAAGTGTTCGGATAGAAGTTCGTTTTGATAATGCCTTGAGCACTACTATTAACTGTATTGTGTACGCTGAATTTGATAATGTTATTGAAATAAACAAAAATCGTGATGTATCTGTAGATTACAACAGTTAAAATAAATATAAATACAGTGAAATTAACAATTAATCTCATTTCTTCTTAATCTGTGTTTGTAACATCATCGATGAATGTATACATATTTTATTTATTATGGATACTAATGAAATTCAATATTGTATGAAAAAAATTAACCCTAGATTTAAATCAAATGTTTTTGCTGCTAACCGAATCCCTATTTGGGTTGCTCGTCCAGTTTTTATTGTAAGCAATTTGGACCCTGATTCGAAACCAGGTTCCCATTGGGTTGCAATGCATATTGATGCTAAAGGTGTAGGGGAATACTTTGACTCATTTGGTCGGAAACCTACTGGTTATCATAAGTTATTTTTGAATAGAAATGCAAAACGGTGGTTTTATAACCAAAGACCACTTCAAAATCATTTTACTTCAGTTTGTGGCGAATATTGTTTAGTTTATTTATATTTTAAGTATCAAGGAAAAACTATGAGCGATTTATTGAGTTTGTTTTCTGAGAATTCTCTTTGTAACGATTTAATTTTAAGAAATATGTTTAAGTCAATTTTTGTGAAATAAAACAATATATATATACTAAACTGATTTTTTTTATTTATAAATAATACCTTAATTATACCTTATTTACCTAAAAATAGTGATTACATTACAACAAATTTTTTCCTTAAAATAACAAACGTAGCTTAGTGATTTTATATTAAAGGGTGGAGACTTTTATACATTTGCAAAGGGAAATAGATCAATATGATTAGGCTACAAAACAAATTACAACATGTGGTTATAAAACGAGTCTTAACAATTTTGAATAACAAAAAGTTGTTGTTTAAGCAGTAAGAAATATATAATACTAGTAGTACACAAGGGTATGTTATAAAATATTATCTAATGTCTTATATAATAAATACAGTTTTAACCTAGTATTAAAACTACACAAACACTTAGTTTACTTTTTCGTATTGTTTATAAAATATTTCACGCACGTGTCCTTCGAAGCTATGTCTTTCGTCATGTTGTATATAACATCACGGACAGTCTCAAGCTGTGGATCTTGCTCAGTTGAGATGTAAGATTTTAATCTCACATCGGCGTGCTTCCAGTGCTCTTCTGGTGCGATGTTCCTAACTTTTTCAAGATCGTATATTTCTATTTTAATAAGGTGTGATGCATACGCAGCATCGTCTTTACCCGAAGATAGGTAAGCAACACCGGTATGGGAACTTTGCGACACACTGGAAGATCTCTTCACTGGTTTCACTTTTTTCTGCGGTTTTTCAAAGAAGCTCTCGATACTATTTGCAGGACGTTTCTTCGCTATGGCTTGTTTCACTTTAAAACCGAGTGTGCCTTCTTCATCACTCCCTGAATCATCATGTTCAGGTTCAGGGTAATAAAAATTCTTGAAAGTGTTTTCCGTGAACTGTAACAATATTCAACAATAAGTTATACATCCGATTAACACACTTAACAAGTAACACGATGAACACAAGTTACAGAAAAAAAACACTGTTAAACAAATAGTACATAAAAATACTACATACATATTTTATAAAAAATAGTACATACTTACATTTGCCATTTTTTATAAGCACTGTAGCACGATTCAACACTATGTCACTGTACACTGAGAGAGCTCTGGTAACAAGCACGACTCGGTTCTGAATACTTATAGATCGTCACTGTCCATCGGCTTTTATAAGGATGTGACAATAGATTACCGTTAAAATCACGTTTCGACTAGTTTGTACCGCGCCCAACAGCCACCAACAAACAGTAATAAAATTTATAATAGACTTTCGAATCTTTTGATGATTCGGAGAAGAAACCTGTCATAAATCTTTACAAACAATATGGACCCAACAAACAAATTAAAAAATCAACGAGTTTAGTTCAGCCCACTACAAATACACGTTAGTACAAGTTACAAAGTTTATTCAGGTATTTTCTTAAGCATCTATTCAAGAACATAATATTTGGCGAAATAAATAAATATGCAAAAATAGAACTCGTATTTTTAACTTACAGCTTAAATAAGTTAGTATAGTTTTGAAGCAGTTATTACTGTATAAAATACCGCATTACTATTGTAAGATTAGATTCATATTATCCTTATGCTACATGCAATATTTTTACATAGAACTTTCTCCTTTTTGAAGTCGGTTATTACAAAAAAGAAATGAAAGTAACATTGAGTACGTAGTCAAATTTATGCAAGGTTAGGTTAGGTTAGAACAGCGTTCTTAAGACCAAAACAACTGTGCTGTGCTCGTAGCTGGTTTTAAGTAGGTAAGTATATAAAGCAGTTCTTCAAAATTAGTTTTTGAAGTTAAGTGATAGTTAAGTTAGAAGTAATGTTAAGTTGAACAAGATAAAATATATAAATAGAACAACGTTCCAAATGCAGCATATGTAGTGAGTAACAAGAGACATACTTTGAAGTAAGGCTACCTGAAGTTAAGTAGTCAAGTAACGTATCCTGCGTTAGCTGGGCGTAGTCCTGTAGCTTAGGTTAGGTTAGGTTAGAATTGTGATCTAGCATAGGTTAGCTTAGATTAGTGATACGTACACCGTAGCACATATCACGTAGTAAGAAACCTGGAGTAAAGACACGATGTGAGACAGGCTGCGTTGAAACAGCGATTCCAATAAGAACCAAGGTGACGGACCTAGTCTGATAGTTTAGGTATGAGATGTTTAGGTATTTGTCCAGCTTTACCTAACGAATGTTCTTAAAAGATGTATACCGTTTGCAAAGGAAGTTGTAGACAGTTGTAGCCAAAGAGAAATATAAAAGAGGGAAACAATAGTAGACCGTAATAAAAGTGAGCTCGGCGTCCGAGAGGGCAATAAAACCCGAGCTCGGATAGACAATAGAAAAGGGTCGATGGGTCGGGGAAGGTGTTGCATTGTTAGCGTAGGGCGTTCTGTAAGTCTTGACAGAGCTGTCTGAGCGTCCTGGGACCTATTCCAAACGCTCTAAGTAGGGGGCTATTTTTTTTTTTTTTTTTTTTTTTTTTTTTTTTTTTTTTTTTTTTTTTTAGGTTTGGTGGTCCGCCAAATCCGCCCTGGATGCCGCCCATCAGGCCCGTCCGCCCCGTATCGTAGTATCGGCGAATCCCTACTACTGTTGCGCTTGCACGCGATGGTGAAAAGGCGAAGGTGGTGCCGGTATTGGTTGGTGGTTGTATAGACGTAGCCCGAATCTGTTTTGTCCCTTTGTTTTGTATAGACGGGATGCATAAACGCATTTCCCAGCGTTTTTTTTTTCCCCTTAACGTGGTTCCATTACAATTGCTGTTTAAAAAGAGAGCTCTAAACGGATGGTGACCAACTTTTTCTTATTATTTAGTTTGCCAACAATTTATCGACACGAGCTTGATAAATTTAGATATTGCGGTACCTATTATGTACTGTAGTATTCAATGATGATATTAATTATTGAGCAATCGTGAAAAATGTTACAATTACAATTAGTTACAATTATTTATTTATTTATTATTTATTTATTTATTTTATTACATGTCACTTACAGTTAATACCAAGCATGACACATATTGTTTATATTAAAATTAAATTATATTCCATATTATACAATCATAAGTTTACAGGATCAAGATCTATTAGTTGCCTATAGAGCTCGCGAGTACAGTAGTCTCGAGGTGTCGCCCGGCTGTGGCTAGGAATCTCGATTCGGGAGTCGAGAAGTAGTGTTTCGTCGTGGTCCAGTATATCGTTAATGAGCCGCACTGCGGAGTGGAGTGGTGAGTGAGAGAGTGCCCTAGTGCGGGTGCGTGGTAGGGTAAGCAGAGACCGTTTCCGAGGACGTAGACCGTGCAAAGGCTTAGGAGGAACATTTAGGGAAATCTGTGATAATAGGTAGCAGTTGTAGATGTTACCTCGCAGTAGCCGAAGGAAGTAACGTACTAACGTAAGATTTCGTCGTGCCTCTAGAGTTTGGTATCCCACCATGCCCAGTACATATAGTGATGGGTACAGAGATGGATAAAAATAATACATTTTTTTGAACATAAATCTGGCGAAACTCTTTTGTACCTTTTCAAGTGTCAGTGTGTACTTGGCTTCATGCGGATTCCAAACGATAGCATTACTGTCTATTTTACTCCGTATAGATTCGTCATGTCTGTCTGTCCGTCTGTCCGTCCGTATGTCACAGCCATTTTTTTCCGAAACTATAAGAGCTATACTGTTGAAACTTGGTAGGTAGATGTATTCTGTGAACCGCATTAAGTGCATGATAAATATTGGGGGCTCCCCATACTTAGAACTGAAACTCAAAAAATTTTTTTTCATCAAACACATACGTGTGGGGTATCTATGGATAGGTCTTCAAAAATGATACCGAAGTTTCTAAAATATTTTTTTTCTAAACCGAATAGTTTGCGTGACAGACGCTTCCAAAGTGGAAAAAAGTTGGTCCCCCCCCTCTAACTTCTAAAATAAGAAAATGAAAAATCTAAAAAAAACATATGATGTACATTACTATAAAAACTACCAACGAAAATTGTTTTGAACGAGATCTAGTAAGTAGTTTTTTTTTTAATATTTTAATACCTAACTTTGCACCTAATTTATATGGGGCGCTATACATACCAGGTGCAAACTTAACTTAACCACTTAGGGATGGAAAGTGTTTGTACGGAACCCTCGGTGCGGGAGTCCGACTCGCACTTGGCCGGTTTTTTTTCCTCGAATTAGAATCAAAGTGAAAAAAAAAATCTAATGGTTTGTCGATATTGCGTGATGCGTGTGTAATATTGGCCGTAAACTTTCGCTTCGGTTTTCAATACTAAGATTTAATTATTTCATTTTCATATATTTTTTTATTATTATTATGGAATGCAATGAAATATATGTATGCTTTACAAACCTGTGATCCAATGATCAGTCTCACGGCCATGTTCGTGAATCGGATCATATCAATCAGTAGACTCAAGCTGTTCAGTAAAATCTGCAAACAAAACAATTGATCAGATACTTAGGTGTTTTATATATTTATTTATGTTTGTCTGTATTTAGTAGCAAATATGTTACCTACCTATTGTGAAATTATAACACATTTAGATGTTTACGTTCACGTGGTTATCAGTTAATGTAAAAGGATAAAACAATGTACCTATGTACCTGTTGATAATAGGTAGGTAATTAATGACTAATTATTATATTTATCAAACTACTGATATGATTATGAATTTATGACGTTCGCTACGAGTGATTCGGCAAATTTCCGTAAACTTTGTGTTGCACTCCCACCAAGTTCAAGACATTTGTATTAGAAATATTTGATGTCCACTATTGCCATTTTATTTTCCCGAGAATCATTGTTTATCTGCACCTCTAGCACAACTGTGACACGCGACTCTTTCTCGCGCGAAATATACTACCTATCTCTTTCTGCGAGCCTATGATGGTTGCTTTTAGCATGCGCTAAATAAGTGACAAAGCATACGTCACGTTTTGACAAAATGCGAGTTTGGGTGACAAATGCTTTGTCATTTATTTATCACGTGATAAACGCAACCATCACAGGCCCCCTGTACAGTACTGTAAGCACAGACTAAGAGAGTGACGGGTGATACTATGTCGCGCGACAAGAGTCGCAAAGCATAGTTGTGCTAGGCGGGCTGGTATAATCTAAACCTAAGTTATACCCGTGTGTAAATAAAGTAGTATAAGCTTCAAAGAAAAATATCACGCTCGCGGCGCTCGCGTTTTCATCTCGTTGTATTAAATGATCCATCCCTCCGACCGAAAATTTTCGCGTCCACCACGCTCGCGTTCTCATTTGTCCCGTCTCCCCGAAAAGATTCGCAATCAAAAACTCAATTTGGCGACAACTGATTCCTTGGGTACCGTACTAATACGCTACCTAGTAGGTAAAGACGTTTAAAAATAGTAGTGGATCCTATTGTGTGCTTAGTCCATATTTGGAGAATTTATTTTTAGGGGCCGTGTATGCTGCCTAGAGATTCATAAAAAAACATAAATAGATAAGTACTTACTCATTAAAGCTTTTGTGAGAGATATTTAATTATTGTAGTAAGCGGTTTACACTCACGTGAAATTGTCAGGAACGGCCCGACTTGTTTCGAACTCGTGTGGAGCTCTCTCCCTCAGGGACTGCTACCCGTACACCGGTGCGGCAACTTTGTCACTTTTGTGACGTTGCGCTTTATGTGTGTGTATTTTGTGAGCTCAAAACATGTCGGGCCGTTCCTGACAATTACACGTGAGTGTAAACCGCTTAATACAATAACCTAAATACTTATCACTTTTTTTTAAAACTTGTGTTAAGGCCAAATGCTTACCCGAATCCCATACACATTGTTTATGAACACACACTGTTCAACCAAGAGGAGGTAGCATCTGCTCAGCCATTTTATATGTTGGTGATCATTCACCGCTGCTGTCGACTGCCTTTTTGACTGCGTAAGTCTCGCTGTGTTTTCATAGTAAAACCAGTTTTTGTTGCAAATAGTATCGCTAAACTGCTGAGGCCCTGGTAAATGCCTGGTGGCGGAGTAACAATCCCGAAGCCGATCCACAATAAATTTCAGGCGAAACTCTATCTGCATAACGTGTGACATAAGATCTAGTGTATTGAATATTTTTAACAGCAAATAAACGTAACTTGTAGAATATACTGTTGGGATAAAATACCCGTAACTGATCAACCAGCTGCTGTAATCACTCACGCAAACTGTGATCCAAATAACAGCGAAATATATAATATATTTAATAAGTCTTTTCTTTATAGGCACATAATTGGTGATGGCGAAAGATTGGTCGATGTTTGCGTATTGACTGTAGTATTCGATATTTACCGATTCCCTCCCATACTTAAATACAAACACTAGATCTATTAGATATTGAACATAATCGAAGCACATCTGGATCGCGTCAGTCAGTTTAATAGACATATTAATATTTTCGTAGAAATAACGAATTTTGAAAAACAGCGTGTAGAAGTTTAAAATACCCAAGAGTGCAGCTGATATTACTGATTTAGTCACCATCCAAACAAACTGCCGCCGTGTCTTAGGAACCGTACAATCTAATGAAAATATACTTATTAATCTCGTTAGAGGTTTTAAAGTGTCTCGCATTTCAGCACTGAGTTCATTCGGCGACATAGTTCGAAATGTGGCCACTTTCATTTTTATAGTGAATAGATATTAACTTTTTATATATTGTACACCACTTCAGACAAACCACAGGTAGGGGAGCGTGGGGGAATTGGAGCCTACTAAGGCAAAAGTTCAATATAAGGCAAATGTATGGGTATTTTTGGATCTTTTTAATAGAAACTAAATCCTTAGTTATTTGACTATCATTTAATTACAGCATCACCGTTACATTATCAGGCATTTGGCGACAGATAAACTTTTTTCAAAAAAACAGAATCGCTCCCATTACCCGACTTTGCGGGAAATGAGAGCCTATAGATACCCATATGTGTAATGGGAGCTACTTAATTATTGAGTCAGCCTCAAAACATTAACTGTCAGCCTAAAATCTCATATTCATATAAATATTAACATAAACGTACGCGTAAATTAATTAACTTTAAGGATCCAAACAATAATAGCCTAATAATGTAATAAGCTCTGATTACCCGACTACCACCATCTTGAAATTTCATAAAATAATATTCCGAATCTAGCTTGTAATGAAATGATATGAATAGATACTCAAAATTGATAACATTAGCTATTAAATAAAACAGGTTTCATTATAACAAACATATTACTTCAACTTAAGCTGGCCGTTGAAATATCGTATTTTTTATAAGCGCGGAGCAAAAAACCGATAAGCGTCTGTGGTAACATAATGCGTGGCACTGGCGAGCTGAGCGAGCCAGGGGAACACGGCCGCACTGTGACGAAAACGCCCGAGCGGTAAATGAGTGAATATGAGCTATAGTTTTGTCTCTAGTCGCATCGCTCCTATTACCCGCCGGTCCCCATTACCCCAGGTTCCCCTATAACGATGGGTATCAAAAGTGTCTATTAGTCGCTGGGGCTGTGAAGTAATTCCGTTTATTAAGTTAAGTGAATTAATTATACAGGATGTTGAAAACACATCCATAGTTTATTTATTCTCGACATTGGTGTTTAGCGTTACAGTAACGAAATCGGAATAACACAAAAAGAGTACCTAGGTAGTAGGTACTTATTGATATTATTACTGTCAGCCATGAAACCTTGTTCTATATTATTAATTATTAATTAGTTCATCGTTTGAATAATTACACTGGTACACGCATCACTATTTTAAGTATGTACTCGAATGGGCTTTTGAGCGAGAACGAGAGGTCCGATGTAATGACAGAGTTGAACACTGTAACGTGCGTTGGGGTAAGATTGAACGGTTTTTACACGAGATGAGCATGTTTGTGCAAATAATATGAAGATTAGGTACAGGAATTTCTGTTTTTAGTAGAGGACATATTAATGTTTATATTTAAACAAAAACGAGGAAGTTACTAATAATTCTAGTACTTACGAAAAAAGTTTAGATAAAATTACACTCATGACTTAAAGGACAAGATTAAAAGGTTACGGGGAAATATTGATATCGTTTTCAAAATCGTTTATAAACGCCTTAGATAATTTTTATGTAGACAGTCCAACAGTATGTCAACGTAGTAGTTTAAAACTTTCATTCATATTTGAAAAGAGCCGTTATTTACCGCTTAAAATACGATTTTCTTAAAATGATATTTCAATCTTATCCCACTTTGAGATTAGATAGACAAGAGTTTCACTCTTTTCATAGAATACTAATAGAAAAGCCTTTAGGTCTGTGAGACCGCACGTAGGTTGTTAAGGGTTAATGAAAGAAGTTATACCGCTTCTACATTCTGAGAACCAGTTAGTTTTAAAAGCAGGTTAAGATGAAAACATCACTATTGCAGTCTTATCCTTCAAAATTAGCCGGTGCAAGATTGAAATGTATAAAATCTCGAGAAATAAGAAAGATAATTAAAATCCCCATTGGCAGGTAACTAAGATAACAATAACATACAATTGTATCAATATAAAATGTTTCTAGTGCAAAAGGAGTTACAAAATATGGGATAAGATGAAAAAACGTGATATGAGCGTAAAAAGAACCGCTGTTTTAAGCCCGTCTATTGTGAAGGATGGGAAACTACGGAACCCTAACACTGAGCGTGGCCCGACATGCTCTTGGCCAGTTTTTCAGCTAATTACCATAAAACCTTCAGCTGAGGTCATTCTTTCAGTCACACGTTTTGAATAGACGACAATGAGTGATATATATAGACCGTAATGTTTGATAACTAAAGAACAGCTGGCATAAAATGTTTTTCATGCAAACGTATCATTTACTGATTATATTAATCATGAAATTTATTGTCCTTACTCATGCTTGCGAGGCAATAACCGAACTAGTGATTCAGAATGCTTTGAAATGTTTGCTTGCGTATCTATTCCGTCGTTGATACGCTAGCCATAATTTGTCAGCCCTAAATAGTCGGGGTAGGTACTCATTTTTGTAATTTTATTATGAAAATAAATTAAATTCTGCTGTAGTCGGCTTGCTTGTATGCTCGTCTCTTCTTAGCTAGGTACCTACTTAATTGACCCAGGGAGCGAAGTGTCTATGTTTCAGCTTTCCTATGTCCGGATGTCTAGTTGTTCTCGCCTACAGGTCGCACTTCTCATTAATGCGTGTGAGTAAGTTCAATAATAATAATAAAAAAGATTCAGTTTTTCGATGGCTTTTCAAAATGGCGGTGAAATGGGTGTTGAAAACGTAACAAATTATAAATTCCAGCCATTTCGTATCAAACTCGCGATTAGGTATCGACTCTGTCGCGCGCAAATACTACATGTCACTCTTCTTTCAATACCGTGCGAACAAGACAGGTGATGCTGAGTCGTGCGACAAGCGAAATCGCCATAAGACATGCTGACCCCGCACCTCACAAGGTCACTAATATGTTTTATTGATTAATACAAGAAGTGTACCTCTAGGTACTTGAAGAAGTTGTAGAGCAAAGCTATCTCTAGAGTACCTAGACCACTGGAGTACTATATCTATGACTGGAGTGCACGGGGCCATCTGTTGGTCATAAGTCATAACACCACGTACAAGGTGCCCTCTAGGTCCACAGAGTGTGTCGAATTAGGACACCCTTACTTTACTGTCCATCACAAAGAATATAAGTATCACCTATTAAGTTATTACAACGTGGTAAATAAATAATTCACTCGATAGTACTTTTTATTATTGGGTACTTTGACCCACAATAATTTAATAAGTAATCAAAATATTTTCTTTGATCGGTCGGTGTCGGTACCTACATGCATTATTATTATTAACCGTGTATTTAATTGATTTGGTATACTTTTTCTGACAGCTAAAATAAAATTGACAATTTGACAGTTCACAATAAAGTTAGCTGAAGGGAACATTGCCTTCGAAACTCAATAAAAAAAAAAAAAAACCAGTCAAGTGCGAGTCGGACTCGCGCACCGAGGGTTCCGTACAAACACTTTCCATTCCTAAGTGGTTAAGTTAAGTTTGCACCTGGTATGTATAGCGCTCCATACAAATGAGGTGCAAAGTTAACGCAACCAATCCCGTTTGTTGTATGGGAGCCCCCTTAAATAAATATAATAAGCTATGCTGACGACATGGTACTGCTGAGCCCCTCGGTCGGTGGTATGCGTGTGCTGATTGAGAAGTGTGAGGCCTATGCTCTAAGCCACAACCTGCGCTACAATGTGCGTAAGAGTGAGTTCATGGTGTTCAGGGCGGGGAACAAGTGTCCATCTCACATACCACCCATTTGTTTGAATGGCGTACCACTTAAAAGGGTATTCAATTTTAAATATCTGGGGCACTTGGTCACCGATGACCTGCGCGATGATGCTGACTTGGAGCGCGAACGCAGGGCTTTGGCCGTCAGGGCCAACATGATCGCTCGGAGGTTCTCCAGGTGTACAGCGCAAGTTAAGATAACACTATTCCAAGCCTACTGTACTTCGCTGTACACCTGTAGCCTCTGGACGAGGTACACGCAGCGCGCTATGATTCAGCCAACTTTATTGCGAATTGTCAAATTGTTCATTAAAAAAAAACATTTTGAAAAAACCATGCAGCTTAGTAGAACCTACCGAAGTAAAAAGGTAATTGAATGGTCTCCGAAGAACTGTACCAAGCCTAATATTATATAAATTTTCATCAAATAACGTGACAGTTTTGAAGACAAGAGAGTTCTTCAGCCCAAAAAAAGCTAACTGTTATGTCAAATAATAATATAAAAAGTCAAAGATCATAAATAAAGAGAAAAAAAAATGCTTACGAATTAAAAATCAGAAATTGTTTTTACACACGATCCGACCAGATTCTGACGGACCGTGCGGTGGTCCGGTAGTCTGTGACGGCTTTAACCAAATGGCGAACACGCCACATTACACGACATTGCTATATTTGGTTGTAAAATTATCTAAATAAATAATAAAATTAAAATTTGATAGACATGTAAGACGTAAATCACTATAGAATCTAGAAAATGCCAAGTACTATTGGTGTGATTTTATTCTAATTTGTGGGCACTCTGTGGTGGTTGAGTTGAGTGTGAGTGAATGAATTGAACGAAACGAAACGAATTTGTATTTGTGACAGGTGAAGTGAAGCTATTTTATTTATCAATGAATTTACACGAGTTTTAAAGCTATACAAATATACAATTAAATGTTTTACTATTTATTCTGACTGTTTTTTTTAGTTAGTACTTTAAGCGAAATTTATTTTCATCTGTAAATCGTCTTGACCTGATTGGACTTCACCAGGCTTGACTAGGTAAGTTTTCTGTTTTAATGTAAATGTTTATTGTTGTAAATTGTAGATATTTTGCCCAATCTAAGTCAATTATTGTTTATAAAGGTCTCGTCCGACGCTCACACTGTCAACCAATGACCAAGACAAATTGGAGGCAATGTTTACTCATGAATAACAAACAACATAAATCAACTGCATTTAGTACATAACATTTTGCCGCACTCCACAGCACAAATTGTCGAAACCTTGTATTTATATTTTGTTAATTGTATTACAGGTTTACATTATGGGAGGTTGTCGGTGCACCTACAAGAATTGCACTGTCCGGTCGGATGGGAAGACTCACTTATTTCACTACCCAGTTTTTGACAAGATTCGGTGCCATGAGTGGCTCTCCAAAGCAGGCCGATATGATTTTCTCAAGTTAAAAGTGTCACAACTGAAGAACCGGTGCATATGCCAACATCATTTTGCAGATCATTGGTTTATGAATGATAATGTAAGTAACTGATATAATCATCTGATGAATTTGCTCAGTATGAAGGCTGTTATTAAATTACATGATGAGCATATTACAATATTAAGTTCTGGATATTTTAAAAGCAATATGATTATAGTTCGATCTGAGAGAAATCAATTTGGTTTAATCAGAAGAGTGATCTCTTGAAGTTATATAATTAAAATAAGCCTAAATAGAATAATATTTTTGATTAAAAGCTTTATTACTGAATGTGATATGGTGCAGAAATATCAATGTCTTGTTAAGATCACTTTAAAACTGTCATGACCTGTTAACATTTGTAAATTTTGCTCTGATGCCCGGCCCAGTATGCTGGAGTGACAGTAGCTATGAACAAGCTTCCTTGATGGGCTTTCTTGGAAAAGATTTAAAATAGTGAATTCTGTGGGACTTTGTTCAGTAGACAGAAGATTGTTTGCTGTGCCATCTATCTACATAATCAGATTAGCTGGATGATCTGGGGGCCCAGTAGTGCCCCCGCTAAGACGAGTCAAGTGAAGCGCAAGGGCATTAACTACATTTTCTCAAAGAGCTTCTTCGGTTTTTCAAACCCTCTTAACTTTGGTTTGGATGATAGCGGATAAACAAAATTCTCGGGTTTCATTTTCTTGTTATTCTCTAAACAATCCTGTTTTCTTAAATTCAAATTTGAACTTTTTTTATGGGTAAGCTATATTTAATAGTAAGCTGGCTGGTGATAATTCTAACACAATGGTATTTTGTTTTCAGAAAGAAAAACTAAAGTTAAAAGCAGTTCCGACTTTGGATGGACCTTATTGTGATTCTAGCAAGTTCAAAGACCCAGAAATGTCACAAAATATGTATGGTATATATCCATTGGTATGTGAAGTAGAAAATGATGACTTCATTGTAGATAGAAAGTCCAACTATAATTTAGTTTATGCAGATTTTTTAACCAACTCAGATATTGCACTTGAGCCGATGAAATATGGCTTAAAAGTTGAAGAGGATACTAAAAACTTCTTGGATATAGAAAACGTGACACCAACGACTAATAACAATATTACTGATATAAGTTATAATATACGGAATGCTGACACCACTGGTACCAATACCAAGTTAAACAGTAAACCCAAAAAAGATAGTAAACAAATCCAGGAAACAAAACTAGAAGTTCCTGCCTTAAGGATTGAGCAAAACAAGGGAAATATCTCCAATATTGTAAAAGTAGAAGCTCCATTACTGCATGTTCAACAAAACAATACAAATGTTAGTAATACATCAGCAGCAATTCAGCTGAAAAAGAATAGAGTAAGAATAATATCGGAAAAAAAGATAACAGAACCAGGAAAAAAGATTTGTGTTCCAGTTTCTAGTGCATCGTTTGAGGTAGTTAAGCCTTCTATGATTCTAAATATATCAAAGAACAGGGCTAAAAGTAGACCAAATAATACAATATGTCAGTCCAGTAATGCAAAAGAAGAACCAATATTGTTGAATAATTTAGATACAAGTATGGTTAATGAAACAAAGTTGTCAAACAATGACAAAGGAGACCCAGTTATGTTAAACAACATAGACCTAAATACTGGCAAAGAGGAAGAAGGTAATATTACAGAAATACTTAAAACAAATGCTCCTTATAAATTTGAAATTGATGTTAACCTCAATGAAGTTAGTCTGCCACCAAAATGGATACCTGAACCTGACCATAAGAAAACCACTACACGTTACAATATCAAAAATCAAATTACGCCTGAAAGAGTTGCTGCAATCCACGAAAAGAGAAGGTTTAATATGCGAGTTAAAGATATTATTGCAGAAGAGTTAAGCCGATTAGATGAACAGGGTTCAACTGATAGACTAGACGCTCTGATAACCCATTCCTCAAAGAAAAATATTAACAAGAGTAAAACAGGATCGGAAACAGTTCTTTCGTCATTATCGAAAGAACCTAGCCTTCCTAATGAGCATGCGTATATTGTACATTACTTAGAGGCGAGAATGGAAAGAATGGAAAACTTATTGTTAAACAAAATAGATCAAAATACTAAAAAGATTATTACTTTGCAGAAATCTCTTGAGCCACAAGAACAGACTGAAAAACCAGTCTCTAAGAAATCTTCAGCGACAAAAAAAACTAGTGATAAAGAACGTAAAAGGAAACTATATGAGGACATTTCTAAATATTTGTCTCCTAGTTCAAAAAGTTTGATTTATGAAGAGTTGTTTATTAATAAGTATGATCCTAACGAATCCAAATCTGGGCCTACACCACCTAAAAGGAGAAGGACTAGACGGTAACCAAAAATAATAGATAAATAACGTCGCTTGTAAGTGCTGTTTGTGCATAATACATTTATTTTTAATATTTACAATGTGTTTAAATTTAATACAGCTTGACAATAGATTTTCCTGTGTTTGCACCTTTGAATAAACCTAAAAATGCTTCAACTGCAGATTCAAATCCATTATAAATATGGTTCTTAAATTTTAGCTTCCCTTCTTTCACCCATTGTAAATTCTGTTGTATGCCTTCGGCAGTACGGTCAGCAAATCTATTTACTTGAAATCCTTCGATTTTTAACTGTTTTCCGACGATAAAGGTCTGAAGAAAAGTACCTGCAAAAATAAACGTTTAATTAATTATTAATTTATTATTTGTAGCAGAAGGTAGGTCACTAGGTACAACACGTCGAACTACTAAGATCTAATTAATTACTTTAAACGTGCTGTGTGAGGCATTATTCACACGGGGCACGTACATTCCCTTACGTTGAGTTAACGTGACCGTACGATTTGTATGGAGAATAGTACAGGCCCCTGGCGGTTACTTTGTAGAACTACAATTCTCCATACAAATCATTTACGCAGTCGCTAACGAGTACTGAGCACAGCTTCCCTATGATAAAAATGTGCGATGAGCGACGAGCGGACGAGCGCTGTGTCTCGTAACGGGATTTATTTATTTGTTTAAACTTAATTGCACAGATCAAACTAGTATAAATGGCGGACTTAATGCCAGTTTGGGTTCTGTTTCAAACGAACGGATATCAGGACATGCCTGCACACAATGTCGAACCGTGCTCCGCGTCGTAATGCGAAGGGCGCCTAACTGCCCGTCTACTCCAGCCAAAGTATGGAATTGATAAAAGTGCCACTGTTAAAGAAAAATATAAAATAGAGCCGCTAACTGAGTAGCTTAGCTACCCATTATCTCTTCAATCCCTATATTTGGTGTAGGTTTTGAGAATGACCGATGATGATAATGATCTAGGTAGGTAACCAATTTTTCACTAGGTACCTACATAGGTATATATTACCAAGCTGATGAACGCCTAAGCGTACCTACGTACGCTGGTGCGTTAGGCTATTAGCGCGATTCGGGGCAGATGGTGCAGGTTTAGGAATTAATAACTCTGCTACGTCCTTAGTCTTGTAGTTGGCTTCATGAAGGAATTCTGTGGCTAAATTAAGACTACATTTATTAAGGCGTTGTTTACCTGTCCGTTTCTTAATATCAGTTTCATTGAAGAGCGCTATGGCTCCGCACACCGCGACCCGCCCGAACTCGTTCATCTGTGCGATCACAGTGCTGCTGAGCTCCCCACCGACGTTGTCGAAATAACAATCGATGCCGGAAGGCGCGTGTTGCTTCAGAAACTGTTCTATGTCAACAGTCTTGTAGTTGGCTGCGTGGTCGAAACCTAGTTCGTTCACCAACCAGGCGCATTTTTCGTCAGAACCGGCGATGCCGATCACTTTGCAACCTGAAATCACATAATAAAGCACTACAGAAGGTGCTATATTATCTACCTATTGAACACCGCGTGAGAAATTTATTTTTTTCAAACATGCAATGAAATATTAACATTGTGTTGCTTATGTTATGATAGGCTTCGAAGTTTTGTGTGGCGAGAGGAGAGGTGCATAATGCAAATTGCTGACCTGCAAAGTGACTTTTTGTTTCAATATAAATTTGTGATAGGTACACATCACATCAAAACTCGGCAGTGTTTGCCGTGGGTATCAATGTAACTTGTTATAGTATAGGAATGTAGGGTTACAGGGTTAGGGTTACTCTGAAGTTCGATATTCAAAATTCGTGTCGCAGTGTGAGAGGCATACACGAATACAAACTTCAGATTGGCCCCTCTGAAGTAGTTGTCAATAGAGGTAGCGATAGCGATCGATTCGTCAATAACGAAGTCGCGCAGATATGAGATAAGTATGACAAATTTAAACTTAATAGCACGACAATACGAAGTCTCGTGAGTGA
This sequence comes from Apotomis capreana, assembly GCA_947623375.1. Lineage (NCBI taxonomy): Eukaryota > Metazoa > Arthropoda > Insecta > Lepidoptera > Tortricidae > Apotomis > Apotomis capreana. The sequence goes on from OX392512.1 coordinate 18,690,984, forward strand.
ATCTGTAGTCTGCCACCTAAAGTATGCCTAAAGGATACTTTTTTTCTTTACCCTACCTACGTCCCTAAGCAAAAAAGTGCCTGTCAGTAGGTACCTAAGATCTTTGCAATCTGTCCGACATGCGAGCCGACGGCGCCCGCCGCTCCGGACACTACGACTGTCTCTCCCGACTTCGGCTGGCAGATCTCGGTGAACCCGAAATAGGCAGTGTTCCTGGAATAGACACGCTATTAAGGTAAGATAGATTTGGGCTTCGACACTTTTGGTGTATAGTATACTAGCAAGTCGAATGTCTTCTCTGCATTTGAAAACCACATTTGGGATGAAAACAATTTAGGTATGTACATACATAATTTAGGTATGTACATGGTAGGCATTTGTTTGGCAATAAATGGCGCGCAGTATATTTAGGGCCATGACATTATGGCTCGCCTGAAGCCTGAAGCAAGGGTTGAAGATCTTGGTAAACCTAAAGTAGACACAGAATTAGAGACTTCAGAAGCCTCGCTTTTGTTCTTTGTAACAGGCATCCTACACTACGTTTACGTTTAGCGATTCGCCGTCTCCACTTTAGAACGCGTTGTCCCAGTGGCCGTCGGCTTTACGACAAATATGAAATATGACCATGCCACTTCGGCTTGCTGATTCACAGAGCTGTGTCGATGATCTTGGTTCTCAGCAGAATTAGTACTTCGTTTCGAAGTTAGCCAACTTGGCGTTCTCTGGTCGCGCTATGGTAGGCATGCGACCTCCAGCCCGTCCAGCCAAAGTGGCTCATGACTAGAGCACTTACGGGATAATCTACTTACCCAACAATTCCACACGCCCCCAGCCCCAACGCAACATGCAAGGCTCCGAAGTCGGGTAGGCGGTACAAATACGGTCTTTGACCACAGAGCTTGGGGTTCTCTGGTCGCGCTATGGTAGGCATGCGACCTCCAGCCCGTCCAGCCAAAGTGGCTCATGACTAGAGCGCTTACGGGATAATCTACTTACCCAACTCTTCCACACGCCCCCAGCCCCAACGCAACATGCAAGGCTCCGAAGTCGGGTAGGCGGTACAAATACGGTCTTTGACCACAGAGCTTGGGGTTCTCTGGTCGCGCTATGGTAGGCATGCGACCTCCAGCCCGTCCAGCCAAAGTGGCTCATGACTAGAGCGCTTACGGGATAATCTACTTACCCAACTCTTCCACACGCCCCCAGGCCCAACGCAACTGGCAAGTCTCCGAAGTCGGGTAGGCGGTACAAATACGGTCTTTGACCACAGAGCTTGGCGTTGTCTGGGTGCGCTATGGTATGCGTTCTCCACCCGAAGTGGCCCATCACCAGGGTGCCTACAGGGTAGTCAGGATTCTTGCTTTTCGTAACTCTGAAAATATATACATTTGATATCATACATTTCATATCAACTTTTGTAAACTTAGGAACCTTTATATTTCGCCATACTGTTATTTTTCTCTAAGAATCTATTAAATTCCTTTAAAAAGTTAAATTTAAAGTGCGTGTGTTTGTACGAGTAGATACGTATTTCGAGCATAAGTATCAAGTTATAAAAAATAGACAATATTTTTAACTCGAGAACCTCCCGCAAAAAAAAAAACCACGGGGCCCGCGGTTAGATCATCCTATTTAGTTACGCCGCTGCTTCTGATGTAGTCGGGTAAAATGTATTTCGAAACCATTTAAAATTAAATACAAGTGTTTGCTAACACAAGGACCGCCTAGTTAAATGACGCATTTTCGACAGATGGAGTTATCCATTTTAATCATAAATTAAATTTCTACGCTCTGTCACGCTAATTAAGTTTTCCTTTTATTACCTATACTTACCTACAGATCGAAAATGTTTGATGATTTATATTTCTTAACACTTGCTAGAATACTGGCCCTTTTACCGTGGCAATAATTCTTAAGCAGGCTTAAGCAGAACAACATTCAAGAATTTCAAGATGCTTCTTATTCTTTATGAATATTCGGGGGGTTAAGAAGACCCACCCTTCATGGAAAAGTTCTCGATCAGCTCGAAAAATTAACCGAATACCGCTGGCGACTATTATTCATTATTAAGACATATCTACTGCCAACCTACTGCATTGTCCTTGTGAAAAATTGTAAAGAACATGATCGAAATAGAAAACGAAAATAAAGATATTTTGTCAATGGTGACAAAATGCCCAAGAGAATATAATAATAATAAATTTCAGTCCCGGTTCTTTGGATAGGTAGGAATTCTCAGGAATTAAGTACGGAACCATGACTTCCTGAAAGCATTGAGTGCCTATAGGTGCCAGTGCCACGCAGCGTCGTGGGGGTACCTATTCTATTTTAATGGGCTAGCCGAGCCGATGGAAATCGTGATCTAAGTATCATAGATATATACCTAGCCACTGGTACCTACTTACGTAACCACTACTACTACTACTTAACCATGTAACAGTAACACGTAGACTTGAATCTTATCTTTTCAGCGTCAGACTGGTTAGATCATATAATATGATAGTAAGTATATACATATCATGCAGTGATGATTGTGATGAGTAAAATTTACCTTGCTATTTGACCTCCAATCATGTCGCACGGAAAGGTATTGCCAAGTTTTACCCTTTGATATGGATCCACACTTATGTACATTGCTTCCGCTAGAAATTCTAGAACGAGAAATATCGGACTTAGTTCGTTATAAAAAACTAAACAGGCTACCGTTAGGTACTTAAACAGTTGTATGTTAATAACATTTATTTGATTTTAACATAGCTGAGTAAAAAATCGACTGCAGTTTTCTGCTTTTTATTTTTTCGAAAATGGGCTATGGGTTGAAGTGAAAATAAGAGTGATTAACACGTGGCTTAAAGCCATTATGACAAAAATATAATATTTGTACTCACTGGCTTCCCTCGCTCGCTCAAATAATCACTTTGTATCACAATGGATTGGTTTAGCCCCGGATCATGCTATCTACTAATTCCATGTTATACCTACTCATTACCTAGTGCGCGGGAAAAAATCCCTGGACAGGAGCACTTATGGTTGAATTTTAGTTTACTTACCATTTTCTTTAAGGTTCCCCAACTCTTCTTCCACTATTATAAAATTTTCTGGCTTCGGTACTCCCACAAACGGAGTTGACACTACATATTTTTTCGCGACCACCATTTTAATAGTTTACTTATATGATTAGAGTAGCTCGAATAATAAACAACGCCGGTGTAGATATATTTTTATCAGAACAGGTTTTGCAAGTCATGTAGATAAAGATAACGAATGGCGTGCGCGCTCTTCTCACGCCTACTATGTTTGGGTACACGGAACAGAATGGGTAACTTGTCTTTGGGGACTTTGGGTCAACAGAACTGTCCCATGCGTTGTTATACCAGATGGCGCTGCGTAGTCTTAGACTCGACGTATTAACTTTGCCACGACATCTATTAAAGAGATAGGGAATAAGGCAGATAAGTAGGCATTTTAAGGATATGTCTAGAAGTAAGCTGTTTCATAAAGATGTTACGTGCCTTTAGAAATACAGTACCAGATGGCGTTACTGGGTGTTTTCACAAGTCGTTGTTCATTTTCTGTTTTTTTTTGCATTTGGTAAAAATTATGTTATTCTGACCGGAACTCTTGAGCACTATTGATTTTAGTAGCAGAAAAAAAGCGTCCCAATTTCTCCGATTGTGTGGAAGTAACGTAATGGAGAAAATTGGGCAAGTGCGAGTCCGACTCGCGCATGAAGGGTTCCGTACCATAATCTATAACAAGTTTGTTGTATGGGAGCCCCCCTTAAATATTTATTTTATTTTAATTTTAGTATTTGTTGTTATAGCGGCTATAGAAATACATCATCTGTGAAAATTTCAACTGTCTAGCTGTCACCGTTCTTGAGATACAGCCTGGTGACAGACGGACGGACGGACGGACAGCAAAGTCTCAGTAATACGGTCCCGTTTTTACCCTTTGGGTACGGAACCCTAAAAAGCATAGGTATCTTAACTATTAAGACAATTTTTTGTACTACTCTGTCGTGTTACGGTAAAAGGTCGTATCTTTATAGGTACGGATTTAATAGTAAGATAAGTCCTTTTAACGTAGCATGGCAGACTAGAATGAAATGGTCAGGATTCCGAGTCAGAATAACATAATTTCTTTTCCAAATGCAAAAAAACCAGAAAATGAACAACGGTTTGTGAAAACGCCCTAATACTATGGCGTCTAGAGGGCAATGTATTGCTACTTTGCCCACGATGACACTTTATTATTGACCTTGAGAATGTAAGGAAACGTTATTTACTTAATTGTACCATAATTTGAAGTGTAATAACGTAGCAATCAATAGCATAACTTACCTATATCTAATATGGGGTCTGATATTACTATCAGAGAAGTATTAGTACATAGGTATCCTATCTTTCTAAGAGGAATTCGACCAAACTTATTGTCTTCATACAAATATTGCTACCCATAATTACCATGACGTCACGATTCTATGTAGAGCGTTTTTAGCGCTCTCTAGCGTAGGAATGTTCAACATTGACCGTCATTTTTTACTTTTAGAGCATTCTAAGTGTCGTTACGTCCCATATAGACATTTGATCCCAATAAAAAATAGAATCGATTTGCATCCTCAAAAAAAAAATCTTCGTCATGCCTATTACAAAGACTCGAATAGCCACGACATGATGGAGGGGGAGGCTGGTACACTACCGAGAAGTATCATAATTTCACTTGATTTATGAGTTCATTACTTTCAGAAGATAAGAATTTGACGCTGGAAATCTTTAATATATAATTACAGGAATTCAAAATAAACTTAAATGACTACCCTACCCTTGAAAGCTATGCAGTTTTATGAGCATGAATTATATTTTAAGGTTCATATCTGCTCTCATAGCTCTCTAACGTCCTAATGCCTTGATCACACGTATATAATATACCGAGACAGTGCTCTCGTCCCTGTCACACACAAGACAAACGGGCGAGACAGATCACTGTCTCGCCCTCGCCACTGCTTTCGTTAGGTGTGCGTGCTCCATAACCGTGCTCATAAATCCGATGCCTATACATCAGTACGTATTTAGTTAGTTATAGAAACTAGTGCATACGCCACATCTTGGGATTTAGGTAGCCGACCCCGATTGAGAATTCATTCTCTACAATATGGGACAAAGGCTAGGAGGATGATGATGATGATAGAAACTTAGTAGGTATACTGCAAAAAATCCGGTCAAGTGCGAGTCGGACTCACGCACCGAGGGTTCCGTACAAACACTTTCCATCCTTAAGTGGTTAAGTTTGCACCTGGTATGTATAGCGCCCTATACAAATGAGTTCAAATGAGGTGCAAAGTTAACGCAACCAATCCCGTTTGTTGTATGGGAGCCCCCCTTAAATATTTATTTTATTTTATTTTTAGTATTTATTGTTAGCGGCAATAGAAATACATCATCTGTGTAAATTTCAACTGTCTAGCTATCACCGTTCTTGAGATACAGCCTGGTGACGGACGGACGGACGGACAGCGAAGTCTCAGTAATAATAATAATAAATTTATATATGTATTATGCGCCTGAACTAGGATTATCCTATGTATCAGTAATAGGGTCCCGTTTTTACCCTTTGGGTACGGAACCCTAAAAATTACTTTTTAATCTTTTTACGATGTACCTACCTACGGTATGTGTGCCTACTAATATATTTTGATTGAAGTCTATTCAATTTAGTCATTTCATTTTAGTCTACTTACACAATAAGAAAGGGTATACATTAAAGAGACGGAAAATTTTACAAATTAAAAACAACTTTCTTCTCCATAGCATTTATTGTTCGAACAATATAAGCTAAGAGCTATGACCTTGTAGCGAATTTCTGCTTCCACCTTTAACTGAAAAAGAAAAGGAAATCAATGTTATTTTGCCATCTGCTCGATTTCATCATTATAAATTATCTACCTATGTATATCTTCATTTGTTTTGTCGTATCAGAAAGCGAGACAGCAAGGTTACGCAACCGCGTGATAAACATTAATTTCTAGATAAACAATCAGGACATAGTAGGTATCTAAAATTAAAACCAGCTTGGTGGCGCTGAGACAATATTTGTAAATTAGGTAAAGCATGAACCTAAAACTCAAGAGGACTGCCGTAAGGTTGACCCTTCTTTTATAGACAAACGATTCAGTTCATAGACATTTGATCGAAAGCATTTTTCTCTGACAACATCAAATATTTTATTATTATAAAACAAATCTAACCTAATTTATAGCAAGAATTATGAAAAATGTACAACTGCAGGGAAAAAAAATCGATGAAATGAAACATTTGTCTATAAAAGGGGATCCCCTTCCCCTCCCGCAGACTATGGGAGCGTCACGAACGAATTTGCCAAGATCTTTTATTGCCCTTTTTTTAACAGACTTCAAAAAAAGGAGGAGGTTCTCTATTCGAACAAATTTTTTTTTTTTTGTGTGTATGTTACTCGATATCTCCGAGAACCGTGAACCGGTTTTCAATTTTTTTTTTTAATCGAAAGGGTATAACTCCGATTTGGTCCCGTTGGCACTAAGTCAGGATCTGATGATGGAATCTTGGAGAAATCGAGGGAACTCTTCAAATGTTATAGGGACATGTACGGCGCTTTCGGTAATTTATTGATAAAGTCAAGAATTTACATTCAGTAAATAGGATTTGATGTAAGTAAACTGATGATGAACACCACAGATGGCCACTAGAACCACTAAAAAGCAAAAAAAAAATAATTTTTAACAAAAAAAGAACCGACTTCAGTAAAACTAAAAAACCAAAAATAACCCATTCAAGTACAGATTACATTTGACTCACCCTTCGAAGTCGGTGCCAAACCTCGCGTAAACTATAATATAACTATAAATATAAGAACTGAGTGGTTTGGGATCGACTTCGAAGGGTGAGTCAAATGTAATCTGTACTTGAATGGGTTATTTTTGGTTTTTTAGTTTTACTGAAGTCGGTTCTTTTTTTTGTTAATTATACTCGCGTACCTACCTACTTTAATCCGACAATCATAATTTCACAGACAAAATCACAATAACGCACTTTTTAATCCTGTACCACAATTGTATACTCTATGGTACCCCCGCTACAGAACTTTAATATTCATAAGACATCTCTCTACTCAACTCAAATAATTTCAAAAAGAGAACATCAGCATATTTGATTTAAAGTAAAAAAAGGTTTTTCTGTGTTTTGCTCGTATAAAAAGTATCGTATGCAACAGTTACATAATTAGGTCTTAAAATCTCTTACTTAGGCCACTCGGCAAGCATCGTACTCGCAAACGCGGTACTCGACATGAAGAACCTTCATTGTGTAACGATTGCATAAAATACTATTCTCAAACACTTACGGTGTTGGAGCTACCATGGCGGCTGCAGTCAACTTCGATATTACGCTACCAGCAACCAAGTTGCCGTAGTAGGCCTGGGCAGCAGCAGCCGTGGTGCCGGCGCCGATACCGGCCGATCCGAAGCCCAGCATTGGCGCCACCAACGGCGTCAGCAGGCCACCCGTGCCGTAGATGGCGACACCTCCGACAGCTCCCACTACAATGGCAGAGAGAAGCCCCATCCTGAAAGATTAGATTACGGAATGTGTTAGCGAAATAAGAGAGGCTGCTTGTCGCGGGAGATATATCTTATTTTTTTAATTTAATTTATTGCAGGAAAGAAAATTTATCATACAGTAGGCGGACTTAATGCCATGTGGTATTTTCCCAGTGAATCTTCGGACATAAATTTCAGCTTAAATGTATCTTCGTCAGTGTCAGCACATCTCGGGAAAAAAATTTTTTTTTTTCACAGTCCTCAGTCCTCACTGTGCCACTTGTTTATATTATTGGCAAAGTATAAAGGAAAAAATAATATTTCCAGTTTGTAAAGTGTGCAATAAAAGCTTACTTTAAATTTTGTTTACTTTTATAAATGGACACATGTAATTGTGTCTTTACTCGCATAAAGGCAATTTTAATAGTCTCAACCAGATTACAAAGACAGGTATGATGTCATATGGAACGTAAAAGTGTTGTCAACACACGAGTTTCAGAACGAGAACTTGAAACCGTAATAAAATTCAATATTGCCGTTTCGACGTTATCCAGACACGGGGTTCCTCATAACGCCATAACATTAAATCCAAAAACTACTAAGCTATATAGATTAGACATGTCGGAGACTTCCAGTCTGCGTCGAAACAACAAGGCTTTAGAGGCCTTATTCCTTTTAAAAAAATTTTTTTTCATATTATGACGAGTATATTGATAATTTCAACCAACTTTTTGAAGTGAATAATACTTTTTCCCAAGTTCTAGGTAGTAACGTAGCTATTTCATGCTTTCATTGCGTGCAGTCGAAAATAAGTTTGTCAATTTCGAGTAGTTTTTCGAACAAAAATTATCAATGAAAAATTCAAACTGTAGCTTTCAAATATATACCAATAAATCCCAATATCCCTGTTCTAGGTAGTAACATCAATAATATGTAAGAAACATAGAGTTTGATCATAGAGAAAAATTTCTAAACAATCAGCATTTTTAAAAGGAATAAGACCTCTTAAGGCTTCCTCACTGCACCTCTAGCACAACTGAGACACGCTTGCTTGATCGCGAGTAGGGTTTCCATTTTCCAATATCCGCCGATTTTTCTGGATCCGGACAGTACGGATATCAAAATAGGGTGGATCCGGATATTTTGGACGGTACGGATCCGCTTAAAAGAATGTTTTGTTCAAGAGAGCTTTATTTGCTTATTTACAAACCAACACTTTTACAAACGCGAAGTACCTAATACTTAATTATCACACTACCTACTAATATTATAAAGGCGAAAGTTATGTGTGCGTGTGTTTGTTTTGTATGTACTTCTTAAAAAGGCTTTATGCCTTTTAAAATGCTGATTGTTTTGGACATGTTTCTCTATGATGAAACATGTTTTTTAACATATTATTGATGTTACTACTACCTAGACCAGGGCTATTGGGATTTATTGGTGTATATTTGAAACCTACAGTTTGAACTTTGATAATTGTTGTTTTCACAAAATATACTCGAAATTGGCAAAATTCATGCGGCCCGCGGAAAATTAGTTTTTTCAACTTATTTTCGACTGCACGCAATGAGAAAGCAAGAAATAGCTATGTTACTACTAGAACTAGGGGAAAAGTATTATTTATATCAAAAAGTTGGTTGAAATTATCAATATAATAATTTGTCATAGTTAATACGGAAAAAATAAATTTTAAAAGGTAAGGCCTCTTCACGCTTAAACGGTAACCAATTTTAGTACAATTGAGTATGCAGTCAGCACCTTGTATTAACACATAGGCTACTTTTTATCCCGAAGAAATATAGTGTTCCCGTGGGGTAAGCAGGTAACACTGTGGGATCGCAGCTAGTTGTTTTATAAATAATAATAATTATTAAAGCCCTTAACTATGTACATGTGTTTTGAAAATGATCAATATCAATAATAACCGTAAAAACAGATAAAGGAACAATTGCTTAGATGAAAATAAAAACGGATGAAAAGATGAAAATATATTTTAGAGTTATAGAATTCTTAACCTTTCTACCACTCGGCTAGTCGACGGAAAACTGGTGTGTGTGTGTCCCTGACGCCAAGCCGACAGGAGATACTGTGACATTGTATAGCGGCAAATGACGTCGTGGCGTCGGGGGCACAGCTTTACGTCGACGTCATTTGCAGTCTTTGGCACTCAAAAGGTTAACAGTACCTACAGTCGCCATCATAATTATTATATCTTAGCGGGCGAGGTGGCCAAATGTTTCTGAGCATCGTTAATTTAGTGTCGAATTAAAAAGTAGCAATCCTGTAGTGTCCTGTTTCCTTAGATTGATTAGAAAGGGACGACACTACAGTATTGAAATTTTTATTTCTACTCTTGTAAGTCGTACTGTAACTGTATAGCTATTGAAACCCCAGAAAGGCTCATACAATAAAATTTACGCGGCGCGATATAAGGGTAGATTGCAAAAAAAATTGTACATAGTTAAGGGCTTTAATTAAAACAAAACTTAATTGATTCCTTTGTGTAAAGTAAGTTACCCATACATTTTGTATGACTAATTTTCGTCACACAAAGGAAGGGATCGTGATTTTTTGTTAACTCAGCTCTGAGCATACCACATTTTTTAATTGCATTATTTTAGTTATCGTTATGGCAGATAATGTTGTTATGTGTTGATACTGGCTCTAATTATATAGATACTGTATCGAAATTTTTTAGAAATGGGAAGCCACTTAAACCACTATACCTACTCGTATAATTATATACCAAATAACAGATTAATAACAAAAACAGATTGCTGAAAATTAAGTAGTACTTACCTGGTTATGAAAAGACTACTTATTTCAATAAGTACTGCAAACGGTGCAACTGGGTGCAAGCACAATAATAATAGATCGGTTCCGCAAGCGTTCTACGCTGACTGAGAAATCCAAAATGGCTGCATTTGCAGCCGGCAGTCTGGTTTTGTTGACTGTCTAGATAGTGTTGCCAGTAGGCTAACAAATTAATCTGTGCACTTGAAGTTGGCGCCACTGTGCAAGCTAAACAAAGACATCGGTACACAACGCCCGTAGTTCCATATTTATCCACTTATACTCTCATAACGTGGCATCAGTATTTGTCGATATTTTTAGGGGATTCACACACATTGAAATTCCTTATACCGGAGATAAACGGACCAATTTATTTTACGGATTGATTTTGCTTTTCGATATTATAAATTATTTTGAAATATAAATTTAGTTTGAATCTAAGTATTGCGACACGAATATGCAACTTTGCATATTCGTGTCGCAAAGCATGTTGTACTTACAATCTAAAGATAGTTGCTTTCGTTTTTAGGGTTCCGTACCCAAAGGGTAAAAACGGGACCCTATTACTGAGACTTCGCTGTCCGTCCGCCCGTCCGTCCGTCCGTCTGTCACCAGGCTGTATCTCAAGAACGGTGATAGCTAGACAGTTGAAATTTTCACAGATGATGTATTTCTATTGCCGCTATAACAACAAATACTAAAAATAAAATAAAATAAATATTTAAGGGGGGCTCCCATACAACAAACTTACAGATAATGGTACGGAACCCTTCGTGCGCGAGTCCCACTCGCACTTGGCCGATATTTTTATTTTACGTCGCACTAATTTATACGAAAGTTGAAAATGGCCAGGTGGTGTCAAAATCTAATGACTATTCGTAACATACTAACAATTTATTATGAATAGTCTTAAAATTTGGACAACATAGGCTAATCTGGGGGCACGGAACTGCCCCCGCCAAGACGAACAAAAAATAAGTGGGAACTGGGAAGTGGGAACCTACCTTTTCGCGAACCGTTTCGTCTCATTTTCAAACCCTCGTAGCTTCATCACAGTTAACACCAGATCGCCCAAATTCTGGTTAAGATCCAGTTATGGAACATATGAAATGCACTAAATTTAATTGACCTAAATAAATGAAATTTAATTGGCTAGGCTATTTGTAGTGTTGCTATCCTTATCTCGTGCGCATACGTCAGACCAACGGAGTGGGGTTAGTCGGTACCCGACCCTTGCCTAGACTGGTGGTGCGTTGTCGAGCTAAGTTCTAGCCTAGTGACCTATATAAACAGCTGTACTGTGCCTGGCATAGGGTTAGGTATACTACAAGTGGCGACGAGGACAAAAGTGAATAAGTTCAAAAAAAAAAAGAATAGGCGGGAACACGACAAATGCAGTCTAAAGTGTACTTGCACAGTAAATGTATAATAAATACAGGGCAAGCTCGATAGTGATATGATACATTGTCATTGAAGTTAATTTATCCAAGTTATAGTTTCACTAATAACTGTGGAACAAAATACATCTACCTAGTGGGTAGCGGTGCACTGCTCAACTATCCCAGTACAGGGATCGACTCGTAAACAAGTTTTAGTTCGTAATGATTTGGGTCATTCGTTTAAAAAATAACGGTTATTGCACATTTGCAAATAACTCCTGGCGAATCATGCAGTTTTACTCACTTATAGATATTATTTTGTCCGATATTTACTAACGGTATTAATGTCTAATATTTTTACCGGAAATGCGCCGATACCGCGACTCGTATATAATAAAAGATGTGTAAACCATAATAATTATGTACCTACCTATTCACAATAAGGAGGTATTGTTTAATAAGCGCAACGTATCTAAGTACTACCTATCTACTCGCGCCTACAACGTAAAATTAATGAAATGGTACAGTTAAAAAACCATTGGACAACATATAATAAATAAGAATAATAATAATAAAGTGTGATAAAATGTTATATTCGTTATGAAATAACGATCTGACTTAGAAGTGCAAGTTTATAGTCATTTTCATTTATAATAACGGCTTGTAGGTTATATTTGAAAGTTTGCGATAGCAAAATTACTCAAGTAAACTAGCTATAGTAAACAGTTCAGTTGTCAGAAACATTATCATTAATTATAAATAGACTTCGGTTGCTTCTAACGGCATTTGAGGTAGATTAGATCGGGTGCAGTATAAGTAAATTGTTTACGGGGTTGATAAATAGGTAACTAACTAACTACATTGTAATAATACCTTGCGCTGCGGCGTCAATATGTATGAAAGTAAACATTGAAGTGTTTAATGTTTATTTCACAGTTATTTACTGGAACGTAATATGTATGATGAAATATCCGTGTAGGTATATGTGTTTATGAGTGGTTAAACTGTATGATTGGTGTTGTAAATAAACTTGTAAGCAAAGTATATTGTACCTGGCCATTTAATTGGCAAGAGTAAAATGTTTACTAGTCATTATGGTATATACTGATCATTCAATTGATGAATAAGACAACGGTCGTGTACACCTAGCAACTGAAATCAAATATGTTGTGTCATTTAATTGACATATTGTTTTAACACTTCTAACATTGACCAAGGTCATGGTATAGCAGTAGTTAAGCGGTCGTTAAAACGACTAATGGCTAAAGGGCCAGTACGAACATTAAATTGTTTAGCAAGCGGTTAGATGAATGCTCCGCTTGAATCATTTGATTGATTGGTTCCGGGACGCCCCAAAAGTACCCATGGCAGCCATAACTTTGGAAAAAATCCATTGCAAAGGCGAGACCTCTTCGATCGGTCTGAGATGGGAGCGTTCGAAACGAGCACTCCATGTCTATTTGGAGGTGTCAGCTATTACAGATAGCCAAAAGAAGAGAGCAAGCCTCTTGCATTTCGGAGGAATTGAGCTCTAAGAAATATATTACAATATCCCTGGAGCGGACGCGGAGCCAGGTGTCGGCATAGATGTACATATTTGCGATAGCCTTAGCAAAATTTGATGATTACTTTGCTCCTGCAAACAAAGTACGGTCTATGAACGCCACGTATTCCGTTTGATGAAACAGGAACAGGACGAAAAGTTCGAGAAATTCCTTGTACGGCGGCGACAAGCCGATAAATGCAATTATAAAGATGAATATGAACACATCATTGATCAGATCACGGAAAAATGCCTAACAACAGTTACATAAAAATAAAAAAACTATTAAAACACAAGTTTTCGGTTGCTAAATGTAAGGTAATTTTATTTTGGGTAGTGTATATTAGTCACGGGGTTCGTGCTGAGGCCTACCCATGACATGAGGCTGAGGCCTACCCACAATGCACCACTGGGTGGAAAGTTGCTTAAATAAATAAGAAAACGGGCAAAGTGTATTATTTTGAATATTAATTAGTAGTTGTGCACTCGAGGAATATGAATATTTAGTAGTTTAGCGTTATTCTCGAATGGGTCATGTTACTAATCTTCGACTGCGCAGTGGCGCAGTGGATGACGGATCACAATACAATAATTATGAACAAATTGGGAAAACGATTGGACTGCCTAGGCATCTATTTAATTTGCACGACTTTTCATTTGTGCGTGCGTAATTGAATACGCTACTTAATCCTTTGGAGTGGGCTTGATTGTCCTGATATCCAAAATATATTGACGGGTTAAATATTATAGTGTGATAAGCTTAATTTGTCTTTATGTTGAAAATGTATTTTTTTGGAATAATTATCTAGAGTATCTTGTATATGTAGTTGATAAACAGTATGAACATCCAGCTTAAGGGTTGTGCATTAATAGGTACATATGACACGTCGTATAGGTGCATATGTCACATGTAGTCAATTGGGTATAACAAAATCAATAATTAAATAAATCTTGAAAGGTATAGTTTAATATAGGTATAGTATTTGATAGGCCAAACGGGTTTAAAAGTGATATGGAAGACTCATAAGTGCAAAGTCATTAGTCAATAGGATAAGCTCCTGACTGTATTGTTACTGGAAACTAATAGCTTTATGTCAGGGGTCAATTTGATTTATTTATTTATTTCAAATAATTACACAGCTTTACAGTTAGTACTAATGCACCGTGAATTACAAGAATAATTTAACATAACATGTTACATATTAGGTAGATTCAATTACTAAAAAAATTACATCCATCCATCGCCTTACAGTACCTTAAACATTCACGACACACAATTATCCAGCTACTTCCAAAAAACGTCCAAATCCGATGTTGATGCGAGAAGCGCATTAAGTTCTCGTAAGGCTCGAACTAGAGGAGAGTTTTTCGCGCTATGGTTCGCGCCCCAGGAGCAGCCAACAGTAGCCGGCAGCGTGGACGAAAATTGAACCTCGATTTAGAAGGGACGAACAATCGGATAACCTGACTGACCAGCTCTGGACAGTCAGAACATCCTCGCAAGATTTTACAAGCACTAGTCAGCACATAATTTCGTCTAACCTCGAGGGAATAGATTGATAGACCACGCTGAATTGCCAATATGATAGTCTAAGGCGTTATGAGGTCAATTTGATAGACCATGCTGGATTGCCAATATGATAGGCTAAGACATTATGAGAGGCCAATTTGATAGACCACGCTTGATTGCCAATATGATAGGCTAAGCGGATTGTTAAAGTAAGCGAAAGGCAATTATGAAACGTCTATTTAGTAGACTGCGGGAACCAAACTATTTGTAAGAAAGATAGTAAGGCTTAACGGCTAAGCAAATACAATTGCATGGAAGGTCAATTTGATAGACCATATGTATTGAACCTTCCTTTAAATTTATATTAAATAACTCAAAGCGTTCATAAACTGGAGTATGTGCTTTTGAGACTCCCATTAAAACTTGAATATGGATGGCTTCGACGCGTCGATTAAATTGAAATATACTACTGTGCTTTAAAGCTTTCATTCAATTGGAAAAGGCTGTTGTTTTAGGACTTCCATTAAACTGGAATATCTGAGGTATCAGAGGGCCGGTAACATGGGAATATGACGTGTTATTGACTCCCATTCAATTGGGATACTCGAGGTTCAAAGCCTCCAGTGAATTGGAATTGATTGACAACCTTAATTGAATTGACAATAGTTTGGTACTTCAAATGAATGCCTGGATAAAACTGTAATAGTTTGACATCATTTTTAAATTGACAAAAGTGGCATTTAAAATGAATGCCTATATTAGGTGGGATTGTTTAACAACCGCCATTATATTGACAAAAGTTTAGTATTTCGAATAAGAGCTTCCTTAAGAGCTTAATTAAGTTCGAATCGGTTGAAGACATTAAGTAAATTGACAATAGTCCGGTATTCCAAACGAATGCCTCCATTAGATAGGAATTGTTTATCAACTTTCAATTGAGAATGGTCTGGTATTACAACTAAATGCCGGAATTAAATTGGAATTGGTATATCACTGTGATTTAAAACCTTGATCCAATTAGAAATGTGTCGGTTTAAAAACCTCAATTAAATAGGAATCGTTTCACAACATTAATTAAATTGCCAATGATGGTCCTGTATTTTAAATGAATGGCTCCATTAAACTGGAATTATGTATCAACCTTATATTGAGAAGGATCTGGTATTCTTAATTAATGCCGCAATTAAATTGGAATTTGTTTATCGGTGATTTAAAATCTAGATCGAATAGGAAAAGACGCGGTTTCAAAATCTCAATTCAATTGGACTTTAGTTGCAATTTCGAAAATTTATTGGGATTCTCATATATATTTATTGGGATTTTGAAGAATATCGTAATTTCAGATGACAAATTATAATTATGACCTTAGTGAGAATATTGAACGAGAGTACATGATGACGTGTAAAGCAAGTTAGCTTCTTAGAATAGAATAGAATAATTTTTATTTTACCAAAAGAAACATTTCTACATTTAACATAATTTAACAGTGACTTCCACACTAGGCACAGCCTGTATCGTGGAAATCGTATCATACACATCAGGTTCGTTAAGAATGCGGCTATAGACATGCCTTAAACAAGAAATTAAAATTAACAAATGAACAGTACTATGATAAATACATATATACTTCAGTTTCAGTTCCAAAAAAAAAAAAAAAATTTAAGATTGTAAAAGGGGGAAAAGAGCAAGCAATAGTCCTTAAGCGCTTGACAGTGGTTGTTGTGAAATAATTATCCAGATAAGGCTACATGTCACAACTCTTAAAAAATCTAGAATGAAGTGTATAAACCTTGTTTTGTATAATTCATTTATTTTTCAAATAAGTTACACAATATTACAGTAATATAACCTACATGCTTTGGAACTACAGAACTATATGCAGACCAAACTTAAAACTAGTTAGATTTAATTCAATAAGCGCCTTAATGGCTTAAGCGACATAATGGCGTGGCTCCTTTGCTTTGTTTGACCTCTGGCATAGCTGTCATGTACGACTGTTTCTCGCGCGAGATATTTGCCTATCTCTTGCAGCTGTGCAGTGGTGTGAGGGAATGACGGTTAGCACTGTCGCGCGACGGGAACCGCGAGGCGTGGTTATGCTAGACAGGGTGGCGTAGGATTAGGCAGATAGTAGCAGCCTGTAGCGGCTGGGACACGCGTAGCTAAAACGAGCTGAATTGCACGTAGAGACAGGTCTGAAGTGGTACACCTTCATATCCTGGTTGGACACGGTGTCGCAATCCCAAGAACTGAATTAACCGGCTCGCCTGTGCCACTTAGTCTTGCGGGGCACCAAGTGCGCCTTGCTCTTCCTTTCCACCAGTGCGACAACTCCCTCCCTATCCACATTGGTGTGGGAGAACTTTTCCTTATCGCGAACCCGTACGGGGCCGGTTAGCTGCGACAGACTAACCGGCGACTACAGCATATTGCACGCTGAAGCGACTTCGTATCGGTATCCTTTGTGTATCCTCGATGTATCCTCTAAATTGTTGTGTCAACAAGGTTCGCGGCAAGTTTATATTGCAAAGCTAGTTCTAAATCAAATGAGATCACAAATTAAACTATTAACCGGTCTAGATAACATAAAACAAGACTGATTAAATACTTTATGGGTTTTGAGTGAAAACACCTTTTTATTTAAATAGATAAAGATTCACATATTATTATTTATACGATCACCAATTAATCTAATTTTAATTAAAATAAAAAAGGGATGTAGTGTTGCTATCCTTATCTCGTGCGCATACGTCAGACCAACGGAGTGGGGTTAGTCGGTACCCGACCCTTGCCTAGACTGGTGGTGCGTTGTCGAGCTAAGTTCTAGCCTAGTGACCTATATAAACAGCTGTACTGTGCCTGGCATAGGGTTAAGTATACTACACTATTGATCGGTTTTATTGGTATACCTAAAATAAGCCGATTTTGTTACTCACTAACTCACGTATCAAAACCTTTATTTCTGATGACCTAGAAAGCTGAAATTTGGCAAGGACCACAGGTTTACATAGGTACATAGAAATTAAGAAATTTGATTTGATTATCTTTCACCCTCCTACCCTTGTAAAGGAGGATGCAGATCTTTGTACAGAGCTAGTAAAATAGGACATTCCCGACCGATGTCCTCGAAAGCTGAATTTAGATATGGAGCCTAGGAACAAATACAGAGAACTTTCATCCTCCCCCCTATTAATGGGGGTGCAAGCTTGCTGTAAAACTAGTAAAATTATATCATAGGCTTACATAGTAAATCATAAAATGTTATATGTGTTTACCCGGGCTATGATTTGTATACAAACAACGAAAAGTGTAGGTAGATAGATTTATAAACAAAACCGGCTAAGTGCGCGTCTGACTCTTGCACCGAGGGTTGCGTACCTACAAATACTTATCCCATCTTAACTCCATACTTAATATTATAAATGCGAAAGTGTGTCTGTCTGTCCCTCGCTGAATCGATTTTGATGAAATTTGGCATAGAGATAGTTTAAGATACGAGGAAGGACATAGGATAGTTTTCATCCTGGAAATTATACCTAAAAGATTGAAAAGTGAGTGAACATTTCTGTTGGGGTGCGGTGACCCTGTAGAAAATGTAATTATTAGACCAAAAGCACAATTGCTCTTACATTTGCTTAGGTGCTTTTAATAATCCCTTTTATCAAGTTCCACGCGTACGTAGTCGCGGGCAAAAGCTAGTACCCTATAAATTTTGATTCCCTTGAGTTGAGTGTTTTTTTGCGGCATAAACGGCCGTATTTCTTTTTCTTGACTTTAACCTAGAAGTTTGATTTTTTCAGAGCTTCAAGGGACTGACGATCTGGTTATATGATTTAATTTAACTCGATAGAGTCAGATCACACTAACTCTTCCAAGCAAATGAACTATCAACAGTACAACCCATACAAAGTGAGTCAGTCTGTATGGTGTGACAGTTCATTAGCTCGGAAGAGTTAGAATAGTCTGACATACTTCCACGCGTTCCAGTGATAAAGGGTCTTGACAGACGGACGGACGGACAATAAAGTGATCTTATAAGGGTTCCGTTTTTATTTGAGAGGCGCGGAACCCTAAAAAGTTATGTAAATAAACGAGCAAAATATATGAAGGCCAAACGGGCAAAATACCTAAATATAAGTATGTAAATTAATAAAAAGGGAGCAGCTGTGCAGCTATTGGGATCTGATATTATTTTTTTAGTAACCTTTTTTTATAAAAATGACGATTATACCTTTATTAAATAAACCAATTTCTAGAATATAAATACCTACATGTCAAGGTTAAAATTTTATTATTTTTATAAATTTCTTTAAGTGATTCTGTGCTTCTTAGTTTCATTATAATTCGTAGACTTCTTTTTTGCAAAGCAAGTTATAATAATTGTACATTTTACAGAGTTACCCCAAAATAAAATACCATATGTCAGTAGAGGATATACATTTCCATAATATGCGGTTTTTAGAACGTCAATTGAAATGATATTTGTCATCATTGATAATACATAACAGCTCTCAGCTAGTGTGGAGCCGGGGTCATGTTTATATTATCAATCATCGATGTAAACCCCCCTTTGGTAAAGCTTAGTATTGCTACAGCTAAATTATATTTTACTTTCCAAAACATTGATACATATTTATTACTCTTATCAGATCTATCATTATTCTATTTATTTTCAATACTAGATAAGAATAGATATATATAAAAAAAAAAATGTGCATCGCCGACACCATCTTTGTAATTTGTTTAGCACTATTTACCAGCCATGCTTTGTGCGCCTACCAGTGCCATCTTACGGAGCATTACGGTACCAAGATGGATACCTCGTACATACAACATACCGAACATGACTCGAAGAAGACATTGTATTCAGAAAATTTAATAATTTTAGTTCAGTTTAAGACCGCTAGGTGGTAATTATTTCATTGCCATATATTCTGCCGTGCTATGTTAAAAAGCCGTATCTTACTATAAAGTATAAAGTCCATATAAAGATACGATCTTTTGCTGTAGCACGGCAGTATTATAAAATATTGATATGGTAAAATGAAGAAGCAGTATATAATTTATTTCAAACCCATGTCAGTATAAGTCACAAATTATTTCACAAGCCCTGAAATTATCTGAGGGCACGGCAGTGCGCACGCCAAGTCGAGCAAACGCGCTTGCCGGCACGCCGGAACATCCTTTTTATAGTTATTACAAAATCAAAATACAAAGGGGAGAGTGAGATAAAGTTGGAAGGTTATATTGGGGGAATGGTTTTTTTTCAATAATATAGAATTTTTGTTTTAAATGGCTCCTTATCTGTTTAAAAAAGCTGATTGTTTTAAACATTTTCTCTATGATCAAATATGTTTCTGAAGCAAATTTTAAATGAGAAATAATAAATCCGGCCGCAATTTTATTTTTTGGCCACTTGGTCGAACTTCTCATTTAATAACTAAGCATCGGGAATATGAGATAGCCTCTAATCTAATAAACTAATTCATCTTCTTTACAACGCCATCTAAAAATGTTAAAGAAAGCATCAAGTCATAATCAACAATTATTATTACTTGTCCTTCTGATTTATACATTGCCATCTAATTTACTAAGGGGTCATCCATAAATTACGTCACACGAATTTCATGATTTTTTGCCCCTCCCCCCGTCCTTGTCACAGCTGGTCACATTTATGAGACTCCCCTCCTCCCTAGTGTGACGTCACATATTTTGTAAATTTACAATTAAGTAGAAATTGAAGGAATATAGCGGTTACAAAATCACTTTTATTTCCATGTAAATATTTTTTTTAATAAAAAATAAACATCAAATCGAACAATTAACAAAACAAAAAACGATCGACTATATTAATGATGATGAAAGAAATTAACGAAACAAAAAATATTAATAGAATTCTATTCCTTTAAATTATTTATAACTGGCATAGCTGAAATGTGACGTCACAAAATTTAGGAACCCTCCCACCCCCTTGTCACACAATGTCACACTTCGTCGACCCCCTCCCTCCCCCTTAACGTGTTACGTAATTTATGGATGGCCCCTAACTCAGCCACGGAATTTGCAACTCATCATCATTTTTAGTTTTACAGCTTCAATACAAGCTCCTCAAAAATTATATATTCGAGCTTCAATAGACAGCATCATATATTATAACTTAACATCTAAAATAATACTTCATATTCTTTTATCATGAAAATAGCCACTGTAGGAACGATTTGGCGCGAGTGCGCGCCATGACAGCCACGGCCATTTGCACCAATCAGAGAGCGCCATTCGATTCTTGTACCGACCGACCCGCCCGCGTTATTGTCATTCGTTCGTTCATATTGCAATATTGCAATAGGTTCATCTGCGTTCTCTCTAATCTAGTTCTAAGGCAGGTCTGACATAGCTTCGGCTAGGTACGACGACGAGCGAAGCGAGGAGGAGTGTTAGGTTGAACTGCGACCCTAACCTAAAATTAAAATGTAGGTATAGTTCATATGTAATAATAGTGGCTTTAATATACTATTTGATGACAATTTTAGGTAAATTTTACGATCGATTAATGTAGGATGACTTACATTTTAAACATACTAAGTTATAAAATTAGAAGCTAATAGAGTTACTATTTTGGTGTCATATAATAATAGTTTAGAAGTTTGCTATTTGAATGCATGCCTCAAATTTAGATGCTAAAAATAATCACCATGCTAAGTTACAATTACAGTGGCTTACAAAGAAGATAACTAGTGGCTGAGATATTATTTTATTATTCAGACGCGCGTTGGTTGTGGCTGACATAGTAATTTAGAAGGTAACTTATATTTTCTGAGGCGAATAATGCTATTAAAAAGAAGCCTGTTTAAATAGTACCCATTTTAAATTTACTACTGGATATGATAAATATGCGATCTGAGGCTTTACGAATTACCGCCCGTAGTTTTCCTCCCCGCGTAGTGGGCAGGAAAACCCACTTAAACGGCCGAGGGAGATGTAAAAAAAAAATTGCGTACCGTGGAAGTCACACATATTATAATGCATTTTTTAACCGACTTCAAAAAAGGAGGTTCTCAGTGTGACCTGTAAGTATGTATGTATGTTTGTCCGCCATTATCTCACGTTTGGCTGAACCGATTTTGATGCGGTTTTCAGAAAAGTCTTTGTAAAGGTTTTGGTATTTTAATCGATTTAAAAAAGAGGTTCTTAGTTTGACCCGTATGTATGTTTCTCCGCGATTATAAGGTTGTTCATGAACAACTTTATAATCTTGCACAATCTAATCTTGAACAACTTTTTAATTTGCGTCTTATAGTCATCATCTGCCTATGCTGGTCTGCTTAATTGTTTAATTGTTTATTAATCACACAAGAAATTGTAACATTACAGGATAAACCTAAGTCATTACAAGTTCCTTAACTACTACTACTACTATATCTTATAAACTATATTAGGTACATCATCATTACATACGAGTATTAACATTAACTGTATTACCGGAATCTTAAATGGTCGCTCAGTACATCTTTTCGTTAGAGCAATATATATATGTACTTAGTCCATTCATATTTTGTACCTACGGTGCGCCAACCTTGGTGCGCCAGTTCGACTCGCACTTGGCCGTTTTCGTTTGCGGCTGAGAAAATGAGACGAATCCGAAGCTGTTTAGGTAAAGAAAAATCTGTAACTTTTTCTTGGAATGAGGGATTATTCCCACATATGAACAAAAATTCATTGTTATTAAAGAATTTCATCCTGGAGCGGCCTTTTCTTTGATTTTTATGTGTTTTTATATACTGGAAGTGTACTATGTATGAACCATAAAAACGGATATATCCGTTATATTATATATACTTATATCCAGGTAGTGCCATTCCGGTAATATCACAAACAGTCAGCAGCAGATGTTGGCGCGCCTAGCCAGGCGAGGTCCTAAAATAATATGCACACGGACTCTAATATCTAGATAAATTTAAGGGTTGACAAATCATTTGTGTGCGTGTTTTAACGCTTAGCTAATTTTGCTGCTGACTGTACATAAGTCTGTAAATAGTCTTCAACCATCTTGTAGATGGTGCGGTGCGGCCCGGCCACAACTTCGTTCTTAGCGGCGAGCGGCAGCGTTGCGCGGTACGTTTTTTTTTTTCCATGTAAGCTTGCGGGTCCTACGGACCCTTTGCACTGCTGGTGCCAGACGTGCTACTCCGCTTGGAGAAGCACTGGAGAAAGCGCGGTACGTGTGTCTCGCTTACTCGTATGGCCGCCGCGCTCGGAAGTTGTAGTGGCATGTCCGTTATTGGTAGAATTTTACTAGATCTGTAGTAATTTGGCTACATGTTAACATTATTGCTTCAGAAGCTGTAGGCTGAAAGCTTTGGTTGAAAGCGTAGGACTTCGGCCTTTTAGGTTCTGACGTTCTGAGCTAGTTGTGCGGGTTGAGCTAATGAGGGAAGCAATCGCCAGTCGGGGACCAGCCGGCACTCTCAACACACGTGCGGGCGCGCCCTCTTGCGGAGCAACGTCAAACCCGCGATACTCTACACGCTTCTTATCTCTTATCATAGTTATCATCATAACGCACTTATAAAAAATGATACATCGAATTACCTCACGAGTGGGCAGATAACGCGGAACCGCGATAAAGACAGCGTTTACGATTTGATTTAGATGCCATTTTATTATTAGTCACTTCCAAAATTCTAAGGAAATTCATATTGTTTACGTTACCGTCGCAAATACGCGTATTAACTTATCAGTTTGCAGTCAAGTGTATATAGAAAATATTTTTAGTGGCAGTAAACAAGTTCTTTGTTTCTATCGTGTTTCTCGAACTTCAAAAATGGAGTTAAAACTGTTAAGAACGTTGGTGGTTGTCCTTTTCTCGTGCAGTGTAAGCTGTGAGCCGTGTCGAAGAGTTGAAAGTGTGGACATTACATTTGGAGAGCGATTTGAGAATGGTTCCATCGTGTACGACGGGATTGAGTACGTAGACGGATCGTGGTATGATGCGGAAGAAAATAATGATACAGTAACGTTGGGGTGTCCATGTCTTGGCCGTGAATGCTTATGGAAATGTTGCCCTGATGGCCAAGTTTTCGTCGGCAGAGACTGTGTGGACACCGATCTTCAAGAAGTCCACCCCTTCAGTCCCCCTGTTTTCAAAGACATGGAGAGTCTGGACATCAAAGCTCATACCCACTTCTTCGTCATGTATAACAACAAACTCTGTGAATCACGCTATCTGGTGGACACGCAATGGGGCGACGGGATATACATTCAACAGGTCGGTAATCGTACGTGGTTAAATATTTAACCTTGGTTACTTTTAAGTATGTTACATAGATTTGGTACTCACCATAATACAGTTTTACTAATACGGGAAATAAACACGTTATTTCCTTTGAAATGTGATTTAATATTATTTATTATGAAAAAATAAGTTTTAACAGAGACTGCGATGTTATCATACTTCTGTTCTGTTGACCGATTGCTTTTCTTAGTATGGGTCTCCGGTCAGAAGTTATAGGTACCTATTTAACTGAGGTACCTACCTACAAAGCGTAGGTACATACATAGTCTTCAATTATGTTACTGAATAATGTTTAAATCCAAACGCCACACAACGAAATTGATTTTGTTGATATGTAAACGTACGTAAACAAAATGTTTTACCTATAGGTACTAAAATGTTACGGCCCCGTATATTTTCCAGGTAGCTTGAAAAAAACAAATAAAGATAAAAATAGGTTAGTGAATAATAAATTTTGAGTGTAGATAGACAAGCTTATCGATTTTTAAACATCGGTCTAAATTTAATGAAGAGAAGATAATACACTATGATTCTTATTCGGTGATCAGGAGTAGAAAAATATCAATAGGTATCCAGCTAAAATTAAACTTAATAGGCGAGGTCTCACGCAATTACCTCACTGTTTAATAATTAAAAGTTAAAATATAATTAAAACTAATATCCACTAGATACATGGTCATCCAACATAAATTATTGAAGGATGACACCTACGTCAAGTGTCATCGCTTTGGTAGGAAATTATACGAAATTTTCTACGACTTTGTTTATGTAATGACAATGACAATAAGAAGTTATTACTCATAAATTGTCATTGCCATTAAATTATTAAAGAGGTTGTAAACTCACAGATACAGATTAGTAGGGTGACAAGGAATTTAAGACCAAATTGGTTTCAAAATAAAAATCATCATAGAAAAATAAAAGTTTGTTATTATTTATTATGTTTATTATTTATGTTATTACGACTTCAACGTGACCGCCATGAATTACTGAGCTAGAAAAGTCGGTACCTGATCGATCACCGATTAAAAATCATCGTGTATAATTCCGTAGCAAACAGTATTCAACTGTAGTATAGCTATGTTATATTACCTATATCATTAACATCTATTTATTTTTGGATTATTTTATAAGACAATGAATATTTATGAATGTAGTACAGCGGGCTAGGCCCGAGAACCAATTTCGCGGATAAAAAAAATATTTTTTTTTTAGGATTGGAAATCCCAAGTTGAAGACGATATCAAATGTTTAACCGACGGGATTGGACAGATGGTGTCACAGCATCGTTAGCGTTTAAATCATTAGTCATCATTTAAGTAGTTTTTTATTCAGGAAATCCCAGATTACGATGTTGATCATCAACAGGCGCAACGCGTCTATATCTATGTTTTATTGTCTTGCATACAATCGTATATGTAATACTTATACATTATTGCCTAGATATGCGCCTACACTGGGAAGTAGGAAAGGGTGAAAACGGGAGCCTATTACCAAGACTCCACCGTCCGTCTGTCTGTCTGTCTGTCACCAGGCTGTATTTCATGAAGAATAAAATAAATATTTTAGTGGGGCTCCCATACAACAAACGTGATTTTTTGCCGTTTTTTTTATTTGATAGTTTTTTTAGTTGTAGCAAAGCAATTTATTGATAGAATTATTACTAAAAATAAAAAATAAAATATAAAATAAGGATGTTTGTATGTCCGGCTGTTCTTGCCTATAGGTTGCTTAAGCTTATGTGAACAGACCCTCGTGAAATTATGTAGTTTGTTTAGATATGGGGGTTTAAACGAAAAGATGCCAGCCAGCGCTCTCTGTAATCGATTACTGCAACCAATTATTTTATAGCCAATAAGTACTCATAATGCGCAGTAGGATACTTCAAATATTGTCCTTCATAAAAATTACATCATTCAAATAGCTAAATATATAATTTATATTTAAATACCTAAGTGAATTGATTCTTAATCAAATAAAACGAGACCTTGTGAGTATCCGCCAAATGGGTGTTTAACAGTTCACACATACACGCTGAAATCGAAAAATATTATGTTTATAAAGTCGAACCGAAGACGAGCGCGGGTAGTGACCACTGTATCAGTTACCATTAAAGATAGATATCCCTCACTCAATTAATTGAGGTTAAGGAATTGGTCTAAATTCTACTCCGTTGATGTAAGAGACGCGCTGAACAGAAAGCGGTGGAGGCAGACCATCCGCGCCAGATGCAACCCTGAAGCTGACCACGATCCTCAGACATGAGGGACCGACTCGAGAGTGGAGAGAGAAGGAGTTGGCATGGGGGTGGCAGAATAACAGCGTCGGTGACCAAGAGTCATATTGGCCCAGGGCACTGGCACTAGCTGAGCCATCTACCTTTTCATTATTTTGTATACTATACAACTGTGCTATTATACATACTTAAGCCATAATCAAAAATGTACATAAACAATGAATAAATATTATTAATTGGTCAAGTTATTTGCCAGGCGTCATGGCGCTATAGTGGTGTGGCGTCCATACCATACAAGCCGATCCTAGCCGGCTTGGCAATTTTACGGCATTTGAGCACCTTCATGTCCCTGATTTCTCTAGAAGAAAACATAAGCCTAACGTACTCGGGCTTACCCTCATAGGACTCTTACGCCACGCCATTGACGGGATTTACTTGAGTATTTGTTAAATTTCATTTAGTAGTTTCTCCGTTATTTTTTACATCCGATTTTCATAAAGCATGAGCTCTAAAATCAAAAGTACATTTGTAGATTACGATTGGTGGTCATGGGATGACATATTCCGGTCTTGGTACTCTACTGTATGTGCGACTCATTATTTGTACACGCGATAAGGAAACGACAAGACTTGTTTACTGTGGTCAGCTGAAGTTAGTTTTACGAGAATTTTAAGGTTTTTAAGAAACGCCGAAAGCCCGAGCTGACTGAGCAAGCAATTCGTGGACTATATATTTGTTTTGGACGGACGGCAACTTAACAGGAACTCATTTGGATAGTTTTTACGATTACGAGTAGGTAACTTGATTTATTTCCCTAATAAAATCGATTGCTTCAGTCGGTTTCTCAGCCCAGCGGGTCGTTGATATGTTTATCACGCGATAAATGATAAAGCATCTGTCACCGAAGTCAAAGTGCCAGTTGTTTTGTCATTATTTATCATGTAATAAACAACATTCACACACGTCTACGACCAAAAAATAAACTTCTTGCATTCAATTTGTTTACCTACGCAAGGTGTTCACTACACAAAAACCATGCAACCTGTAGCCCGCCGAACCTTTATGAAAAATACCTGAACCAACGTTCATAGGTATACCTATGGGATATACCTTGTGGAAAGCTGGAAAAGAACAAATGAGTGTCGTATTTATTCTGTGCTTTTGGAGCGGGATGGTACTCCATAGACAAAACGTATTTTGTGGCCCTTCTAGGAAAAGGTTGACCATCGATGGATCATAGGCTTGCTCCCTGTCAGTTCAGCTCTGCAGTATCTTAGATACAAACGCTAACTACTTATATACGTAAATTTCAATGCATCTATATTTCTGCCCAAAGTGTTAAATATGTAACAGGTAGGGTGCGCTTGGAAAACATAACCTTTGACAACCACTAATATTTACATATACATATTTTACTGTTTTCCCGTTTTACGTGCCGAAGTCACAAATTTAAGTGAGAATTTGTAAATACCGTGGAAATAACATAAAGTGTTGTGATTTCGCTTGGAATGCTCGCAAGTGGGCAGAGGGTTTTAACTAAATGTTTGTTGTTACAACTGGCTGCAGCGCACGTTGTGGCTGATAATTGCCATGTGCTGAGAAAAATCTATCAAACTGTGCTGGATCAAAAGATGGTGTAAACTGAATGCCACATGTGTTTGGCGTTGGCTGAGGGCTGCCGTGGCAAGTAACGCTTGTTTGTATTCCTATAGAGCACTGAAAATACTCCATACAAAGGCTAATGGGACGTGACGTCGTCACCCTCGAAAGGTAACATAATTATGTACGAAAAAATAACCAAATTGCCACTTTGACCGTGAAGAAGTGCGCTGAAGTACATGGTTGTCATACAATTATTGTTCGCACTATATGTAATATATAAATAAGTTAGTCGAATTTCCTGGTAGATGGCGGTGTTACTTTGAGGGAAATGCTGCATCGCGGTATCGTTTGTTTCCCGGAGAATGTATATAGGCTTTCAAGAAATAAATATTATTCGTTCGCAACCCAATAGTGTGTTTTATTAGCCGCTATTGTAGAGGGCGTCCCGAGGACGAGTACGGTGTTGTACAATTATTGTTTTGTTGAACTGTGAGGATTTTGAAAACTAATTTGCTTTTGGATTAAAAAAAACACCCTATTAAACTAACGTAAATTACTTCCGATTTTAGGTAGAGTGAGAGAACCTCCTCCTCCTTTATCTCCGAACTGTAATTGAAATAAATAGGTTAGTAGTAAATAAACTTACATAAAAGATGAGAATCGCTACATTTCACACAAGTCTTTCATTCAACCAAATGGCAAACGTTATATCCAGACAGCTTGATTTTAGCACTCGGTACACTTTTCTTTCAGCCTCGTTGTAAAACTATTCGCGGTGGCATTTGTTTACATAATAAATTGTGGCCAGTTAGTAACTAGTCAATCAAACCGTAGTTACGCGCCTTTCAATAAACGCATGTCTTATTTACACATAGACGCATTAAAGTTACACACAGACATATCGCTTTGTATAGAAAACTTAAAAGTATACATGTGAACACGTGATTGAGAAGTTTGAGAACGTACGCAAAGCATTCCCACTTCATCGGGATATTTTATTTTTAACGTGACCTTTTGTGAATAAAACAACTCGGAAAGACGCGGCGTATCCTATGAAAAATAACATTATGGCCTTTCCAGCGTGAGAATCGCGTGAGTTGCTAAGTGTAAATAGTAACGCAGCTGTTCAACGTCACTGTAAATACTAAATAGTATGTGTTTTACCTACTTTGTAGTTTTAGCACTAGCACGTTTAAAAGTAAAAACCGGCCAAGTGTGTATCGGACTGATGCACCAAGGGTTGCGTTCCACAGTCATTAAACATTATAAGGTGACTTAGTTTTTATTGTAACTATGGGGCAATGGCAACTTCGTTTACCGTACACCTATATGGATGAAGTCATGCAACAGTGCTTAATACATATAAAACCTTACAAAATGTTTCCTAAATACTGAAAGATCTGATAAAAATCCTTATCCAAAATTAAATGAAGGCCGAAACGTGCACTTCAAACTGCGCCAACCGCGTCGTCAAGCTTTTAAGCTAGTTATCCAAAGATGGTTATAGGATACATTTTTACCCGACTACAATAAAGTAAAATGTTTTAAGCAGATGACGTCGTGACTCGTGGGCACCTTCTAGTCCCAAAATAAAACAAAGTTCCCGCGAACAATAAGTAAAATTTGCTTAACAGACGCAGATCTAAAAAATATATCGTATATACAGTCCACTTACGAACCTCCGTTTTTTGAAGTCGGTTGTTAAAACCTAGCATCTAGTAGGAACTAGTCTATGAAGTAGGTAGGTACTAAGTAAACAGCTACAAATCGCTGTTCAAACCAAACAACTGATTACAAAACCAAAACACATGAACTACCTAATAATTGATTATGGTTCTGTAATCGGAATGGTTACTCGTAAGTCTCATTCCCGCCGCGCGCCGTCAATAAATCTACCAATTGTATATTTTCTCTTATCGGCCTTTAGTTTCTGGAATTTTACAGGCAGACTGTATGGCGTGAGTACTCCGATTTGGCGACATGACGCATTAACCCGTTCTCATGAATGGAACACCTCTAACCTTCATTAGGTGTTGACGTAACCTATTTCACAGGCTCATTCTTGATGAAATTCCGCAGAAAATGCTATTTATAATAAAGGTGACTTATTTATTTGTGCAATATGAATGTTAAAGACGCTGCGTCATTCATTATTACTGATAGTATTTATTGGAACAGTTTGTCAATAACAGGATTGCGGTTAAAGATTTTTCCGCGGCTATAGATAAGACAGGCAATATTGGAATAAGCATAATGCGGAAAATACGATATCGAAAGACTTAAATGTCTAAGCTTTTTCCTCGGTTGTATTAATCATCACTACATAGTATAAAACAAAGTCGCTTTCTCTGTCCCTATGTCCCTTTGTATGCTTAAATCTTTAAAACTACGCAACGGATTTTGATGCGGTTTTTTTTAATGGATAGAGGTTTATATGCATAATTTATTAGCATTGCACCCGTGCGAAGCCGGGGCGGGTCGCTAGTATTAAATAATCGAGGGACATTAATTTTTCAAGGTTTCTTTTCGGTTTAGCTTCTTCACTTTATATCCTTTAGGCGACTAATGTCTCTAAGGAAAAATTACGAGGTATAAAAAATTTCGAAATACTAATTATTGTCAAGAAATAAAAATTACCGAAAGTATAACTTAAGGTATTAAGGGTATTACTTAAGTGGGTATGTGTGACCTAGCTTAAGGTTGAAACGCTGTTTGTTTTTATGACTAATAAAAACTGAGAAAATAATATATTTTTGATGAAAATACAAAAGTGCATATTATGATGTTTATTGTTATGTATGTTATAATATGTCTGCAATAAAAAAATTGTTGGACTTTTAAATAAAACGATTTAAACGGATTATAGTTCGACTTTATTTTTAAAACCACCGTATCGAGTAACACTTTTTCATCAAACGTATCTTTCCAGCCGTACCCTTAATATCCAGATGGAGATAATAAAAATCTCGCTCTTTTAGACCTTGATTTCGAAAAAAAAATACACACTCCATGAAATGAAATGAAATAATTTATTAAGTAAGTAGGCCACAGGGGCACTTTTACAAGTCAGATTGTGAATCTACCGGCATTTCGCAAGAGGAGACCGCTGTTGAGAAGAAAGCCGAAAGAAACTCAACAGTAAGTCATTTTTTCGTAAATAATACTAAAAACAATTACATGATACAGTTGTGTTATAACTAATTACACTGGTACACGTAAAGGAGATGCATAGATACTCCAAATCAATGTTGAGTAGGAACATTAAAATAAAAATGTAATAAATTTAAAATATTAAATATACCCAGAGATGTATAAAGTCTTGGATTCATGGTCATGGATTTTGAAACCACGATATGCTGCCAAAAGACCTAACCCTACTACTATTGCCTACCCAAAAGATTTCGTCAACCCATCACTCACCACCGTCAACAAACACTTTCGTATTTATAATACAGTAAGGATTTGTTACTTATCACCAAAGTTAAATAAAAAAAATAAAAAAAAAAGCTGTTCTCGTCGGTGCTGGAGCAGATATTCAGGAAAATGGACTGGGATACATTTGGATTAAATATAAATGGAGAAAA
The DNA here is from genome assembly GCA_947623375.1 of Apotomis capreana. Classification (NCBI taxonomy): domain Eukaryota; kingdom Metazoa; phylum Arthropoda; class Insecta; order Lepidoptera; family Tortricidae; genus Apotomis; species Apotomis capreana. The sequence goes on from OX392512.1 coordinate 18,722,496, forward strand.
GTTAAACCACTTAAGATTTGCAGATGACCTGATTGTTCTGAGCGACAATCAGAAGGACTTACAGACCATGTTGTTACAATTAGAAAGAGAAAGCAATATTGTAGGATTAACTATGAACACCGACAAAACAAAATTAATGACAAACCATGAAAAAATACCTGTCTCACTGAACAACCACAACATAGAATATGTCAACCAATACACTTATTTAGGACCAATTATCTCACCAGAGGACCTTATGACAAAGGAAAGAAACACCAGAATCAGTACTGCTTGGAGAAGGTATTGGTCGCTGAAAGAAGTAATGAAAAATCCGCAGATACCAATGAAAGACAAAGCAAAAGTATTCAACTCATGTATATTACCATGTTTAACATACGGATCACAAACTTGGGCTCTCACCAAAAAACACAAAAGAGCACTGGAAGTCTGTCAAAATAAAATGGAAAGAAGCATTTTAAACATCAGATTAAGGGACAAAGTCAGGCTATCGAATATAAGAAATAAGACCAAAGTAGCAGATGTAACATATACTGTAAAGAAGCTCAAATGGAACTGGGTTGGTCACGTTATAAGAAATCAGAAAAACAAATGGTCCAAGGATGTTATAATGTGGTACCCAAGAGATGGGAAAAGAAAGAGAGGGAGGCAGAGAAAGAGATGGGAAGATGAGATCATGAAAATTGCTGGCAAAACATGGAGGCGGAAGGCCACAAACAGAAAGCTATGGCAAGCACTAGGGCAGGCCTATGCCAAAGGGCAAGCTGATACTGAAGATACTGATGTCGCTGAATGAATATAAATAAACATAATATAATAATAAAAAAATATATATATATCTAATTACGTAATTACCTACAACTAAATAAAATATTTAATTTAAATAAATTATATAAATGATAAAATATCAAATTGTAATTAATTCTATTTAAAATGATAGATAATTCAAAAACTGTACATTCATAACGAATGAACAGGTAGCATGTCAAATAAAATAATTAATGTTTTAATAAGTTAAATTGCACTTAAACTGCATGTACAGAATGATTTATAATGTATCAGAAATAAAGGCTATTTGAATTTGAATTTGAATTTGAATTTGAAGGATTTGTTAAACGCATTAAGGCAATGTGTTTTTTTTTTCATTTATATTCAAGTACTTATTACAGTCCCTGGGCAGAAATAAAAATAATATTTTAATTCTTTGTCTAGTTTCCATTGTGTTGCACTTTCGTTTCGCGGCCGTTTATCTGTTCAACTTTAGCAATATTACTCCGGGAAATGTTGGAATTAACTGTCGAATGGTATCTAAAAACGAACTACTTGCTTTGTGCACATATGTGTACGATGTACATTATACACATACATATTATGGTAACTTTGTGAGGAGACTTGTTTTTATGTTTTTAGAGAAAGTTAATTCACTACATCGTAGTATAAAATCACCTGTCACTATCTGGCAAACATGTGAATTCGAGAGCGAGACACGCTTTGATATTTATATTATTTTGATCACGTGTCGTTTAGTTTAAAACTACATTATAAATATGCTTTTCATATCAGTAGTTTAGTTTATTATGGTTTATTTATAACACTTCTTGTTTGTGGAACACAGGCAAAATTACTTGCTTGATAGGACGCTCTAATCTTGGCTATTGTTCAATATTATATATATAACCAAATAAAGTTTAAATTCAACCATCATAGGCTCGCTGAATTTTATGAAGTGGCTAAGACTGTCTAACCATACACTTATTTTTTTCGTATTGCGCCAAAACAGATGTCAAATAGGCAAGAATTGAAACTTACGTAGCAGTTGTGCACGATATGAATTCTGATCCATTTTCAGATCCTCTAGCTATAATGTAGTACGCAATCAGCAACACAAACAGCACTGCGCTGCGGTCAATTCTACCTCATTTCAGACCTCGTTGTCTTTCTTGGTTTGAATAGGGTTTGCTTGTTAGTGTGTAGTTCTTAAGTACATATTTCAGTTTAAATTCACAAGTAATAGCTCTGTAGGGTTGTCATTTGCATTAAATAAAAAGCAATAGATCGATGTCAAACATAACATTCATCTGAGGGCTGCCGGTCTACCGAAGCGGGCGGAGAACATGAACATGTAAAGCCTGAAAGAAAAGCATGTAAATCTGAGAAATGTAATTACTCCATATTACACATGTCCCCTCAGCTCCGGTTCTGTGTACAGGCAGTCTAACTCTTATTTATGTATTAAAGTCTTTATAAAAAAGTCTGTACACTGGGAAGATTGCACACACTGGGAAGTACGTTCTCCGATTTAGAGGAGTACAATTTACGGCTATCTTTTTGTTTCAAAAAGAGAGAGAGAGATCAGACTAGGATCACATGATATGGCAGCTAACACTTTTTTATTAGTTCACTCCAGAGACGCAAACTTTCATCAAAATTGTATTCCACTAATCGGAGAGTGCACTTACACTAACTGATATGATTTTGATCTATTCGGAAATAAAATGAATTTCAATCCAACTATTGACGCATGTTATTTGTTGCAGAATGGTAGTATGATGGAGGAAGCGGGGGGCCGTGCCCAGTGGCATAAACCCACGTTTTTCTGCGTCGACATGATGATGGACTTGGAGAACAGTACACGGCTCGTGGCAGTTGCGTGCCATCCCGTCGATGAAAACGTCCTTGATGATGACAGCAAGACTCTTTACGTTATGTACGCTGTTGGTGAGTGTATTCAACCATCTACTCTGTCGAAGATATCACTTTTCTGCGTGGTCTTCATGTTTTTTTTTTTTTTTTTTTATGTCATAGGGGGCAAACGAGCAAACGTATCGCCTGATGGAAAGCGATTACCATCGCCCATAAACACCTGCAACACCAGAGGAGTCACAAGTGCTTGCCTACCCGGAGGACGAAGATAGAATGCCTCTATGCTAGTAATTTCACCGGCTATCTTACCCCCACACCGGAACACAAAACAATGCGAACATTGCTGTTTGGCGGTGGGTTAGCAGGCAAGACGGTAGTAACAATCCGGACGGACCCTGCACGAGGCCCTACTACTCCAAAAATTGACGTTATATCTGCAGAGGCGTCTCTAGCCCATGTAGCGCCCGTGTGCAAACATTACCGTAGCGCCCTCTAGTATTTATTTATTATATATCCTTTGGGCCTTTTATATGCCGCATCGACCATAATTGATCTATTGTTGCTGCCCTTTCTTAAAGTTCACTGCTGAGACCCGTTGTGTCCAGGAATTCCCAGATTCTTTGGGCAAAATGTTGCCCCACGGGAGCATAGCAGTCTCGTCCTCTGACTCTTGGCAGAACCTGGACGTTGCGTCCTGTTCCATTCCCTCTAGTAAGTGCTCGGTCTAAATGGAGCGAGCGTCGCACCGCTCGGCGCCCCTACAGGACCGCTGCCCCCGTGTGCAACGCACCGTAGGTAAAGACGCCTTTGTATGAGTGACTAAAACCCACGCAGTCCGCATTCTTAGCCCGATACGCGAACAGTTCTGAACTTCAATAAAATACAAGTGCGTGATTTTTTGTAGTCAGTTAGAGTAGATTGAGTACTAATGGGTGTCAACATTTTCTAACAGATTTTGAGTGTGCGTTAGGTATAAAAAAAGTTTTTGTAAGTGACCTCTGTAAATCTTAGAAAAAAAAATTCAAGTTAATTTCTTCTGCACTAGGGCATCGCATTTTACAGTTTTAACATTCCGTATTGTTTTCTAACAGATTTGTCGAGAGATTATGTCAGCGCAATACGAAACGGATGAAAAAATTATAAATCCCTGAAAAGATTATACAAGTGAATTTTGGGAACGAAAATGTGTTTAAAACTATGAAATGTAATGACAGTTTTAATTTATAACAGATTCATCAATAGCTTTATTTTATATAAACAATTGAATTTTTAAATCGTTCTCTAGGCCACAAAATTTTACGCAAAATTGTCAAGTCGGCGTAGTGAACTCATTTTCATAAAAGTAATCTATTAACATAGAATTCTAACCAATTCACCCACGGGAACAAATTATATTACTTCATTAGTTGTACGCGACCTTTAAATTTGATCGCGAACGCTTTGCATCAAGTTATGACTTCGCCGAGCGTTAGCGACACCCATAGAGCGCGAGGAATGCGTATTTAGATCGGCGCGCGGCCGCCATTGTAAAAATTTATGGAGAATTAAAAGCACTTTTTGATAAATCTGGACCTTTAATACCAAACAATAATTGAAATATTTGATGCGGACAAATTTTAATCTAAATATTCATCTTTTTTTGAACTATGAAATAATTGTTAAAGTATAAAAAAACACTTAACGCCAGATTACGATTTTACAATTTTCGTCCAACTTTACTTAGTTGTCTAGGGTGAAATATTAAAAAAGTGTGTGTGTCAGCTCCGACGCACGACTGGAGTTTACTCTTAAGGCCAGGCGCGCACCACGATTTTTTTTAGTCGCGTGATAATTTTGTCGCAGAAATAAGCTTACTTATGGGTTTATGAAAATCGTGGTGCGCGCACTCTCATATAAATAAACCCATAGACGCTGACGGAACAATTCTACGGGTATGGCTACGCCGGGATTAAGAGCCGTCCAGGCCGTCAAAGCATCGGAGGCGTAAGGAATGATAGCCTTGTCACCATCAAAAGATAAAATTTGAGTGACAAGGTCCACCACCCCACACGCCGAAGCCAGGAAGGCCGGGAGGCTCACATCTCGCGCGCGACGCACGCCCAAACCACCAGTTCGAATCGGCAGAGAAACCTGGTCCCATTGACCTTGGTTAAGGGAGACGTTCAGCACCTTTTCCAAACTCTCCTTCAACACGAAGTCAAAGGAGTCTGTCTGGACAGGGTGCAGCCAGGCTGGCACGGTGCACAAGAAATATGTCAGCTTAGGCACGGCAAAGCAAACTCGCAACATAACGAGGGCTACGTGAGCCGAAAGTTCATTCAACCTCTGCGCAGCCATCAGCAGAAGCAGCTTTCTCTCCTCGAAGGCTTCAGGAATGGCTTCTGGGAATATTGGGGACCCCAAGAGGTTGAAAGATCTCGCCGACAACACTTTCAGTCCGGGGAGCAGAGCACTGAATAAGGGGAAAGAATCGTGTGAGTTGGCACTGCAGGGGAAAAAATCGCATTTGCTGAAATTAATATCTAAACCCAGAGCTTTTAAACGAGGCAGGAGCATGAGCAAGTCTTGTTCCACTTCTTCAGGTTTACCACCTAGGGTACCGTCATCTAGGTACCAGATATTCAATGGGGATTTAACCTCTGATATTACCTTTTGTATGGCCAGACAGAAAACTAAAGGGCCTAGCGGATCCCCCTGCTGTGCACCAACTTGGGAAAGAACAAGAGGACCATTGTAGAAAAGATTAGAAGCGGAAGAATATACTTGGAAAATGAAGGGGTAGAGTGATGGCACTTTATCCTTCACTTCGGACAGTAAAACATCACGCTCCACTGAGTTAAACGCGTTTTCTAAATCAATTTTAATTTATAATAATAATAATGAAATAATGAACTTTATTCTGCAAGTAGGCCACAAGGGCACTTTTACATGTCTGAGTCTACCGGCATTTCACAAGAGGAGACCACTGTTGAGAAGAAACGCCGAAAGAAACTCAACAGTCAGTCATTTTTTCAGAAAGCATAAGTACTTAACTATTACAATGATATGAACTTAACTATACGTATTAAAACGGATTCTAAGTTTTTGCTATCTACCGAAAAAGCCCGCGTAGCGTGAATTGCAGCCTCGCAGCCCAATCTTGTGCCAAACCCTAATTGGCAAGGTTGCAGATAAGCTGCCATTTCTTCTCTCACTGCACGGCATCCTAGCTTTGCCGTTAAGCGGCGGAAAGCGCTGCCTATGGCAATGGGTCTTATACCACCGTCTTTTTTTGACAGCGCACATAAGGAAGCACCATAAATATAGGAGCAAACTTCAGGGTTTAATTGACCACTGAGCAAAAAATTACAAAGCTTGGCCAGATGTTCCAGGAGCCGAAAATCGGCGTCTCCCGCAGATGCAGACGTAAGCTCCTTAAGATGAACAGGGCGGATACCATCCAAACCATAACAAAACCGGTGAAATGTTTAAAACATTTTTTTTTATTATTAATTAAACATACCCTGGACTAAAATTTGTTAGGCAACCCATATGCAATATATTTATTGACATATTAAATTGATTATAAAATACATTTCATAAAATAAACATCTCGGTGAAGGTCATTTTATATCGGGATCTTAGCCTATAACGCGTAACGCATAACCTGCTAAATTAAGAAGTCGTATTTTTACTCCGATCGTATACTGAGATACGACTTTTTAAATTAGCACGGCAGATACGTTCGATTTTATACCCCATATTTTTCATACCCCGGGCTTATATATGAAAATCGATTCTTAAGGAGTAAACTCCAATAATCTTATAATTTTTCCACAGAGAACTTGTTAACACATTCTTCGAAGTGCTAAATATGTAGTTTAGAAAATGGATTCAACGACTGGTGTTGACGTTGTCTACTTAACGCCTTAACGGCAACTGCCTATTTTTTCACATTTCGCTCGGTGCAGCCTTACTGACACCAAGTCCGGACGGCCTTTTCAGATTTTATATAAAATACAATGCTAAAATTTGACTTTTGCTACTATCTTATCTTGGTTAAATAAGATATCTTATATTGTATTGTTCATTAGGTGTATTATTGTCCTTCTTTTATTTAGCAACTTTTAGAAGAGTTGACAGTGCGTCTTTTTATTGATCTTACTAAATCAATGATTCATTAACAAAATGAATCGGTTCTTGGAAATATAAAGCTAAATTTGACTTTAAGGTTGTTTATAAATTATAATCCCATCATGTTAATAAATAGGTTTAAACAGTTAGTTCTATTCGCATTGCACCGATACAATCTCGAATTATATTCGGGAAAGTAATTCAGAATCATTCAAAATTTCAAACGAAAGCTTATTGCCCTAGGTTAAGGCGAGACGTGGAATGGTGAATAATACATTTTAAAGTCCTAAGGTTTGTATTCTAGCCAATGTAAAATTCTGGTAAAAAATATATGTTACTAGCATTTGCTCGCGGCTTCGCTCCCGTTAAAATCTATCCTACGGGAACAATGTTTTTTTTTTGGGATAAAAAGTAGCCTATTTGTTAAGTTAGGGTATAAAATATCTGTTTTAAACTGCACGCATATCCGTCCAGCCGTTTTATCGTGAAGAAGAAACAAACATACACACATATGTCGCTTTCATGATATTAATGGGAAATTTTACTCGCAGTATGGATAATGCTATCACAAAATAGAAATATAAAATAAAAGAAGTAAGAAAGAAAAAGATTAAATATAAACGATGTTATAATAAGTCACCAATAAACATCGAGTGCTTTACATGAGCTTACTTTTACAAGGCTCACGAAATGTATGTCTTGATTGGGTAACAGTATTACCTGATTAAAAAAAAAAATTGGAGGAGATAAATAGTACATAACTACAGAGGCCGGGAAAAGTCAGTTCCTATTTGAGTATGATTTTGAAGGAAGTCCGAGTCCTTAAATTAATACGAATCCACGAACTGACATTTCCACCGAAGCCTGTATTCCTGTAGCCTGTTTTCTCCAAATATGCTTGGAAGTAATCACCAATCTTTATTTTGAATGGTTAAATCAGCAACTTCTAAACGCACGATTTTTTTTAGAAGCTATACCTTATTTATCATTCGGAGATCGCAAGTCCAAAATAACTTTTTCTATTGGTTTGGACGGAATCATTTCAGATATATGAGTGTATATCATTATTTTCAAATATTTGTCAGGACAAAATATTTAAGATTTTCTAATTGTACAAGTCAATAAAAACCTATGTTATGGCCTTTTTTATATGGAATTGTAAAATTACAATTTTGACGTATTAATGTAAGCAAAAAACCATTACTATGATGTTTTAATTAATTTACAATAAAAGTTTTAATATTCTTGAGTGTAATCTTAGTAGGTCTGAATGAAAAAAAAACTCATTGGGTTGCTTCATACGTTCTTGTAGTGCGAGTGACGAATGGAGATGAACCGTATAACTCGTTAAAAGGAATTTAAAAAATTGACAAGTAAAATAAACAGTTTCAACAAAAAAATATATATTGCTGATTACTAAATATCCTTATCCATTTATAATATATAATTTAAATTAAATGTCTGTATATTGAACGTACAGGGCTCGACGGAAATGTCAGTTCGTGGGTTCGTATTAATTGAAGGACTCGGACCTTCAAAATCATACTCAAACACGAACTGAATTTTCCCGGCCTCTGCAGTTATGTAGTATTTATCTCCTCCAGTTTTTTTATCCGTTACCAAATCAAGACATACATTTAGTGAGACTTGTAAAAGTAAACAGCACTCGATGCTTTATTAGTGACTATACAATCGTTTTTCTTTTTGTTTGTTTCTTACTTCTTTTATTTTCTTTTTAGGGTTCCGTAGTCAACTAGATTCGCCATGTCCGTCTGTCCGTCGGTCTGTCCGTCCGCGGCTTAGCTCCGTGATCATTAGTACTAGAAAGCTGAAATTTGGCATGAGTATGTGTATGTATTACGCCGACAAAACGGTATAATAAAAACTAAGAAAAAATTTTTTTTTTCGGTTACCTCGAACACCTAAAGTGGGGGAGAAATATTTTTTTAGTTTCAACACTAGTGTATGGGGTGTCGCTAAATAGGTCTTTTAAAAATGATAGGGGTCTCTAAACATTATTTTTTGATAAGGTTAGCAGTTTTGTAAATATTAGTTCCGAAAATATAAAAAATAGCGTCCCCCCCTCTAACTTTTCAACCACGGGTCAAAAAATTATGGTAAATTCATGAAAATAAGGCCTTATAATAAAATAAAATAAATAAAAATCATTTATTTCAGAGCTTGGCTCCGTATAATGTGTTAGTAACATAGAACTTACCCCTAGTGTTAGACAGAGCAATATAAAAACAAAAATACAAAAACTAAAAATAAATTAAAACAAACCAAAGACACAAGACAGAGTGGGAGCGTAGCTCACAAGTCAGTCGTCCCATGCACATGGAGTTGCATCCAATGTGCCTGTATGGGACAGTCCAGCCTGCCAGCCACAACCTTTAGGATGCTGTTGGCACTGCCGCGCAACCGTCGCATCATTGAGGCTACTCGCTTGCGTAAAATAGCATGAAAGCCATCAACGCGCGCCTCGGCGGACATTCCCGATGCGCTGCAGTAACGCGGCAGCCCCAACAGCAACCTAAACGCGTAATACTTTCATAAGTACTTTCAATGAAAACTATATTGAACAAAATCGGTCGAGCTGTTTCTATTGTGAAGGATGAGCAACTACGGAACCCTACACTGAGCGTCACCCGAAATGCTCTTCGCCGGTTTTTAATTATTTTTTTCGACTTAAATGACGTTAGGAAACCCGTTTCATATAGAGACTCACGGGAGTTTTCAATGTAAAATACTATTTATAGATATAAAAGATACAACTATATTGTGATAACAGTATCCGTACTGCGAGTAAAATTTCCCATTAATATTATAAAAGCGACAGTATGTGTCTATGTTTGTTTCTTTTTCACGTTAAAACAGCTGGACGGATATGTATGCAATTTGAAACAGAGATAGTTTATACCCTAACTTAAGAAATAGGCTACTTATTATCTTGGAAAAAATAAAACATCGTTCCCGTAGGATAGTATATGGGTGAATCAACTTTTTTGTGTTGTTTACTCTGTCCCCGTTGTCCAAGTGACATCTTCATACTGTTTCATAGAAAATAATTTAGGTTGTCCGAGGGACAAATTTTGCGTAACCATAGCAACAAGGTGCACTTAAAAGTTGATTCACCCATATACCAGGTTAAGTAACAAATATTTTTATCAAAATTTAACATTGGCTAGATTACAAGCCTTAGGACTTAAAATGTATTATTAACCATTTAACGTATCTACTCGCCTTAACCTAAGGTAATACAGCTCTTGTTTGAAATTTTGAATGACATGACGTTCGGAATTACTTACCCGAATATAATTCGGGAATGTATTGGTGCAATATGAATAGAACTAACTTTTCAAACCTATTTATTTAGATGATGGAATAATATTTGTAAACAACCTTAAAGTCAAATGTATATTTCCAAGAACCGATTCATTTTGTTAATTAAGGTTATCTTTCTGAAAGATGAATGTTTACATTACAATCTGTCCGCATCAAATATTTCAATTATTGTTTGGTATTAAAGGTCCAGATTTATCAACAAGTGCTTTTAATTCTCCATAAACTTTTACAATAGCGGCCGCGCGCCGATCTAAATACGCATTCCTCGCTCTCTATGGTATGGGTTAGTCGCTAACGCTCGGTGCAGCCTTAACTTGATGCAAAGCGTTCGCGCTCAAATTTAAATGTCGCGTACAACTAATGAAGTAATATAATTTGTTCCCGTGGGCGAATTGGTTAGAATTCTATGTTTATAGATTACTTTCATGAAAATGAGTTCACTACGCCGACTTGACAATTTTGCGTAAAATTTTGTGGTCTAGAGAACGATTTAAAAATTCGATTGTTTATATAAAATAAAGCTATTGATGAATCTGTTATAAATTAAAACTGTCATTACTTTCCATAGTTTTAAACACATTTTATTTGCCAAAAGTCACTTGTATAATCTTTTCAGGGAGTGAGATTTTTTTCACTCGTTTCGTATTGTTCTGACATAATCTCTTGACAAGTCTGTTAGAAAATAATAACGAATGTTAAAACAATAAACTGCTATGCCCTAGTGCAGAAGAAATTAACTTGGATAATCTTTTCTAAGAGTTATAAAGGTTGCTTACAAAAACTTTTTTTATACCTAACGCACACTCACGATCCGTTAGACAATGTTCATACCCGTTAGAACTCCATATTACTTTGCTGATAAAAGAAAAAAAACGTACAATGCGAATTATTTTAGTTTAAGGTGTAATTATACCCTTCCCGTATCGGGCTATCTCTGTGTGTAGATGATACAGCTAGATTTACTCATGCATTTTCTAAGTGAATAAAAAAAATACCTGTAGCACAACTGCCCGAATGAATATACACGGGCTAAGTGCGGAAAACGGAGCCCATAACCATGTAAGTAGGTATGCCAAAGTCTTAAAAATCATGTCAAATTCTCTAAAATAGCTTACGTTATCCTTGTTTAAGTAGCCTGGTCGCTCTATTTGTTGTTAAACTAAAAAATAAAAGATCAGGTTATTTGGGTGTAGATGTTAAAGGTTGAATCGTTATTTAGATTCGGGCGAGTCTAATTTTAAGTCCGCTCCTCGCTGCCTGCCGCCTAATCGGGCCATTCCACCCACGCGAAACTTTCTCTTCTTCTTGTTTAGTCGAACGTTTATTATCAAAATAATGGGCAATTCAAGTTGGTTTAAGATTGCAGTCATTTAAATTATACCTACGCTTCTAAAATAACAGTATTTTAATTCCTTTGTTTTTTTTTATTTGCGATAGACAAACATTTGACCTCGAACGTACCTGATACCTAAGATGAAGCATGCTTGTCTAGAAGATGCTTATTCACTCTCGACTTGAAGAGATTTGGGGATCAGTGCGCGGATAATAAAATAATGAGCCGTTGATAATAAATTGTCAACATGTGGCTAAATAGTTAGAGCTTTACCTATTTTTATTAAGGTAGTCTTCTGCGCTCGAAACGTTGAATAATTAAAGTAAATATGAACTATGCGATAGACTTGTTGCATAAAAGTTTTATTTGTGTGTACAAACCACGAAGGGTTATACAATACATACTGTAAAAATAAATGAAAAACGAAAAACAAAAGAAGCAAGGTTTAATTGCACCGGATTGTTTGACGAGGCCGCCCAATCTAATCGGCCGTAAACATGCCCTCGAGTTAATGGTTCCTAAAATCACATAAAACTTATATTGCGTTTACATTTCTAGAGTCCAGTCAACTGATAAGTTTAGACGCTTAAACAAGAAGCTTCAAATAAATGTATAGCGAAAAAAAAATAGACAAGGTGTGATTTCATAGACCAATCAACCGATAAGTGTGATGTATACTCTAAATAAATGAACAGCGAAAAAATAAGAGAGATGAATAGAAACAAGGTGTAATTGCCCTGGATTGTTTGACGAGACCGCCCAATCTAGTCGGCCGTAAACGTACCCTCGAGTTAATGGCGTTAATGGCACATACAACTTATATTAAGTGTGATCACGCTTAGTTTTATGGCATGTTAACCTTCACTATGCTGTTGTAAACGAAACACACGGGTGCTTCTGATAAAAATTTAGAATTTTGTTATTCAGTGAGTTGCCACGAATATTTGAATGTAGCCTAGTGGTTAAGTAGGTATAAATGTGGAAACATTCTAACAGTCAAAATAAATTAAATAAAGGCATACTTATCTACCAAAAATTCGGCTCCGGCCTTGTTGCGCAGTAAAATATAATTCCTGGGATTCTGTAACCAAAATAACGCCAATCGATTTAAGTGGCCTTAATAGACAATTTTACGATTATTATGCACAATAATAGCTAACCTTATTTTTATATACTTAATGTTGTTAGTTTCTCTTTTATCGTTTTCGTAGTTTCTATTTAAAAGTGCATCGTGTAAACTTTAAATATTACCGATTCCCCAAATACAATAAAAAGCTTATGAGAACTGAAATTTTAGTTAATGTTGTGTAATAACAGCATTATTACACGCTTACACGCTATGCATGCCGGTAATGTTGCCTAGTGCCTCTACGAAACCTACACCTATCTCCTAGCATTATGCTACGAACACGAGTATGGTGCTACGCCGTAGCACATTATGATTAACGTACTGCAGCTGTGATTACACTGATTACTTGTATACAGGGGGGTGTGTAAGTCGTGAACGATGAATGTATTTGTATACATATATATGTATGTCACACATGTATCATATGACGTATTAATATTATAATTAATGAGCATATTTTGGTGTACAAAAATAAGACATATTAATTAACAGTTTTACTAAACAGGCATTTAATTGTTATAGGGTCAAAGAATAGGTAAGTATTAGAGTATACTGTACTAAAAAAAAGATGATGGCCTAAGTTTAATACGCCCACACATGATTTATTTTGTTCTTACCTAATTATATTTTGCTACGAACCTGTAATCCGAACTATAAATTTTCTACTCTGCACCCACTTGAAGCATCTCTGTTTGATCATAAGGTTTACTCGTAGAGAATGCCATTAGGTATTAAGTTCGCCATTTGCACTGATTTTTGTTTTGTGCAATAAAGTTTAAATAAATAAATAAACCTTTACCGACAGGCCTTCTCCTCTCGTCGCCGTTCCTCCTAGTCACGTTTCTGGTGTACGCCTTCATACCGGAGCTGCGGAACCTGCACGGCATGTGCCTAATGGCGTACTGCGCGGGACTCATCGTGGCGTACCCCTTCCTGGCGTACTTGAAGATGCACAGCGGCACTGTGGGCGTTGGGAAGACTGGCTGCATTGTAATCGGTAAGTCGATTCGTTATTGCTTTTAAAATAGTATTTTATGCAACCGTTGTATAAGAGGGGCCAAAAAACGCGAGTGGCAGGCGTAAGAAAGATGCCACGAGCGTTTTTTGACCTACTTATACAACGTTGCATACAATACTTTTTCTACGACTCGACATTTCATAAATAAAATGCAAATAAACAACAAAGAAAATAATTACATGTTCCTGCTCGGAATCAACAAAATTAAAAAGAAAAATTGTCTCTGATAAACTTTTTTTATTAAATAAATAAATAAATAAATATTAAGGGACAATCATACACAAATCGACCTAGTCCCAAACTAAGCAAAGCTTGTACTATGGGTACTAGACGACGATATACATAATATATAAATACATATATAGATAACATCCATGACCCAAGAACAAATATTTTGCAGAAATATTTGCCCCGGCCGGGATTCGAACCCGGGACCGCCGACTCAGTAGGCAGGTGTCTACCAACCGAGCCAAACGTGTCGTCAATAATATTGACAACCATCTGTCAAAAAAATATTAACTTATACATAAAGGTATACGATCACCATACTAAACATTTGTCAAAAAAATTAAACTTATACATAAAGGTTACGTTCACTATACTAAACATCCATGCACTGAAGATAATACTTTTTTTTTAAGTTGGCAGCAATGCCTTAGTACAATAAGTTTTTTTTTAAATTTGCAAATTGTGTGAATGCAGCTGTTCATCTTGTAATCTGTGGTACTAAGTGATGCTTTTTTGGCGACATTATACCATCGGTTAGCAGTGTGTTTTTGGGCAGTAGAGTATAGACTTTTACAGACTTTCATAATTTATGTCTTTATATTAGAGTTAGTAACTATATGTATAAATGACAGGAAAAAGTACTGGAGTAGAAAAATGATTTTTCATCACGTTTTGAGATCACCCTACGGTATACGGATTGTTCGAGACCTATGCAAGTGCATAACGTGTGCTTTATGGCGTACTGCCCCGGGCTCGTCGTGGCGTACCCCTTTCTGGCGTACATCGAGAATGGACACCAGAACCGTTGGCGTCTGGAAGACTAGCAACGTTGTTATTTTCGTAGCAGTTTAAAAAAAAAACCGCGTCTCTAATATCACTCTGTATACAGATTGTTTATTACTATGATAAGTAATAATTTTCAGTTTCAGAATATCCAAAAATTGATACAAGCTCGGACTTGTAATTAATAGCCCTGATTTAAATTCTAAACATTTTTAGGTGTCGTACATAATGACTATTATGAAACATGAGGAAGGTAAATTAATTAGATAAGTTATAGCGATAAAACAGTTGTCACTTAATGCTGTTATAACACAATGCAATTTCTATTCAAATTAATTGGATAGTACAACGCTTTATTTGCATACAGCGTGCACCTCACCTAGTGCATAAAACAGTTTATTAATTATGTTAAGTAGCTTCCCAAGAATTTCAGAGACAAAACATATAGACCGGGAGATAGTGACACAATTTTTTTGGTCATTTGTAACAGTATGGCGGTTCTTCAGGGGTCTTAGTACGCAATGACAAAAAGAAAAATGATGGTCATAGCGCTGGTACCGGCGGCCCAATCGCGTGGGCGTTAGTCGAACTCGTCGGATAAATTACGAGTGTCAAACGATTTGTACCACAAAAATTTTAGTATTTTCCGATAGCCCATAAAAAACATGTAGGCGGTAGTGTCGTGCCATACTTCTCCGGTGTGACTTACAGCCCGCCATACCGACACGAATTTGTTAATTAAAAATGAAAAAATTCAACCATTTGTACTAGGCTAATTTTTGCACAGTTAATTATCGTCGTGCAGCCATTTACGAAAATCACCATGCTATACTTTTCCGACGGTTCTAAATGGCCGCCATACCGCCGAAAATCAGCAATTTTTTTTTTCGCCAAACGATTTGTAACAGTATTGCATTTGGATTTTTGGAAAGTATTTGATAAAATGTGACCGTTATTATATTTGCCATACTTCTAGTAGGGGGAAAAAGTGCTGCCATACTTGGAAAACTTATTTATTCGACACGTTTCAAAAATACGACTGTACAATACGTAAAATATTTTTTTACAGCATGGGATCATTATATTCTGTTTGTTTGGATACAATTCTACCTACAAACAATTATTCCGGATTGTAACCATGGGGCGGACGACTGTGAGACTTGAGACAAGACGTAAAAAACAAAAAAAAATTTGACGATTTGTACCAGTATGGCATTTGAATTTTTGGAAATTATATGATGCAATGGGACCATTATTATATTTGCCATACTTCTAATAGAGGGAAAAAGGGGCAACATACTTGAAAAACTTGATTTTTCAACTGGTTTTCAAGGTGCAAGACATAAAATCATTTTTTAAAGTATGGCATCATTGTATTCGGATCGTTTGGATGAAATTCTACCTAAAAATAATTATCCCATACCTACTGTAACCATGGGGCGGAAGATTGTCACACTCGAGCAAGATATAAATTAATAAAAAAATTGGACCAAATTGTTACAGTATGGCATTTCCAATTTTCGAAACTTGAAAGAAAGGTATGGTTTGGGAAAATTACACCGTACATGTGAAAAAAAAATATGCAATATCAATATTAATGCAGTTTATTGCGAAAGATTTTCAGACTTTCGATTCGAGGTCATCTTAGCCGAAATCCCCGGCTTGCTCCAACTCGTTTTCGTCGTCCTCGTCGCTGCTTACTGCATCAGTATCTACAAATCATTAAATTTTTTCACACAAGCGCAATACACAATTCAAATCGTTAACATAAAATTAATTTCTTAAATATTTACCCTCGCCGCCTTCATCTTTCTCTTCTTCATCTTTTTCCTCTTCATCTTTCTCTTCTTCATCGTTTGCTGCGGTCATAACGATCTCGCTTATGGTGCCTGGCATGGCGTCGCCGTCGAACCAATGGAAATCATAGTGGTCTGGGTCCACTAGCTTCCACCCGCAATCCTCTGGCCTTAGCTGCCGTATACCTGCGTTGCCAGACATTGTGTCTCACAACACGATGAGCCGAGATCTCTCGAGAAATCGTTCGAGCGGTGGTAGCCGTTCAATATTATACAATATAAACATCTGATTATAAGTCAAGATTGCCGCCACCTAGATCTTTGAAATTTTGTATTTATATTCGTTGAACCTCAAACTTACATGAAAAATTAGTGCCATACTGTTACAAATCGTTCAAAATACGAATGAAATCTTACAATTAAAAAAAATATTATACACATTCGCCACCTCCCACAGGTATGGCATTATCACGCTTCTATTTATCATCATTCAGGAGCTGTTGAAAAAAAAATTTAGGGTGGTACAAATCGTTTGGCGAAAAAAAAAAATTGCTGATTTTCGGTGGTATGGCGGCCATTTAGAACCGTCGGAAAATTATGGCATGGTGATTTTCGTAAATGGCGACGATAATTAACTGTGCAAAAATTAGCCTGGTACAAATGGTTGAATTTTTTTATTTTTAATTAACGCATTCGCGTTGGTATGGCGGGCTGTAAGTCACACCGGAGAAGTATGGCATGACACTACCGCCTACATGTTTTTTATGGGCTATCGGAAAATATTAAAATTTTTGTGGTACAAATCGTTTGACACTCGTAATTTATCCGACGAGTTCGACTAACGCCCACGCGATTGGGCCGCCGGTACCAGCGCTATGACCATCATTTTTCTTTTTGTCATTGCGTACTAAGACCCCTGAAGAACCGCCATACTGTTACAAATGACCAAAAAAATTGTGTCACTATCTCCCGGTCTATATGTTTTGTCTCTGCGCGCGCCACCGTACGAGTGCAAGTGTTTACAAAGTGCCCGCAAAGTTTTATTGTATTACACAGTTAAAAGTGACTTTCACACCTTGAAAAATATATAAGTGAAGACATGATTAAAGTACTTACTACTAAAATTAGTGAACAACTTAAGTTAAGAGTGCGAATAAATAAGGAAAAAACAACGAAATAAATAATTGACTATCACTGTTTAGCGCTACCGCCGGCACAAATCTACCTGCACATAAGTAGTTGATCGAAACCCATAAGTGCCGCAATCTGCACGGCGCTTACGACCTTCTTCTCGCGACCTTTTCTAACGGCTTTGCTCGACGTGCAAGAAACAACTGACTATTATTTGGTTCAAAAACTGAACCTTATTTATTTGTAGTAGAGTAGAGAATCAGGTTCACCGTCAGGATTCGTACTTCGGCTAAGTGTTGTTGTTAACTCGTATTGAATAACTTTTTTTTTTAAATATGTCATCAAAATCAAATCCAGTTGTGTGCTTTATCTGCAAGAATGAAATAAAAGACAAAGTTTACTTGAAATGTTCAAAGTGCTATAGGATTTATGACATTAACTGTGCCCAGGTCAGTGATGAACGTTTTAACCTAATGTCTGCAGCAAGAACTAAATCAAAATGGGCATGCTGCTCATGTCTTCAGGCCCCGGGTACATCTCGAGGAGCCAAAAGCAGCTGTAAAACACCGCCCAGCGTAATTAAAGCGATGTCTCCTGACAACATAACGCATAGAAAACCACTGCCAAAAATACAGAACTACTCTTTAGCCGAATCACACTACTCCGATCCTGAAACAGACACTGAATCGCAGATTTCAACACTGCTCGAAACAACATCTAGTAGTCTGCCCAACATCCATGAAACCGTCCAAGAAGGTGAATTGACTGAATTGAGGTCTGAAATCAGTTTCTTATCAACTAAATTGGCTAGTGCCCACGAAGAAATAGAGCGCCTAAACTTAGAAGTCACAGTACTCACAAGACAGTTAGAAGAAAAGCAGAAGTCTATAGACGCGTTTAAAAAAATTATGTCTGATGTCGGTACGACACGTCTGAAAACGCCTGCAAAAAAGAGTACAACAGCTAACAATCGCAACTCTCCTTGTCAATACAATAGCCCTATAAAGTCTATTTCATTTTCATCTCCTCTTCGCTTAACATGTACAAATCAAAGAGATATAAGGGAAACAACTACTAAACCTCAAATAGACACAACCAAATCACAATTGATATGTGATAATAAAACAAAACAGAACGAAAAGAGTGACAGAAAAAACCATATTTACATTCTTGGCAGTCAACAATGCGTTAAACTTTCGGCAGCCTTGATCAAATCCAGGCAACAACAACAAAACGAGGGTATAGTTATAAAAGAATACGAAACTATCGCTTTTACTAAACCATATGCATCAACTGAGGACATCCTGAAAAACAAACAGTCTCTTGACGTTTCTTCTCGAGACCGCGTTATTCTCTGCGTTGGGGAGAACGACTCAAATCCCGTCAAAATACTTGCTGAAATGAGTGCAGCCATCAAACATTTTGAAGCGTCTTGTGTTATAGTACTAGGAGTGTACCATAGTAGACACTTAAATGTTAAAAAATTAAATCGTGAACTTCAAATAGTATGTAAAAACTTTTCGAATTGTCAATTCATATCCACGAATGATCACTGTCAAAATAAATCAATGTATTTAAATTATGTATGTAAAAGAATTAATTATATTATCAAACTGCTACTAGTACTCATATTAAACATGCGCCCCGATTGTTCAAAAAGGGGACAATACCATATTTTTTTAAGAAAATGATCTTAAACTCAAATGTAAATCAAAAGTCGGTTTCACCTAACACAAATGAAACCAAAAAATGTGAAGTAACTAAAACGGGGACGATACCATATTATTTTCAAAAAATTAAGAAAAATGTGAAACCGAGTTTGCCCTACAAGGGGAACCTAGTGTTGTTGTACCTCAGACTCAGCCGCCTTGTGGGCTTCAAACAGGCACGAACCATTCCTTTCGTAAATAACGTTACAGTTACAGTTTTTCACCAAAACATTAGTGGTCTTCTTAGCAAAACAGCAGCTCTTGAAGTGTGTATACAGGAATTTTTAGACAAAAAAATGGTTTTAGATATTATCTGTTTATCAGAAACGTTTATTAAATTAAATGAAGAAAAAAACATACATATCAAAGGTTATAAACTATGTGCCTCGTTTTCAAGACGACGTCAAAAGCGAGGTGGTGTTTGTATATTGTGTAAAAACGCAGTAGAATGTAAAAAAATCGATTTTTTAGAAAATTTAGCTAGTGAATATAATTTTGAGTGTTGTGGAATAGAAATTCCAGAATATATGTGTATCATAGTTTGTATTTATAGAATTCCGAAATCAAAAGTCAATATATTCTTTGCAAATTTAGAAAATTTGCTACATAAATTGCGTAAGCGACTTCAATGTAAAATAATTATCGCCGGTGATTTTAATATTAATACATTGAAGGTTTCCAAAGAGTCGCGCGAACTTCTCCGCATATTGCAAAACTATAACTACCATCTTCACATTAAAAAACCGACTAGAATAACATCATGTATAGATCATATAATAAGTAACATGCCAAATGTGAACGGTACTGTTCATGAGCTCGGCTTGTCAGATCACAACACGGGCCAAACATTGTCCTTTCAGTCTGAGAGTGAATCGAATCCCATAGAGTACTGGTACATACATAAACGTGACTTATGCGATGATAACATTACAAAGTTCTGTGATTGTATGAAAAACCTATCATGGGATGAAGTATATGGTCATACTGATTTAAACCAAGCATTTTCCGTATTTCATGAAACTTTTACCTTATTCTACAATTTGTGTTTTCCAGTAATTCGTGTAAAACATAATAATAAAGAAAAAAAGGCCAGATGGATTACAAAAGGTATCCAAAAAGCAACAATCACGAAAAGAAGACTACGTTTCGAATATTATAAAACTAAAAAAGAACACATAAAGTTGCAATACCATAAATATTCTAAAATATTAAAATCCTGCGTGAAATTTGCACAAAAATCAGTAAACAACCGTTATATAAATAAAGCCAAGAATAAATGTAAAGCGTCATGGGATTTAATTCAAAATAAAATAAATAATACCTCGAATTTTAATAAAATGGATAAAATAAACATATATGGACAACAGATTCAATGTAAACAAGAAATAGCAGAAGCATTTAACGATTTTTTCATCAATTTAACAAAAAACAAATATGATAACAAAAAATTCACCTTGTACAAGACAACAAATCATTCGACCATATTTTTACATCCTTGTGATAATAATGAAGTAATAAAAATTGTTAAAATGCTGAGATCGACGAAATCTGTAGGCCACGATGGAATATCAACAATGGTTATTAAGAAGTGTATTGGAGAAATTGCATCGGTGGTAGCATATTTGGTGAATTTATCCTTTACAACCGGTGAATTCCCAGACAACCTAAAAAAAACGATCGTCAAACCCTTATATAAAAAGAATAATAAAGAAGATCTTAATAGTTATCGGCCAATATCACTATTATCCGTTTTTTCAAAAATATTTGAAAGAGCCATGCATACCAGAATAACCAATTTTTGTGACAAATATAAGTTAATTAACAAAAACCAGAATGGCTTCCAAAGAGGTAAGTCTACGACGTTAGCAGCTTTCAATTTAATAAAAGCCATAACTGATCAAATGGATAAACGGAAACCAGTTATCTCAATATTCTTTGATATGAGTAAGGCTTTCGATTTTGTCTCACATGATCGCCTATTAGAAAAATGTGAAATGTATGGTATACGTGGCTTGGCATTAAATTGGATAAAAAGTTATTTATATAAGCGCACACAATCTGTTGAAGTAGAAAATATAAACGATAATCGTGTAACATATTATTCAAAATCACACTATAAGGAAATCGAAACAGGGGTACCTCAGGGTAGCGTATTAGGACCCCTTTTATTTTTATTGTACATCAATGATTTACCTATGGTCACCAGACATCAATGTATACTATTTGCCGACGATATATCTGTAATTATTCCTTGTGATGAGATTGAATTTTATAATTTTGACATAAATAATACAATTAATGACATTATAATTTGGATGGAAATCAATAATCTACAGCCTAATTTAGAAAAAACTAGATATATACAATTTTATAATCGTAAGGGTAACGTGGACATTAATGTAAAATATAAAGATGAACACATAACAGAAACTGATAACATCACGTTCTTAGGCGTGTTATTAGATAAAAACTGCAGCTGGAAGCCACAAATAGATATAATATGTACTAAGATTAATCGATTTGTTTATGTTCTCAGAAGATTAGCTTCATTAGTGAATAAAAACACAGCTCTCACTGCCTATCATGGCTACGTGGCGTCAGTATTAAGGTATGGTCTGTTGTTATGGGGCAACTCATGCGACATAAATAGAGTGTTTGTCAGTCAAAAAAAATGTGTGCGAGCTATCTGTGGAGTCCCACCGCGTACTTCATGCAAACCTCTGTTCAAGGATCTCCAAATACTGACTATAACTTCTATGTACATCTTTGAGGCCTGTAAATTTATCAAGTTACATCCCGAACTATTTCTAGAATTAAAGAAAGTATGTCAATTTAACACCAGATATCCAGATAAGTTAGTATTACCAATCACATACAAAACTAAACTTTGTAGCAAAAATAGTTATGCAATGGCAATCAAAATATATAATAATTTACCAAGTGATATAAGAAAACTTGCTTTAAAACCATTTACATCTGCGTTGCAAAAGTGGTTAGTAAATAAATGTTTTTACTCAATACATGATTATTTTGGAAACTAAGGCGTATGTAGTTATAGTAAAATAATGTGTAAATTTAAGGGTCTAGATCTAAGAATAAAAAATTTGCATGCCCAAGTAGTTGGCGAGATATGCTGATCCACTACCATATGTAACTAAGATCTTTATAGTTTACCATGTCTCTAGCAAAATAAATTTTCATTTTCATTTTCATTTTTTCTGAAATTCTTGGGAAGCTACTTAACATAATTAATAAACTGTTTTATGCACTAGGTGAGGTGCACGCTGAAGAACCGCCATACTGTTACAAATGACCAAAAAAATTGTGTCACTATCTCCCGGTCTAATATCTATTGAACCGATCAGCATACAAAACTAATAAGAATTCTAATATCTCATACCTATCCTTTGTTTATCAGTTACGGGTGTCCTTCTAGTCCTTAGACCCTTCCTCTCCTCTTTTTTACCCTTCTACGTCACTTTGGGAACCGTCAACTTGAAAACAAATGCTAACGAAAATACATTATTGGACAGAGAGCTATACGTTTTCTTATTAGAGCTAAACAATCTAAACAGCCATAAATAGAAACGCTCTGTATTTAAATCGAATTGAAGTCAAGTATAAGAGCCTTATCACAATTGCGATTTGCGAGCGAATTTTGTATGGCGGCGATCACGCAGCGATTTCACCGCGACGCTTATTTGTATAGAAAACTCGCTCGCAAATCGCAAGTGTGATAATGATAAGGCCCTAAACCGTCAGCCTCAATACTTAGTTATTCGGCTTTTCTTGCTGTTTTCTTTTTAACCGACTTCAAAATGAAAAGGTGTCAGGACACCTAAGTACTTATGTATATTTGTCCGCGATTATCTCGTGTTTGGCTAGACCGATTTTGATGCGGTTTTGAGAAAAGAATTTGTTACACTTAGGAGAAGGTTTTGGTATTTTAGCAGACTTCAAAAAAGTGCTCTTTATTTGATCCGTTTGTATGTAGGTTTGTTCGCGACAACATTATGATCTTGCATAACTTAATAATCTTGAATAACTTTTTAATTTGCGTCTGATAGTCGTCATCTTCCTATGCTGGGCTCATGATGGAAGGTAACTCCTTAACGGTTAGGAGTTAGGGGATAATTCAAACGAGATGCATGCAAACAAGACCTCCCCAATCACTCCGCTATATGTATTTTATTTGAATCGCTAAAGAACAAAAAAAGGTTAACTAAAATAAATAAACTGAAATTCCAAAAATAATCCGTTCATGTACATATTACATTTGAATTACATTTTGAAGTTGGCGCCAAACCACTCAATTATTAGAAGTCAGTTCTTTAAAAAAAAAACCATTTGAATACCGGCACCTCTCGCACAACTGTCACAATTGGCGTAGCTAAGATTATTTTTCAGACGGGGCCTGGGTGGCCATGGCCTATGAAATTAAGCCATGAGTTTCTATCGAAAACCCAACATACCTACGGCTGAGCCTGTGTCCTGGCCACCCCTCTAAATACGCCTATAGGTCTTTGCACATTATAACAACTCAACGGCGACTCGATTCTATGCCAAATATTGGAATTTAAGCCCTATGGCATATTCACTAGGTTTAATTTATAAAAAATATAATAGTAGTGGACGACGAGTGGACGACGCGTCGGTGCAACGTCGAAATTAAACCTATTTAGCTAATATGACGTAGGGCTTAAATTTCAATATTTGGCATAGAATCGAGTCGCCGTTGAGTTGTTATAATGTGCGAAGACCTTATGACTGTCACACGCGACTATTTCTCGCGCGAGATAATTACCCGTCTCTTGCTGTGCAGTAATGTGAGAGAGTGACGGGTAGCGCTAGGTCGTGCGACAAGAGTTGCCAAGCATAGTTGTTCTAAACCATATCCATGTACCAAAATTGGTTAATTGGTTGGTTCGACGTGATGAGGTGACAATGACATGTTTACAATTAGAACACATGACGCTGTACGGGCAGCTGTTGTGGAGGTAGTGGATTCAGTGTGCACTTGCACCACGCGACACGAGACTGATGGAGGCGGAGGGCAAGGCTGGTAGATTGGAAATCATAACACACCTTTATGCAGCATTGAAGTAAAACATTTATTACTCAGAATAACGGGGCACTTACATTTTGTTAAAACGGTTAAAAAGTATAAAACTATTAAAGCTGTCGAGAGCTACATGATGTTGCTATGGCTGACATCTTAGAAAGGAAAGAGATACAGATCATACATGCCATAGATAAAAATTACTAGCATACAGACGATCATAGATTGTGAACAATACACGATCCAACAGCAGCGCCGCTCGCCCATATAGGTAAATCCTGCATCGTGCTGTTTAGATCTTTCCTGAAATAATGACCCTCCATACAAAACGGATTTTAAGATATAATAATACTTAATTCTTTGCGTGATAGAAGAACATTTGGTTAGTATTGGCATCGCTCGAAAAACTAAAATCTCATTGTAAGTAGGAAAGTACTTGTACCTATTGTCGGAAATATTCCTCAGTCAAGCATATATGAATAAATTTAACATTGAATGGGGCATTTTGCGCGGATATTTTCACGATAAATTCCCACACGTCAGGTCAGGTCCAAAAGTGCCGTGAATTCTGTCGAAATGGAATTTATGGAATATTCGCTGGTGGAACGTTTGCTTTAAATGAAAATTTCATTAAGTACTTAGTCATTTTATGAGTTCAATTGCATTTAGTAACTGAACTCATAAAATAATTAATTAACTAGTAAAACAACAAAAAATAGAGCCATAATCTCTTACCTATATCGGAGTAATTAATTACTCGCAAAAGTCGTACATGTATTTAGTTTGAATACAGTGTAGTTTTAGACGTGTTTCAGTGCTATTCAGTGGGAGAAAAGGTTTACAATGCTAAAAGGGTAAATCATTGAGTGTTAACCATTGAGGTATTATTTATAATAGAGCCACAGACCCGAACAAAATTGTCGAAAAAAGTGGCACTGCTGTCATGTTCAAGTAGATGCCAATAACGTTTGTTTATAATTTACAACAA
The DNA here is from genome assembly GCA_947623375.1 of Apotomis capreana. NCBI lineage: Eukaryota > Metazoa > Arthropoda > Insecta > Lepidoptera > Tortricidae > Apotomis > Apotomis capreana. The sequence continues at coordinate 18,747,771 of OX392512.1, forward strand.
CATAATTACTTCGTACAATATAACTCTTTACTCAAACGTTTAAGTGTCAAATTGGCTTACGTACTTATTACCACAAATATTTTTCGAGTAAATTAACTTTTTTAGCGTATTCTGACTCTTGTCTCTTGTCAAACTTGGAACATGGCACGAATGGAGCAGATTTTTATAGTTTTACACACTAAAAATATTTTCATTATTATTTTATTTAGGTATTAAAATATATTTGTTGTTTGAACTAAATAAACTCGTAAATTGTTAATAACAAATTAAGTTACGTTTTTATTTAACAACTGCATAAAAGGGTCCCGACACTGCATAGAAGGGAACAGTAATAATGACATTATGATTTCTCAACTCATCTTGTTCTATTATGTAAAATGAGATTATGGCAAGTGCAAAATATTAACATTTTTAACCCTTTAAAGTTTGATGGCGTGGCGTGAAAGTCGGTGGCGTAGACTAGTATGCACGGCAGCACACATTCTTCAGGTGTTCTTGGCGTTCAAAGGTTTAAACTGACAGTGACTAGACTCTGAGACAAAATAAAACAATGACAACAGTTATTAATGTAAGCTGTAGGATCTGCCTGTAAAAGGCATGAGGTGCGCCTGAGACAGTGTATTTCTATTTATGTATAGATACCTACTACCACAAACACTACATCACCAATTTACGCTTCTTTTGTATACATTGTCATTTTTTTACGTTTTTATTGAGATATTAAAGCTGTGTTGAGTGAAAGACTTTTACGCTTCTTATGATTAACCATAAAAAAAACATATATGATCATGCCGAACGAACACACGAGAGACGAATTATTTGGCTGAAATTATTCTTGACGTCTGTCTCTTACTAAACGTGACCTCAATTTCTCACGTTGTTTAGGATCACGTGGGAATCTTTAGTAAAAAAATAGGATAATTATTTATTGCACTCCTTTATTAATTTATAAAATATAAAACTATAGCGACTCCTTCAATTTTTGTTCTGTGATGAGGTGCATTTTGTAGGGACAAAGTTAATAATTCTAATCTAAAATATGCTATGATTTTACATAGGATTCGTTAATTAATCAATAGAATCTGCGTAAAAAATGCTTTTTCTTTGTTTTATAGCTGTTATTTCTGCAATTTTCCACTGAAAATTAAGTCATTTTTGAGACCCGTCACGTGTCATGGTCTAAACGAGACTGATCGCCCAACTAATGCGATTTGTGATTTTGCATTAGTTGGGAGGGTGCCATTTTTTCCGTCGGATTGTGTGTCCATGTAATTAATACGTCAATGGTGTTAACCTGATAAATCACTGTTCTATTGTTTGAGAACTAAAGTCATTTATCTCGTTCGTGCCCGTCTAGCACAACTATGCTTCGCGACTCTTCTCGTGCATCATAGCGTTACCCGTCATCCTCTCACGTTACTGCACAGACAAAGACAGCGAATTATCTTGGGCGAGAAATATGTATTCGCGATGAGAGGGTGACGGTAGCGCTACGACGCGCGATAAGAGCGCGAAGCATAGTTGTGCTAGACGAGCTTGGGCGCCTAAAGCCAAGATTACACGCTTGCCAAGCCTCGGCAAGCCTACAGGACGCAGTTATATGTAAGAGTGAGCACGATGTAGTTCCATCTCATTCTAACATAAATGCGTCCTGACGCCTGCCAAGGCTTGGCAAGCGTGTAATCTCGGCAACTACCTAACGCGTCTCGCGGTGTCGCCACAGCATGAGGGGTTACTGCGACAACAAACTAATTTAACGTTGCCCGGGTTCATAGTATTTAACCTAACCTGTAACTCGCTTCGCTACTGAAATAACAGCCCTTGAATTTGTTGAATAGGAATGCGTCAGATGTAATGCAATAGTTCATACCTGCTAATTTACAAGCTCGCTCCAGACTCTGCTGCTATCCTCACATCCGTGTAGTATCATTATTTGTGTTCCTTCATCTCACAGGAATCTCCTCTCACAGGATTGTCGTCTCCTTTCTGAAAGTGGTATATACATGACTTCCATTGTCATGTATTGCTTGCGCCTTGTGTCTTCGCATAAAGTTGACATTACCAGACTATTTATCTCTGTGTAACGTCTTGCAGTTAATATATTAAAACATATGGTACAGTATGAAGTCAGTTCCCCACAGTCCTCAAGGAATACACCATTTACGAGGATTGGACCTGATCTCATCCATTACGAACTTCAATCACTCGTCTGCGTCAGAGCGTTGAGGGGATACGAGGAGCATGTTAAGCCAGTATATAGGGACCATCAGATTCGTCAATCTTCCGGTCAAATAAATAGGTACAACTAATACTTCTCCACATAAGTTACCCGTTCCCAATGCGTCCCCGGTCAAAACGAATGCTATCACATGCCCGGGAAAGCATCCGCCTGACTGGGCGATGCGTATAAAACTGCAAATAATGTGTAATTATATTGGCAATAAGAGACACAAAGCAACAAACTTAACTGATAGAGCAGGCGAGCTGGAGCAATCACAAAATACTTTAATTAATATTCATGTGCACTCAAAGGGTCTAAAAACAAACTAAATTGCCTTGTCAAAGAAAATAATTGAATAGTAAAAATAAGAAATTCAAATATCTCACCATAGACAATCTAAGAAGAATCAGTAACGTGGAAAGCCAAGACGTTGTCAAAGAAGTATGAATATAATCGCGAGTCGTCGCGACACGCGGCGCATAGTGATTTATCTTGACGCGACTTCGCATCTCGCGCAGTCAGCGTCACTTGTCTTGCTCACATAATTAAGAAAAAATAATGTATACACCTACGCACAAACTTGTGGCCAATTTTATGAACGCAAATAAAATAATTTATATTTTACGTTTCAACCCAATTTTTTTTTTTGCGTATTTCCATTTTCTTTTTCTTAATTCTTGTTTTGCTACGATTAGTCTGAGCTATGGAAATGACGTAAGACATCAAGTGACGACCACAGCACTTCAATGAAATGTTCTCGCATTTTACGAACCCCGGCTGATTTGTGAGCCCGTCCTGCCAAACTGTGATTCCAGCTTTTATGCCATATTAATTAAACAAAAAACATAAACTCTTAGTTAAAAAAGACGTTAGCTTTTCATTTAAGTACTTTCATAAAAATTCATGCTCTTAGAGTTTTATTACGACTATTAAACATATAAAACGTAGTCAGGAACGTCGAAAGCTTGCCCGTTAATCAACAAAAACAACAAATAACGAAAAGGTCGTTGATAACTTATACACGAATTCAAAAAGATAAGCTAAAAGCAAACCGATGTATACCTACATTTCACTTGTAAGTAGTATAAATTGAGTGTATAATGATATCAACAAGCACATTATGATACGTTATATGTATATACGATACTTATCGTAATGAAGCTTGCAGAATGACGTCAACGCAAGTTTGGGTGTCATGCTTGTTTATATGAAGGGTGACATATATCACGTAATTGGACGTATCATGTAGTCGTAACATAATGACTGTGTACTTTGTTGTTGGTACGAGTACCTCAATTTGAGTAGCTAATCAGATTATGGTGGGCAAGTGCGCAAATTGACGTACTTGTTCATTTCGTCAAAGAAAACGTTACTAGATTAGATGCTCAAGAAGTTCTTAGTTTTTTTTTTAATAAGTATAGCATGTTCTTAGTTCTTAAGGTGAGGAACATATTTTTCTAAACTATGCATTAGAAAGTACCCTCGAACTACGTCATTGAAGAAAAACATAATACTTAACCCTAGTTATCGTTTCACCGTAGCCGGGTAAAACTTGTCCTATTGACACCTGTGGATACCCAGCTAATCAATCACGAATCAAAATAGGTACGTGATTTCGGTCGTTTAGGCATGATGAAGCCACTAAGACACATACATACAAACACAAAACCCGCTGACGACCACGATTGAGTCAACTCAAACTCAATCTTGAGGTCACCAGGATTTTAAAACTAAAATTTACTAAGGGTGCGTTTTCGCAGGCGCGGAACTGGGCGGAGTGCACAGTGGTTTGATCAATTACACTGTGTCGATTGACGCGGAGTGGAGATTTAGAACGCTGTGATATGGTTGTATACGGCTCGCACCACGCCAGTGGAACCGCACCGCAGTCTTATTCCTTTTGTTTACGGCGGATAGTGTCGTGTAATCGTGTCAGTCAACATCAATATTCCTAATTTGACGAAACACATTACACTGTAATAGATCGGGTTATAAAGAATTGTGAAAGCCCAACCTGCCTAAAACATAAGAAAACATTTTTAGACACCTGCATACTTCCATATCTCATATGGCAGGTAAACCTGGATATACAACAACAGCGTAAAAATAAGTTACAGGTATGCTAATTCGTAAGAGCGATGGAACAATGTATCCTGAATATAGAAAGGCGAGACAGAAAACGAAACTCAGATATTAGAAGAACAAACAAATGTAATAGACGCCTTAGAATTAGAACAATGTTAGGTATAAGCTGAAGTGGAAATGGGTTGGTTCATGTCATGTAGGACGCAGGTCCATTTCTCCATTTACAGTAACTACATGCGGGCAGGACCGCGTCATAAACGTAAGCGGGGAAGACCAAGACAAAGATGGATAGATGAAATAAATAGAGTAGCTGGCTTCGTCTAGCTCCGTCCGTGTCAGTGGATACGCACCCTTAGTTTTGTTTATGTCGGATAGTGTATACAATCGCAGCGCGCCTGACACGTTTGGTTCGTGAGTGTGGTAGCACTGGTAGCCGCACCCAAATACACCCAATTTGACAAACATACTGCATTTCGGCCTGCTTGTAATTAGGCGCGCCTTAATAATTCAATTAGGAAGCTTTTCGGGTGTGTAACGACCTACTAAGTAATAGTTTCCTAAATTAGCGTGATTAATTAGGAGTAACATTGATATTAATGTCCCGTGATTATGAAATGGAAATGTTTTGGAATTATTAGTTTTCTTTTCATACATTATGGCCGAAATGGTTTACGGACTATGTTTTCCAAACGGATTCATTTCCTGTTTATTTTTGCAAACTGCATTCCGAATTGTCTTTAGAACTGTGAATAGTTATACGTGAGTTATACCTACCTATACAATTTCTTAAACCCAAATTATTACTTAAAAAAAAATTAAGGCTGCGCTTGAAGCATAACATTGTTTTAACTTTATAAAATAAAACTATTCTATCGGGCTTAATAATTTGGGGAAAATTATTGTTTTCCGGGCAACATGTGAGTTGGAAATTGGGAAAATTGTTATGCGAGAAAGAAATACACACCTTAATTACTACTTTATGTATGGCAAATACAAAACAATACAACAAACAATAAAAATATTACATGAGAAATCTTAAATTATACAATGGTAGTCAATAGGCGGTCTTATTGCTAAAAACTGATCTCTTCCAGACAACCTCCAACCAATCCGCATATTCTTTTATATTCTTCCACTTGCACTAGACCAGTGTATTGTCATAATGGTCATTTGCAAGAACTATATACTTATTTGTTTGTGCTAGATTACTAGAGTTATTTTAAAATCTGACTTTGTTACACATTAGAATTATTTACTCCTGAAACTACAACAGACATGTCCACTTTATTAGCATTATTTATTGCTTTTAAAATAGGTTTGATTTTGTAAACAAACCGAGTGTTTCGGCGGGAAACAGAAATACCACCCGCATCTGAGGGTTACTCCGATGTTCGAAATTCGAACTTCGTATCCTACCGTCCTGTTCATTCAAATATTGTTTGACACGAGATCGAGAGGGATGGCACACTAGAAACTTCGAATTTCGATCGTCGGATTAGTTATTCTGGTTTGTAATAATTGTGTCGCCGATGGGTATTTTAAATTGGGTTATAATTTATTAATACCGAATGAGAGCAAGTATGTATCATTAATATCCGTTATTTGCGGCCGAATTCCCGGAGCTAATGCTTTCAATTGACAACATTTCATATTTCTAACAGGTGGAAATTAATATAGAGGTAGATAGAGATTTGCGTCGTGTACACTCTAAAAAAAAATTAATTTATTTTTCTGTAAGTATATAAAAAAATATAAGAAAATACATAAAATAACCGAAATCTACAGCAGCTTTGCCTGCATGGAGTTCTAGTCTTCGACCTATCCGCGAAAAAAAAATAAGCTGTCAATAATGTCAAGCTCAACGTCATTACTTTTTTTTTTTAATTAGACATGAGACTAAAGTAACCTATACATTGTGTCATACAACATTTTAGATTTATTAAATCTTGATAAATTAATAATAAAATAATTAGTAACCTCAGGAAAAATTTAAAACGGGAAAAATATAGGTCCACAAAAAAGTAGTGAAATTTTAGTCTTAAAAATATGAAATGTTGTCAATTAGCCGAGCGAGCGAAGCTTCTCAGTTTCAGCTTGTGTAAAAGTGCTTTCGTATGTCCAGATGTCCAGCTATCCTCGTCTACTTATCGCATTTCTCAACCGATTCTCGGGAAATTTGGCTCGAAGGTCCGATAACTAAATGGATATTCATAGATTTCGTTTTTTTAACAAACGAAAGAGATGAAAAATTTTCACGAGGTCAAAAACTAACAGAGCTTTTACTACACTATAGTATTACTATATATTTTTTTGATAACAATAACTAGCTCCAGATTAAACCCAATGCTATCTAATTCTCTGTGTCTCTCTCTGCCTTTTCTTCAGCCCCTTTTCCCACTGCAAAACGACATTCTTCTCCTCCACATCTGCTATTTTCCAAAACCGGGATTCCTAACTCTTTTAGTGCTTTCGTGCACTCTTCTCTACTGCTTTTAGAAGCAGTTATAGCCAAATTTGGTCGAGCTACCTAAAAATTTAATTGACTTTTTGTCAGATAGGCCGTTATCTCGTGGTGTATATTTATCGTATTACTTATTGTTGTAATATTATATTAGGGTGCTGCCTCACCGCGAGCATTCGCCTGAAATTTAACAAAAAATATATGAACACTAGAGACCCGTTGCGGCGTCGAACCGCCGCTAGAATATGGAAATCCGGTAGTGTTACAGAAAATAACTACTTTATCGATAAGAAGTTTTTGGGGAACGAAGAATAAACACGTTAAAATGATATTTCAAAACGTTAAGACATGCCAGGCTAGAGCCAGGCCTGATAGCCAACTGCCAGGTTCATCGTGACCACTTTTTCAACTCTTTTGTAAAAATAACTTGTGCATTAATGCCATGTGATCTGCTGATCTGTTTCACAAATAAAATGCATATTATTCGATTTATGGAAAAATATAATTCATGACAATAGTCCCAAATCGTAAAAAAATAATTGACATATTCTCATAGGACCGAACATAAGATTGGTAGAATTTTAATTTGTTGTCCTTTCTTCAGGACATACATTTATCGATTTGATCGATTTCTATCAATTTCCAGAAATAGCACATGAATCGAAACGACAGATTTGGTCACTCACTACGCAGGTTTTAAAAGGAAATCATGGAGTGCGTAACTGTTTATGTATTCATTTATAATCGTAAATACTTCAAAATATTGATAATAAAAAATGTTACATAAACTCAATTGTATGTAATAGAGAGTAAAAGACGTTTATAGAATACACGAAAAACCACTATTATCAATGCTTGTTTTTTTTTTATGAAATTCAATAGATCGTGCAAATTTTCTTAATATGGGTGCTGCCATGTCATCATCATCAATCATTTATTCAATAACAATTTCACATTGTGTTTGAAATTCTTACGCCAGTATAACTCTTAATCAAACCCTACTTACTAATCTAAATAAATTACTGACTGACAATACTCCACCATAAAAAAAAAGAATGTGTCAAATATGTGTAATAAAATAAATCCAATATATAAAACAGCTAAACATGTTTGAGAAAAGAATATAAGATATATTTTATTCAATAAATTTAGAGCTAAAGCACAGATTATATACAAGTTACTACGTAACAGATACCCCACTTGTTTGGACGGCAGGCGTTGCCACCGCTATCGATGCCCCCTCCCGCGGGTGACGCAACGTCATTGGAATGTGCGCTAGGGTTGCCTCCGTTATGTAAACGCTAGCTTTTTCTCGTGCCTTCGCTGGTTTGGTCAACCAGTCTAGTCAGCAGAGGCGTGGCGACCATACAACCCGATTCCCACTGGGTTGCCCACTTCAGGACGATTGAACACCATTCTCTACACGGTTTGAACAGGGTCTTTTTCTTTAAAAAGACCCTGTTCAAACCTTTGCATCCGACCGTTCCCTCTTTCCGCTTCTCTGCTTTCCGTTCTCCGCACGCCGCTCTCCGCACCCGGGTACCCGGGTTTTCGGGTACCCGGGTTGCATTCCCTAACTACGCTCTCCGCACGCTGCTCTCCGCTCTTCCCTCTCCGCTCTTCCCTCTTGTTACAGTAATACAAGATGGTTTTTTATAGTGCGGTACTCTAAGATGTTCTAGGCAGGGACTTGGACTTACAAAAAGTTTTGTTATTTATCCTAATATTAATTTAAGAGAAAGTTAATCGAATTAATTAATCGCTTAAAAATTTAATCGCTAAAAATTAATCGACAGTTAACTTAATCTTTCGAGATTAAATCAATCGGAACTCGTACGATTAGATTAACTAATCGTCAATTTTAATCGTTAATTGAGATTAAAAAAGTTAATCTTAATCGTTAATCGATTAACTTTTGCCCATCTCTGCTGGGAGCCGCGGAAATCATGTTTTTTCGGTTTAATTATTAAAATAATACAGATTTTGAAAATGTAAGACGTATACATTATAGTTAACATCTCGTTATGTTATTATTAAAAAAAACTGATAACTTTCCCTGCAGTATTCATGACATACTAAGGGTTGACGTTGCTTTTTTGAGGTAACTAAAAAAAACTATCGAGGAAACTACAAGTAATCGTGTTTCTAAAACATAACGAATAATAGAGTGAATCTTTAAATATTTTACTTATTGATTGTATAACTAAATATTCAGTAATAACAACACAGCATGGAATCAAACCAACACAATTAATTCTAAAAAAAGCTAGGCGCCCCCATAAAGATTTTTAGAGAAATACCCAGACTTTAATAGTTACGCGTCAATAGTGCCCCAGTAAACGTTAATTCTTAAACAAAATCTTTTATTCCGGAGAGTTTAATGTGTTCTGGAACAAATGAAATCATTTTCAATCGTCTTTGTTGCCACAAAAACAATATGCCCGACTTTTATTTTTCGACATCGTACAGCACAGGTTGCGCGGGAAACGTTAACTGTACGCCGTCCGCTCGCCGCGAGGCGTGGCAGCCCACTGGCATTTTGTAGCGCGGGGTTGGCACTTAGAGATCGGAATGTTTCGCGCGGCCGAAACGCGTGGGGATAGCCTGGCTAAAGGCCTTACGTATACCCAAATTCCAAATTCAAACTTTCGTGTCTTTCCTCTCATTGAAATAGTGTCTGACAGAAGAGTGAGGGAGATGCTATCTATACTCTCAAGTCTATAATATAAACCTAATTTTAGGGTTCCTTACCATAGTCGGTAAAAACGGAAGCCTTAAAAAATGTATTTGTTGTGTTGACAGCATAATTTGACAAATTTTATTTTGAATAAGAATAAGAATGATCAGCCAGACGTCATTAATTCAAATATGATTTATTCTTGAGCGAGTCGATTTTTTTGAAATTTGCATCATATGTAGGTTATTTCTACCATCAAGTTTCGCATGTTAGGGTAACATGTTAATTATTCCACAAATACAACTCGTCCACAATGTCAGCTCGTCTATATTCCCATCTGGGTCACAATGCCAACTTGTCCACACACCCAACACGTCCACATTGCCAACTCGTTCATATACCCAACTTATCTGCATTGCTACCTCGTCTATATTACCAATTCGTCTCCATTGGCAACTTGTCCATATTCCCAATTCGTCCACAATGCCAACTCGAACATATTGCTAACTCGTCCATATTCCCAACTCGTCCACAATTCCAACGCGTCCATGTTGCTTACTCGTCCACAATGCCAACTCGTCACCACATAAAATTCGTCCACATTTCCAACTCGTTCATATTCCCAACTCGTACATATTCCCAACTCGTACACAATGCCAAATCGTCCACATTGCCCACTCGTCCATACACCCAACTCATCTACATTGCCAACTCGTTCATATTACCAACTCGTCTTTATTCCCAACTCATCCATATTCCCAACTCATCCACAATGCCAACTCATCTATATTGCTAACTCGTCCACATTTCCAACTCGTCCATACACCCAACTCGTCTACAATACCAAGTCGTCCTTATTATTAACTCGTCTTTATTGCCAATCTCGTCCATATTATCAACTCGTCCGTATTACCAACTCATCTTCATTGCCAACTCGTTTATATTCCCAACTCATCCACAATGCCAACGCGTCCATATTACTTGCTCGTCCACAATGCCAACTCGTCCACAAATACAACTCATCCACATTTCCAACTCGTCCATATTCCCACCTCGTCCACAATGCCAAGTCGTCCACATTACCAACTCGTCGATACACCAAACTCATCTACATTCCCAACTCGTCTTCATTTCCAACTCATCAACAATGCCAACTCGTCCATATTGCTAACTCGTTCACAAATACAACTCGTCCACATTTCCAACTTGTCCATATGCCCAACTCGTCCACAATTCCAAGTCGTCCACATTGCCAACTCATCCACATTTTTAACTCGTCCATATTCTCAATTCGACGATACACCCAACTCGTCTACAATACAAACTCGTCCTTATTATCAGCTCGTCTTTATTGCAAACTCGCCCATATTCCCAACTTGTTCATTTTGCCAACTCATCCACATTTCCAACTTGTCCATATTCTCAACTCGTCCACGTTGATAACTCGTCCGTATTACCAAGTCGTCTTCATTGCCAACTCGTCCATAATACGAACTCGTCCACATTGCCCCCTTGTCCATGTTCCCAACTTGTCAATTTTACCAACTCATTCACATTGCCAACTCATCCACATTTCCAACTCGTCCATATTCCCAACTCGACGATACACCCAACTCGTCTACAATAACAGCTTGTCCTTATTATCAGCTCGTCTTTATTGCCAAATCTTCCATATCACCAACTCGTCCGTATTACCAAGGCGTCTTCATTGCCAACTTGTCCGTATTACCAACTCGTCTTCACTGCGAACTCGTCCATGTTGCCCACTTGTCCATGTTCCCAACTTGTCAATTTTACCAACTCATCCACATTGCCAACTTATCCACATTTCCAACTCGCCCATATTCCCAACTTGACGATACACCCAACTCGTCTACAATACCAACTTGTCCTTATTATCAGCTCGCCTTTATTGCCAAATCTTCCATATCACCAACTCGTCCGTATTACCAAGTCGTCTTCATTGCCAACTCGTCCATATTCTCAACTCGTCCACATTGCCCACTCGTCCGTGTTCCCAACTTGTTCATTTTGCCAACTCATCCACATTCCCAACTCGTCCATATTCTCAACTCGTCCACATTGCCCACTCGTCCGTGTTCCCAACTTGTTCATTTTGCCAACTCATCCACATTCCCAACTCGTCCATATTCTCAACTCGTCTACATTGCCCACTCGTCCGTGTTCCCAACTTATTCATTTTGCCAACTCATCCACATTCCCAACTCGTCCATATTCCCAACACGTCTACATTGACAACTCGTCCAATTAACAACTCGCCCATATTAACAACTCGTCCATTTTCCCAACTCGTCTATATTACCAACTTGTCAATTTTACCAACTCATCCGCATTCCCAACTCTTCCATATTCCCAACTCGTCCACATTTCCAACTCATCCATTTTACCAACTCATCCATATTACCAATGTAGATACATTCCCAACTTAGGCACATTGTCATGTCGTCCATATTCTCAACTCGACCACATTTCCGATCCCGTCGACATGCAAGCGCAAGGACTAAGTTTTTTCTTGTAAAATACCATTTAATTTACCATAACTCATGCCATTTTCCTTGGAATTATTTTTTTGATGGACTTATATAATCATATTTATAATAATCTATCATAAATTTACCTATTTGAATGACGTGTAAATTAGTTTTACTATTTTTTTTCTGCTTTGATTTATTGTAAAACTCGCCTATAAAAATAATCTATTCTTGAATGACGGTCAGTTTTCTAGTCTTTCGAGCACCAGTCCAACTCGCACTTAACCGGCTTTTTCTCCACCTTTTTAACAGGTATGTTTCCATACATTTTAACATTTTAAAAAGAAAAACAACCTGGCAATTTAGAGCATTGACATAATAGCCCCCAATAAAAAAGACATTAAAAGTTGTCAGAATATGGTTACTGTCATTCATTGTCAAGAAACTGTAAAATTATTTTTGCATATTCGTACATGTTTTACCTAAGTGTTGCGGATATTATGTTGCCGACTCAAAAATAATATTTCATCATGCTGAACAACTTACTACAGGTTTGTGAGCAAATCATGCTTATTATTATTTGGTCATCTTATGTCAAAATAGGGATCACAGGTCACGTGGTCAATGTCACGTGGTTAGCGCACAGTAGTTTTTTCAAATCCATTTTTCAGTACCTTTTCAGGAAAAAATTAAAATTCCAAGAGTTTTATGCACCTCTCCAGCATGAGACGAATCTAATGACATATCATTTATCAAAATCGGACCATAACTGTAGATCTGATGGGATGTACAAAAATCGGCCTCGCGTAATATATATATAGATAGATGGAGTTGTTTTTGTTAGGTATATTACAACCTCACCGCGCCGTGAGGTAGCACCCTTATATGAAATGAAAAATGAATGATATGCGATAATGTCAAAATAACGTTTAACAACAGATTAGAATTTGTTGCAGACTGAGATTGAATTCTCGTTTTAAACACTAGAGCCAATCGCCTTCGCAACTATAATTCGTTGAGAGCAGTAAAAGAGCGATGAAGCGTCTTTCTTAATTGTTTCTGTTGTTCCAACTTTACATTGAAAGACAAATTTACGGAACACTTCGCTAAAATGTAAAAAGAGTTTCATTAGAAAATTAGAAGGCAGCTTTTTATTGCAATTTGGAAAATGTTTTATTTACAGTTTGGCCCTCGAGGAAAAAACTAAAAACAAGTGATTTTCTATGTAAGCCATAAAACTGCATTGAAAGGCAAACACGGAACACTTTTACTACAAAGGGGCAACAGTTTGTTCTTATTACCGCGTTCTAGTCTAGTCTTTTGCAACGGCGGCGAGACTTTAAATGATCTATGCCGCTACTTTAGTCAAATATAGTGTTTCCACGAAGTTCTTAAGCGGTGCAATGTGAGTGAACTAGTTTTAAGAGATTCTTCATACGAGTATGAACTATTGAAAACATTTCATATTAAAAAATAAAAATTAATACAGAGACCGAAAGAGCTTTGCGTCGTGTACCTACCCTTAAGAAATATTTGTTTTTTTTTTTTATATAAAGAAATATAAGAAAATACATAAAATTAGAAAAATTACCAAAATCTACGACAACTATGCCTGATTATGATTAGACTTGTTTGACTTGACCGCGAAAAAAATAAGCTGTCAATAATGTCAAGTTCAACGACATTATAATAATCAGTAATCTTAGAAAAAATATGAAAATAGTGATTACGTCCTCTTTCTAAGCGGAATACAGAAAAGTAAGAAAATTGTAGTCTTAAAAATATGAAATCTTGTCAATTCCGAGAAGGTATACTTAACCAACGGAACTCGCTATTACTGTTCTTAGAATAGGTATTTGTTATGTAAGTACGCCTAGAACGAGAGCCTTCATACAACAAATTTGCGAAAGATGATCCGCTTTTGGGTTTATGTGTGCTTGTCTACGAACCAATTATAGAGACGTTTTGCTTGTGAAATCTGCACACACGGATGAAACTTAGCCCGTGGCTAACTAAAACTGGCTTCACTTTCAAGCGCTATCTAGGTTTCTAGGCGTATTTATTCTAAGCTTCAGTCAAATATAGTTTTTGCACAGGGTTGTTAAGCGGTGAAATGTGAGCGAGTTACTTTTAGCAAACATCGTTATCGCTACAAAACCAATTGACATAATGAATAGACGCAACGGACTGTCTATTCATTCAGTAGGTAAGGTGAAATAAAATATACTTACAAGGTGATACAAAATTCAAGTATAAAGCGAATAAACGCTTCAGCTGAAATTTTTATTCTAAAATCGATAGGTATTCCTCAGAAGTATCTTTGACTAGGTAATACCGAGCAAGAAAGGCTTTCGAATTCCGTAATCCGTAGATTGGTAGTAAAATGTTTTATTTTAATTGATAGGTAGGTACGGAAAGAGCTTTCATATACTGAAAATACCCATTGGGATATACCAAAAAATTAAATAGGCCAACTTTATTCGCCCGATTAACCCTTAAATGCATATTGTAAGATGCAGCTTACATAAACAAAAATGAATTACTGGTTGAAAAATAGAAACATTTATTTGAAATAAAATATTATTTTATAATATTGTATTTTTTTAATTCATGCATTTAAGGGTTAAAGATGTGTTTATTGTTTACCTTCCAACTCTTCCGTTAGTATTTGGCGGTGACGTCACTTTTTGACATGACTTCTACTGCAAAATGGCAAGGACGAAATAAGTCGGAAAATTAAATATCAGTAAGTAACTTCAGCATCACAAATGTTTATATGTATAATGCACCTAATTGTTTATTGCGATATAAGAATTATATTCCCAGAAAGAATCTTATTCCCTGAATTAACATAGTCTCAAAAATAGTATGTCCCAATCACCACCAAAATTACAATGACCTAAGTTTGATAAAGGTGATAAGAATCGGGCTTTAAACACGCTAGCCCGTTGGTTGGTCACGATGCGAATAAAATTAGTCGCCCGTATTTACCGTTTAGCATATTTAAATGGGCTTATTGGTAGGCGATACAAGATCGTTAGGATTTATTATTGTCTACGAATTACCTACTCGACGATTATCTGAGACGACAGCCCGCAATTGTAATCACTGTTTAATGACTTTGATGTGTTTTACAAACGCCTTAGAGCCAGCGCACACTACTGCTTCTTGTGACCGCGACAGTACATCTCTCTTTTTCTCATTTCGAGCGTGCAAAAGAGACATAGGTATATACTATCGCGGCCACAAGAAGCCGAAGGGTGCGTCTCCATCTTCACTGAAGCGGAGATGTGCGGAATCGACCAATCAGCTGAGTTAAATCTGCATCTCAGCTCCGCTACACTTTTGTGATTGGTTGATCTCGCACGACTCCGCTCCGCTCCGTTTCAGTGGAGACGCACCCTTAAATTTAACGAGACACCGCGCTCGGGCTTTCCCCTACCACAAAATAAATGGCTGCCGCTCGCCACTCCGCTGGTAACTCCAAGTCTTGGTCGGGCTGTTAGGCGTGCATATTGTAACAACGCGTTTTAGTCATCCTTAAATAAATCTTAGAAATTCTCGGAACATAATGATGAAATGATGTATTCCTGTATGTAAACGCTAGCAGCCTTAATGGAAAGAATGACACATAAATAAACAAACAATATCAGAGAAACAACTCGAACAAAAGTTCTAACGTCTGGCGCAACAAAGCAATGTATTGATTACCTCATTCATGTTAACCAACAGGCTCGCGTGTTTTTCATTTACGTCCACGAACACCATTTGCAACATTTTATTGACAAAGGTAATTAATACTAAAATACTTACTGTCCTACTAAAGGAAATAGGGATAACTCATTTTTTAGATTCTTCGAGCAATACATTTTGAAAATGAATGTGAACGCTGGTGCTTACTGTTTATTAGGCTCTTAAATAATTCGTAACTATTAACTTTTAATTTACTGCTAATTTGGTTGGGCCATCTGATACAAAAACCCTTTACAGACAGTAGGCCGAGAGACGTAAATTAGAACCCTCGTTTAATTTCGCGAAACTGCCACTCCTTCTATAGATAGACCGTCCGTGTATACAGACGAACATTTCTCATTTCAATGCAAACAGACAAATGTCTCATTACAAATAGCCCAGTGTTCGTGGACGTGTTAGGTAAGCTAAGTATACGATCGATGCTATAAATAACTCATCAATGGTGATATTTTTTGAGATTTCATTCGCCTTAATAGGGCAGAATAGGCGCCTGGGAAAATCTACTTCACTATTATGATATTATAACTGGGGCGAGATGAAAGAGTCGGATGAATGACGTTTCATCAACAACGGATATCACACGAAAATACGTAGCGATGAGCGAAGGGTATCCGTTTGATGGCTTCGGACTAAACATGATGCCCTACTTTTGCGACGTTGATATTGTCGATGTCTCAATTAGTTAGCCAGTCGAGTCAATTGCGTCTAAAGTGCGTCTTTTGATTATTCTATCGTCTATTCATTATCACCATATCAGCTAAAACATGTCCACTGCTGGACTATAAGACCTCACCTTAAATCCTCCACATCGGTCGTGCACCGCCCTTATCCATTGGCTTCCCACGATCCTGACCAGGTCGTTGGTCCCTCTTGTTAGGTTCCTTTCCCATGCTGCGTCTTCTGTTACGCCGTTGCCAGTCAAGAACCTAGTTCTGGCCAACGCCCAACGGTTCAACAAGCATGTACGGGGCACATTCGTCGTAGGATCGTTGCTACTAAAGAAACGTCTATATATTTAATTATTGACTTTAGCAATGCGTTCTTGTGTCATTAGGTAGGTAACTCTTGAATGGTTATATATAAAGCGTAAAAATCTTTGTTTCGCACATGTGTTGGGTTTACCCTTAAAGTTAACATAGGAAATGTATTTAAATAGAATTAATACATTCCTACCAAATGTATTTATTTATCACTTAACTTCACTTCAGAAATCTTTGAGATACGATGCCCCATTTGTTGTATTGTATAACAACGAGATCACTCTAAATAAATACATACTTAACTGATTTATTATTTAATAAATTGTTATTTTGTTACAGCATTCATCGTGTACTACGCATTCCAATCCAGCTTCTTTTGGCTAAACGTGATGTGTTTCGACATTTGGAGGACATTTAGGTATGTAGCACCAATATTTATTCTTCTAATTGAAGGATTTAGAATGGTAGTGTTAGTCTAAACAAGCTAACAACTGTGAATTTATATATATAATTGAGTGTCTATTGATGCGATACTTTATCATTACATTACTTGTGGTTGATGTATCACAAATATTGTCTCTATCTCTTGGCTCCAGGCCCAGTGATGTGGAGTAGAAAGATAAATCAATTGAAAATTATTGCAACATTCAGTGCTTTGCGGTGCATTATGAACCTATTGTTTTAGGTCCTTGTATAGTGTAGCACAAGTGGTCAAACAACGGTGCTAGATAATAAGGTCAGTCGGGGCAAGGGCGCCAAAAGGGATAAAACGCACCTACCACAAAATATATATTAAAAAACAGATGTTATACTAGTAACGCCGTACAGATGTTATACAACTAACTTAGCGTAATGTAGCTAAGTCATATTGTATGCCAAATCTAACGATTCTTAATCATGAACGGTTAATCGAATCGATTTCACTGACGATTTTTTTTATCGAACCTCCTTAATGTTTGACGGCACATTAGGACGGGATTGATTTTAATATGTCTGTGACTCACCGGAGTTTTCTATGTAAAATAGTACCTAATTGGTTTTCTTGTTCTTCCTTCAGATTATACATTTGTCAATTTAATCGATTTCCATCAATTTATAGAAAAAACACTTGAATCGAAACGAAAGATTTGGTCACAACACAGTTTTTAAAAATAATTCTCGTAGCACGTAACTGTTTATGTAATGATTTATTATCGTAAATATACTTCAACACTGTGATAAGAAAAAAGACATAAACTCAATTGTATCAAATAAAAAGTAAAAAGTATATAGGTAGGTGCTGTCAAGTGTCAATAAAAAAAAACCCACCGTTGTTGTGTCTCATCTATACATCTGTAGGTACATTCTATATTTTTATAGTAGATGCGCTTACTTACTCCGTGTCGCGCTTGTTTCGACTGACAGTACTATATCTGTGAGGGAAATTGGATTAAGTTGGAATCTTCTTGCTTAATGCATGTCAATCAATGTTCAATACGAAACCTTTCCTGCAGGTATAGGCACTTTAGCTATCGGGTTAAAGTACTAATTTTACAGACCAGAAACAACATTTCACGAGTACATTAGATGGTTACAGTTTTTGTACGCGTACAAAATTTATGTGCTGAAAAAACTTTTTCAAAGAATTCTCCGAGGCTGGCTTTTTCAAACCGCAATTTCAAAATGGCTTTGCGCAACTTTCAAGAGACCCAAGATATATTTTTTGGGGATATACTTTTAATATTGAGAACAATTCGTGTAAAGTAAATGAGTAACGACTATCACCTAGGTTCATTGTCTAAAATTTCTAAAAGTAAGCAAGGTAGCTGAAACTCTCTTTTTGTGTGTTACACCGTAGATTTAAAAGGTACAAACGGTATAAAACTCACAGTAACGATTGTTTAAATTATAAGTATGCACATAAATCTGTCTGAATACTTTGAATATTGTATCATGCCGCTTTTTGCAGCATTGTTAAGTCATAAATAAATATTTTAGTGAAAAAACCCGGCATAACGCAATAATCGAAGGAAGTCTTTGAACGTATAATCAACGTATGTATGTGAGTTTATCATGACGTCCATTCAATTGTAGCCTTACTACGACAAGGTGTTATGTTGGCTAACAATTCCAATTGGTCTGTACCGTGTGTTATTGCAGATCTGCCACACCGATTCCGTCCAGTACCGGAAACTCTCTGTAGGTCTCATCGTCGTTACTAACAGGTCGCTGTTTAACAATAGCATGTGCTCGTAGATGGCATGCCGCTAGTGTACATAGCATTGTATATAAGGAGACTTTTAGTATTTGAATTCTGTAGTACCAAGATCTGGAGATTAGACGCACTTAGGCTAGAACAAGATGATGATGAATGATGAGTAGAACGTGAAAGTAGCTATACGGTTATGATGAGGGCCTCAAAGGACGGATGGGATAATGGTCGGCTCTCCACCTTTGGCACAACTGTTATACTCGACTCTTTTTGTCGTTTGAGAAATATTGCCTACCTCTTTCTTTACAATATCGTGTGAGCAAGAAGTGTGATGCACAGTCGCGCGAGAAACGGAGTCGTGGCAACATGTTCTAGGCTTGCAGGACGGTCATGGTCATGGCGAAAAAAAAATCTAGTTATCGTACACTCTGGATTCCCTCTAAACAAATATCGTAAATGGCAGCCAGAGTGCAGTTTTAGTGGCTGAAAACATTGTTCAAGTTTGCCCCAGGAATGCCAGGAACTGGAAGTATCTGGAAGTGCAGTAGTAATATACCATCCTAAATCCACAAAAGACGCATCGATATATGGATGGTTGAGCTCGGCTGGATTGTTGCCGGTAACATGTCTGTGTACCATATCATAAACACGTCAATAGGTTATAAATTCGATTCCACTTCTAATAAAACCGTTTGAAATCGGTCTCACAAGTTAGATGAAGCGAGAGATTAGTATAAAGCATCGTAAAAATATTTTTATAAGAAGTCTTCTTATAAAATAATATGGCAAATTTCTCATTGAGACCACAAATCACCGAAAAGTATGGTTCTGCTGTGGTATATTAACGCATTCGAGTATATTTCGATGAATACGTAATGCTTATCATATCCGAGTTCCGCCACTCATCGATAGTATTCGGATTCTCTGATCTTGTTTGAGATTGTTTTTGCAATCTGTGGGAATTTAATTAAAGACGGAAAGCGGCATAAATATAGCTCGACCTCTTTTTATCTCTTATTCATAATTTTATTAAATTTCGCTTATATTTTCTCTCGTTTTCCTGTAGGCGTAGATTACGAGATAGCGATATTTTACATTCCTATTATTTTAAGGCATGACTGTTGAGAGTTAGGCAATGCAAATCGGTTATAACCGGTCGAATTACGAAAACGGTTAAACAAAATTTTTACCGATCATCGGTTATGGTATTGTGTTAATGTTATTTGCGGTTATGCCATATTTGATAGGTTAATATAATGTATTATTATTATTAAGAACCTATATTGTCCCACTGCTGGGCAAAGGCCTCCCTCTCATTCTTCCATGCGTCCCTGTCCCGAGCAATCTCCCACCAGTCTCGGTGAAAGGCGTCAAGTTCGTCTCGCCATCTCCTTCGAGGTCTACCACGACGCCGGACGCTGTTTTGTGGGACCCACTCGGTGGTAACTTTAGCCCACAGGCCGTCCGGCATGCGAGCGAGATACGTGTCCGGCCCAGTCCCATTTAAGTTTTGCGGCCGCTTGGGCTACATCAACTACCAGCGTTTTGGAACGCAGTACTGTGTTCTTGATTCTGTCAGTTAGTTTTACGCCCAGAATACTGCGGTCCATGGCTCTTTGACAAACCTTGAGGGTGGACTTCTGAACTTTTGTCAAAGACCAAGTCTGTACTCCGTAGGTCAGGATTGGAAGAATGCACATGAGTTTCCGTTTTAACGATATTGGACGGTTTCCCTTCATATGATCTTTTATAGACCAATAGCTCCTCCAGGCATTCTCGGTACGTCTTGCGACCTCCTTATCTTGTCGAGCCTGGAAGGAGACTATTTGGCCCAGGTAAATGTACTCATGGACATATTCCATTCTTCCACCATCCACTTCTACTCTTCTCTGGGAGCTGTTGGTCATGAGTTTAGTCTTTGACATGTTCATCATTAGTCCAACCTCAAGGCTTGCTCTGCTTAGGTCTTGTAGCATGACACCGAGTTCCGTAGCTGATAATATAATGTATAATTTAGCATAATTGAATTAGATATAAAACATTTCTCTATTATTTTGATTTTGTTGAAAATAAAAATTAATTCGTTTCGTTGTGCTTAGAGTAGTACAGACTGCCTTAAAATTTACCGGTTTCATCTTAATACATGGAAGTAAAACGAAAGATGAGTGACTGTTTTATCTTTAAAAAAATAACCGCACAATTATCTTACTACTTGTGTGATTTATTAGCTACTTGTGTCGGAAATAATCGGTTAAAACCAGTTTATTGGTTATATTTTAATATAACCTAACGAAAAATCGGTTATAAAATATGGCCGGCATTCCCTATCCCTATTAAGAATGTAGATAGAGATATATTTACACAATTCAAAATTAACGCGCCTTTAACATGTGCCTATGATATGTTTACTAAAAGTCCAGTAAGTATAACATAACATTAGTTATTTATTTATGATGCATCTTTAGTACCTACTCATTTCAACATCAAATTTTGTTTATAACTACATCGGAGGCGCGCTCATTTCGAATTGGATTACTCTACGTCTATTTAAGTTTTGATAGTTAAAAATAGATTGCTTTTGCTATTAAATGTCGTGTTTTTTTTTTTTTCTATAATTATAGTCTTTTAAAAATTGTCTTGTTGTTAACTAATTGCATGTAATAAAAAAATTCAGTGTGTTTCGATTATATAGGTATAATTATGTGATGATGATGACGTAATGTCCCTTTGAAATTAATAATTAGTAAGTACACTTTTCCACCAAGTATTTCGGAATTGGAAGGGGTCTCAGGAAATCATAATATCACTATATTACGGTGATATCAATGTCTAGGTCCCACTTATAATAGAGTCGAGAAGCTCACTCCGCAATCGAAGAAAGACCCAGACGGAGACGTTAGCAATAAGATGCATTTAGATAATGGGCTTCTGGCACAACCATGACACGCAACTTTTATCATTTATGTCGGGCGACAAATTTATAAAAAATAGGGGCCACATCCTTTAAAAAAATCGTGAGCTCCGGGTAACGGCACCACCGAGCTAAGTTACACCACTTCAGATAATCTGTGAAAACTGAATCGACAGGTCGTTAGTGTAGTTAGTTAGCCTTGCTTACCTTCTTCAACATATAAATATAAACCACCTATGTTACATTGATGATTTATGATAATTTTATGAAACACATTTTATTTGTTAATGCAATCCAATATTACCAAAGGACTTCGGGACACGTTATAACCCAGGAGTCAGAACGGTAAGGAAATAATGCTTCAATGACCACTAATATTATACTACGCACAGAATGATTGACTCTTTCCATCCCGGGTTGAAGTTCATCTAACACAGATTGATGGAAAAATACATACGGAATGTGGCACATATTTCTGATAAGTTGCATCGCTTGATGTATTTGCTCTCAAGACGACAAAAACGAGTAGCAAAAGAAAAATCAAGCGGTTTCTATGTTGGGTTGCTTTGCTGTATTGTTTTCGCAGCCATCGACTTAATTTCTTTGTTTTTCGCCCATTTCATTTGGAACACAAACACATAACCCATGTACGGACGTCGTCATCTTCATATAGTAATATAACAACATACAAAAGATGTAACTTCTACTAATTGGCTTCCTTATGCTATAAATTAACCCTTCGACTACTTGGAACCTATTTTTTTAAGGACGTCAATCGATCCTTCTTTTTATTGAGATACTACACTAAAGTCTGTATGGGACTGACTACACTTATATTACTTTAAAAGGACCGTTAACGTTCGAAATTCCTACGGAGCGCTTAAGCGGCTTTATTCCTTTTAAAATGCTGATTAATTAGGCATTTTTCTCTATGATCAAACATGTTTCTTAACATATTATTGATGTAACTACCTAGAACAGGGCTATGGATTTATTAGTATATATTTGAAACCTACAGTTTGAATTTTTGTTTCAAAAACTACTCGAAATCGACAAAATTCACGCGGAAAATTAGTTTTTTCAACTTATTTTCGACTGCACACAATGAAAGCATGAAATAGCTGTGTTACTACCTCGAACTCGGGGAAAAGTATTTATTCACTTCAAAAAGTTGGTGGAAATTATCAACATATATGTCATATTATGAAAAAAATAAATTTTAAAAGGGATAAGGCCTCTTAAAAGTATCCATAGGTACAAATGCCTCCAAACCGTGACGTCATCATGGAATCGATACCAACGTAATTATGTATGGAAAACAACTAATTTGCCATTTTGGCCGTGCAAAAATGTATTTAAGTAGGTACATCACATACCTACATGGTTGTATTATATGTTTAGGTACGCAGTTATTTGAAGCGTTAAGAGGCACAGATTTATAAGAATCATTTGTTATGCTGGGCTGATTGTGACTACTGATCACGGAGGTTAAATATCGTCATACATGCTTAATGAACTTTAAGAAGCTAATGTGTAGGTATTGTACGTAATACGTAAATACTTTATTGCCATACATAATACATGAGAACATACTTACTTAACATACATATTGATCATGTAAGCTGTAAGCGACTATCTTGAAAACTACTCGCTATATTTAACACCATAACATAACATGTTAAGAACTATCTCGACGGAAAAGTATTTCTATTAACAAAACCGCACTCAAGTTGGCCCATTCGTTTGGGAGCTACAACCTACAATGCCTCTTGTTTCGTCGGGGATTAAGAACTAACGAATAATCTATTTGCTTGGGGCTCTACTGCAGATGTTATAGTTTCCGCGTTGTATGAAATATAGTTGCGAACAAAAGAGCTTTAAAATCGTACATAGTGCAGTATAAAGTAAGTTTGTGAAGTTTTCAGGCAAAATATACTGCCGGTTTGAACTAAGGACGATTTCTGAATGGCTGTACGATGCGAGTTTTTTAATACCCACCTAAAAAGACAAAAAGTATATGTCTTACTGACAATCGGCATTGTATTGCTTTTTGGCTAAGAACGACTGATTTTACTAATTACATATTATATTTAAATGCACCTTATAAAGTTATTATTTCTCGGTTATGGACGTTGAACGTAGGAACTGATGTAGTTTGGAGAACGAAAACCATACCATCGAACCGTGAATGTCAATTTTTGCAGAAGGGGCTTATCGGCACAATCACACAAATCGATCTGGTCCCTCAGTACGCTCTCGTAGGCTTGTGCTATGGGCACAAGACGACTGTAAACATACTTATACAGATCAATATGTATAATATTACCATATTTTTTTAATGCACCTTAAACTCCATAACAACATAACTAACACTACCAAACTAGATAAGATAAATAGTTGTAACTAATTGTTCATGAGTTATTTTAGTTATTTGGAACAATGACGCCACGAGCACTGTTTATTGACTAGGACGAGAAGTTATTGCCTTGTAAACTGTTTTACTATCACTAGGAAATTATACAATTCGCTTAATATTGGTTTACGAACATTTCCTTAGTTTCAAATGTTTGAATATTGTTTTGTTTAATAATACATTAACATAACGGCTTTTCTCGTGAATGGGAATGAAGTATGTTTGTTGTTCCAGTATCATTTACAACCGCTTATTTTAGTAGGAAATATGTAGGATAATCCATTGATACAGATATATGTAGGATAATGTTTTTTATATCATATAAAGTTGCTTGATAGTGACGCGACCGGGTTCAGTCCTGACATTGCAGTGCAGTAATATGTGACGTTCCATATAAAAAAAACAAATCAATGTAACAATGACTCTGTTTAAACATTAATTCTTATCGTTTAAGGAGATTAGATGGTTGGCTGTACACATGTGAATGTCGTTCTAACATTTATTATGATCGTTCAGGGGCTACCGAGGAGGCAGCAGCAAGAAGCGACACGAGCAACGGCGATTCGCCATGTACGGACTCTACGCGTGGGGAGTGCCCTTGCTGCTCACGGGTCTAACCGCTTTCATGCAATTCGGGACTCTCCCGAAGTACATCCTGAAGCCTGGGCTGGGCGATATGAAGTGCTGGTTTGAAGGTGAGTGGTTGCAGAAACGTCTGCTAACGAAATTAGACTCTTAAGCTATGTATATTAAGGGTGGGAAATTAAGGTTAAGTGGGCAGTAGTTCTAACGAGATATAATCGACCAAAGAAGGTGGCTTGCAATGCACTGTGTCATTTAAAAAATCAGATTATGTATGTACCTACGTCAAGGGAGTTATTCTTTCTTTACAGCTACCTATAGCAACTATGCAAACAGTATTAATACATGCACTATATACTGTAAGTGGGGCGTCAACCCTCCACGCGTGGTATGCGGCGAGCAAAACCACAAAACTAATGTAATAACATGCGCCTTTGTTGACTTGTAGATATAGTTACCCCACAGTTGTTATATTATAAATATGTTATTTATGATATTCATGAAAAGCTTTTGGTATTGTATTGGTACCTCTTATTTTCACAGAAATACCCTATATAAGAGAGAGCGGCGTTGCGTTAGTTACTTTTTCTCTCGGTAAAATACGGTTTCTCGAAAAAAAAAGAACAAATTACGGCAGCCGCAAGCTGCAATCCAATTAGTATAATTTTCAACATCAATACTTATGTATAAGATGAATACTGTCACCACAAAGGATTTTGTTAGAGAAATAGTCGGTGTCGAGATAGCATTGGCCATGTTTTACGTGGGATAAAATCTTCCCGCTTCGCCAACTTCCCGCGGGATAGGAGATAAACTTCCCCGAACAAAGCTGCGATAATCCCCATTGACAAATGTATACTGTAATCTCTTAATACCTTGTGTAAAACCCTTTTATATTATTAACAATATCGGTAGATAAAGGTTTCGTGTTATAATGTATTAGGTATCTATCGGTGGCATAGCGTCAGTATTTCTTAGTCTATAGGCAAGTCGGAGCATTCCACTTAGTTTTCAATTAAAAACAATGAGTACCTACGAGTACAAATACAAAGGCGATCAAAATCAAGTATAGGCAAGCCGATAGCAATTGAGTGTCACGGTAATGGTATTTACTTACATTTGAAAACGTTATGGATATTTTCAGCCTAAAGGAGCGTTAGAGTAGATTAAATAGAGTCGTGAACTGAACATAGCCGCCCAAGTTCCCGCGGGGATTAGGAGATTAACTTCCCAGAGTAAAGTGCTGTAATCCCTTATTAATTAACTCGTGTTTGAACAGCGTAGATTATATGAGAAATGGTTGTCATTGTTCTTAACCATAATAATTAATATTATTAAATTTACCGTGAGCCACGTTTAATCATTATAAAAACGGTTTATACTCCCGACATGTTTCGCACTCATATGGAGATGATGAAGAGCTCCTTATGAGTTCAAAACATGTCAGGGCGTTCCTGACATTCTTTACGTGCGCTTAAACTGTTTTTATAATTGTTTTTAAGTACTTAATTTATACGACTTTGCCCGCGTGACTGACGTACTTTGCTTCATCTTCTATTGGGCACGGTCGGATAGCTTTTAGACGTTTAGGAGCATCCCAATGCAATAAACAATATTTAACAACACAAATAAATACACATATGAATCCAATAATAACATGCATATTTTCAAATTAAAGAATTGCTAGAGAAATACCTATAGTCGGTGTCGTTGAGCATCGGTCATGTATTACGTCGGATAAAATCTTTCCGCTTCGCCGAGTCCCCGCGGGATAGGAGATAACCTATTCCGATGATAAGCCGTGAAAATCCAGAGTTGTAAAATGTATAGTCTAATCTCTTATACCTTGTATAAAACATAATTTGGAATTATTAAAATATCTTTAAGAATTCCCATTAGGTATAATTATTGAATTACCTAAAGTGAATAGTTACTAAGTATAAAGGATTAACTGAGAAATGGTCGTCGTGAACATGGAAGGAACATACCCAAGCAGCACATTAGTGAATTTTGCAGCTTATCTTATAGCTTTAAGTTCTAAATGAGTGGTTTAACAGTGTTTGATACAACTTATAGCTTTAAACACCACTCAAAACTGTATATGAGTTCATCCTATCACTTGTAGTTGCATAGGAACGTTTTTTGTTTCTACTTTATTACTTATGGTGGGATAAAGTCGATTTTGCTACTTAAAGTTGCATGCAGGTTCAAATTGTCACTCAATAAGAAGCAATAGTGCTATATAAGGCCTTAAAATCACTTATAAACAACTTTTACATATAAGTGGGAACATACCCTTATTTGGAACTAAAAGTTCCAAATGACTAGTACAATAGCGAATTATATCACCAATAGTGGCTAAAGGGATAATTTTACGGCTCTTTTGGAACCAAAAAATATTGCAACTTTAAGGCCTAAGAAGTACCTTATTGCCACTCCAACGCATAAATAGGTGTCAGTAGGAGGTTCTTGGAACCAAAAGCAGTTAATTTCACTTATTTCGAACCACTAACGAACTAAAAGTTCTATTATTGTTCCTATTTGCGCCTTGTCAAAATATATTTAATAGTCTTGCTTGTTTAATAGTCTACAAAAGAGCAAATAATTACTATTGGTAATATCATTCACTGCTTTGCCACTCGCAAGATACAAATAAGTGATTATTAGACTTGATAGTTCCAAATAAGGAACAAATAAGTGAAAATAAACACTGTAGGATCTTTTTTAGGGTTCCGTAGTCAACTAGGAACCCTTATAGTTTCGCCATGTCCGTCTGTCCGTCTGTCCGTCCGCGGCTTAGCTCCGTGATCATAAGTGCTAGAAAGCTGAAATTTGGTATGTGTATGTATCACGCCGACATAACGGTAAAATAAAAACTAAAAAAATAACTTTTTTTCGGGTACCTCCCATACACCTAAAGTGGGGGTGATTATTTTTTTTCGTTCTAACACTAGCGTGTGGGGTGTCGTTGAATAGGTCTTTTAAAAACAATAGGGGCCTTCAAAGATCATTTTTTGATAAAGTCAGCAGTTTTGTAAATATTCGCTCGGTAAATCCAAAAAATAGTGTCCCCCCCCTCTAACTTCTCAACCACGGGTCAAAAAATTATGGAAAAATTCATGAAAATAAGGCCCTATTAGTACTTTGAATGAAAACTATATTGAATAAAATCGGTCGAGCCGTTTTAGAGTTATCGCAAAAATTCATAATTTTCTTTTAAATGACGTAAGTGCCCCGCGGTGTTCTTATACTTCGAACGTTACACATATTAGTTAAGTGCCATACTGCATTAAAACATTTCGCTCAATCTGGTGCGTATAATCGATAACTTCTAGAAGGTAATAAGTAATTACAGTTACTTTGGCGTTTACGACCTTTTATAGAGCTTGAAATCTTTCTCGTAATTTAAATTCGATTTTATTGTCTATTGTGAAGGATGGCCAACTACGGAACCCTACACTGAGCGTGGCCCGACATGCTCTTGGACGGTTTTTGTTTCGCCATGTTTACAAATGGAAGCCTATGAAAATTGATTATTTTAACCAGAATTTTATCACACTGACGCATAATCACAGACTTTTGATAGTTGTGACGATGTTACTTTAACATTGTACGTAACCTACAATCATTAGGTCAGGTTTTTAACAGTTTTATTTCTTAACAGTATCTATTCCTTATTTAATTTAGCACTCTCTTTTTTAATATTCCTGATCAAATGAAGGGCGCGTCGAAATTTACAAAGAAAACATACTATAGTTTCACAGTAAAAAAAAAATCGCAAGAATTTCGTGCTTATTTCGATGCTTGTATAACGTAAAGTTTTAATCACTCATCAAACAGACATATAAATCCAAAATGAATATGGCAGATCACGTATTACTTCAATTTGACAGTTGCCTCGCCACTCAAAGATAATTTTGGCGACTCATTTATCACTCATTGACCGAACTGAAATGTTTTCATTCGTTCACTGCGCATAACTTTTACCCTTAGTTCTAATTGCCACTTAAGGTTATTGTGAGATCTCTTATGGACGCATAACTTTCACCCATAGTTCTAATTTCCACTTAAGGTTATTGTGAGATCTCTTATGGATTCTATTTAGCACCAAAAATAGGCTGCAATTTTTCTCCTTTTGGTTCTATACTGGTGGCATAAGGGTTCTTGCCACCTATATAGCACTTATTCATGGTGGTAAATTTCACTTAAGCATCTAATTAGATATGATATACGAGCTATTTAGACCCAATTGTGCTACTTGGGTAGTTGCTCTGGTCGCCGAGTTCCCGCGGGATAGGAGTAGCTATAAACTTCCCGGAACACAGCGATAATCCCAAGTGACAAATTGTTATCGTAATCCCTTATTACTTACCTCGTGGATTTTATGAGAAACAGCTTCTACGATTATTTTATCAAAAATAGAACTGTGAATTAACCTCAGTTAATGATTTTTTTGGTTTGGCCATGTTGGTGCTAAGAGTAGTCATGGGGGACATCATGACCCTAAGTCTTGTTGGAAAAAAGTCTATATTTTATTTACCTACAACGGCAACCTAATTTAAGGGCCGGTTAAAAAATAATTCCTCTCTATATGTAGGTACATAACATACAACTCGTTCTTATTTTCTAAAAGCCACATGCATAAATAAATAAGAATGCACTACACTTTTCCGGCAGAGTTAATGTCCAGAATATCAAGAATATAATATTCTAGAAACTTGCCATTTGCCAACTATCATCCGGGCAAAAGAAATTACACCAGCTCTCTGCTTTTAGTAGTTTCCACTAAAAGCTTTATTTATTTCTTTGCTTTCACTTCATTACGGCTAAATCCGAAATATTACGCTAAGTGCTGGAATACGGCCATCTTGTTTTGTTTTATTTGACGAAGAATTTTAATCCGGTATTGCGGTATTATTTATTTGAAGCGGTGGTAGCCTAGTGGTTAGGGCATGCGACTTTCAATCCGGAGGTCGCGGGTTCGAACCCGGCCCGTACCAATGAGTTTTTCGGAACTTATGTACGGAATGTCATTTGATATTTACCACTCGCTTTTCGGTGAAGGAAAACATCGTGAGGAAACCACCTAAGCCCAATAAGGCCTAGTTTCCCCTCTGGGTTGGAAGGTCAGATGGCAGTCGCTTGCGTACTCGTAAAAACTAGTGCCTACGCCACATCTTGGGATTTAGGTAGCCGACCCCGATTGAGAATTCATTCTCAAAAAAATGGGACAAAGGCTAGGAGGAGGATTGCGGTATTATTTATTTAAACTTAATTGCATAGTATAAATGGCGGACTTAATGTCATAAGGCAAGTCTCTTCCAGTCAACCACGGGCCCAAACAGATACTTAGCAGTCGGTGCAGGATTATTAGAATCATAAAGAAAGAAAAAATATATCTTTGGTATCTCTGGTTTAATTATGCTAATAGGCAATTTACACGATGTTGACCGTTTTGTTTTTGAAAATTGCGCTTGACGTGATAAATTAAGTAAAAGTACAAAGCACGATTTGAATAGTTAAATATACCGTATCGTCCTAAACGGTTGTTTAAAAAGGTAATCCTTTGTAGGTATTTATATGATACTATATGAACCTGCATTTGCTTACCGGTTCTAATTTAATATATTCAATTAGCAAGGTCTTGAATAATATACCCATCAAAAACATAAATGTAAAATGAGAGCCAAGTTCAATATCGCGTGCACTTCGCCGACAAAAGAATTGAGATCAGCAAGGGCGCCAAGTTCTTTGCTCTAAAATTTTTAGATACAAGGACATGCGACATACTCAATGCATATATTTTACTTGGGGTGTAATTCAATATCAAGATTTGACTTGGCTAGTTTTCACAAACTAACTAAATTTTATAAAAGTAACATAGTCATAGTCATAGTTCATTATCAAGCTAACAGTATAAGTAACAAGACGTACACTAACTTGCGTACTTACCTTTACGAAAATAGGTTAATGATTTGATTGATTTTGATTTATAATATAAATTTATATTTTAAAACTAGCCAAGTCACGTCTTGATATTGAATTACACCCCAAGTAAAATAAATGCATTGAGTATGTCGCATGTCCTTGTATCTAAAAATTTTAGAGCAAAGAACTTGGCGCCCTTGCTGATCTCAATTCTTTTGTCGGCGAAGTGCACGCGATATTGAACTTGGCTCTCATTTTACATTTATGTTTTTGATGGGATATCATTACTTTTTGTACAGAAATTATTATGATGTGTAAATTACTTAATTATTATTTGTTATTTAGTTCTGTGTGCTATTCTAGTACATCTTTTGAAAGTTTTGAACAAACAAAGAATTTTCCAAAACGGTTAGTACGTATTGGATCTTTATGTGCATGTATGTGTAAGTGTGTGCGTGTGAGTGTATATGCTATTTTAGTATATCTTTCAAACAAAAAAAGAATTTTCCAAATCGGTTAATAAATGACAGAGTTCTGAGGCAACAACCATCAATAATAATAATAATAAAAAAACGTAAAAAAATCACTGTTTTAGATTTTTATATGTATACACACACAATTACTAAGCTGGAGGCCAAATTTCACCTTTCTAGGTCACCTGGAAGTGGGTTAGGTTTTTGATTACTAGTCAGTCAGTCAGTCAGTCAGTCAGTCAGTCAGTCAGTCAGTCAGTGATAAAAATACCGTTTTTTGGACTTTAATATCTCAATAACTATTTAACCTATATTAATGAAATTTGGGGCTCTACTTGTTCTAAAGGATCTTAATACATAAGCCAAATTTCATTTTTTTATGTTAAATAGATTTGGAGTTATTGGGGGGTCAAAAGTGGCTCCAAACGGTTCGTGTAATATAACACACGGCTGCTGGTCGCCAGTTCCTGCGGTGAACTTGGCTGGACACGCTGCCGCGTGTCTAGATCATCCCAAACAGTCCTGAAATGTACGTAAATATGATTTTATCAGCAGCTACCCTACACCTACATGCGCGTAGGCGTAACATATGACTCGTTTTTATTAGCAATCTCATAAATCCAAAGTGTGAGTGTATGCATGACATTAAAAAACAATAAGCTAAGCTTTCGATCATGAAAATCCAACAATACCCGTCGTACTTCGAAGTGATTGATTTTTCGTCAAATATTAGAAACGCGACTGGGTAAAGTCCATTATTCTTCGTAACCACATTCTTAGCTTTCGCCCGCGTTATAATTATAACGCATCTTAAAAAAAAGGATAAAAATAACCGACTACAAACTGAAAAGCCAAAACGAACCCGGGTAAAAAGTAGTCTGCGTCATTCCCAAGTCCGTATTCTCTATCTCTACGACGGAAATATCGTCTCAATCAGGCTTCGTTGATCTGTGAAAGAAGGACAAGACAATATTAAACAACGTATTACCTAACACATTTTAATGAGTAATAATATACATGAGATTAACAATAGTGGGGGGGGATAGAAAAGCAATAACCTTAGATAGAGAAGCAATGGTCGGAGGCTCAAAGTAGAGAAAACCTAATTGCATTGACTACTTACACGCCACACGGGATAAGCGCAAAATATCATTGTAATTAAATCCAACCATAAAAGTTCAGATGTGGCGCGTTTGCCCAGACTGACCATAGGTAGAAAGACGGTTGCCCATCTTCGGGATGGAAATGGCAAATAAATAGGCATCAATTTCTTACTTGACTAAACACAATTAATCGTACAGATGAGGCTATCGCATATAAAACCCGCTGGGAGGGCAGAATCGATACACTCCCTAAACTCTGCATATAACCAATTAGTCTACACAATTCTAGATTGGTAACAGGCGACATGTTGGTGCCGGTTGGTAACTAGATTACATATACAGGGTGTAACCGACGGTGTACCGAAAACTGAAACCGTGGCTTTAGACCATTATTCTGGGCTGGAAAATCATGGAAATTTCTTTGAGAAAATTCACAAATTTTCCTCGCGAGTTTTCAATTTTTCTTTATTTTTCCGTTAATCGAACTCTACCGGTAACAATTTTTCATGAAAAATCGCATGAAAATAGCATTTTCCGCAAAACACGTAAATGTATCACAAACAGTATTATGTAAGCTTTACGGTACAACACAGAGCGCGTGGAGTGGGACAGATAACGGTACTGGCCGGTCATTGATCCGCCAGGCCAGTGCGCGCCCGCTGGCCTTTGCGGTCGGACGCATGATAAATGTTTACCTACCCGCACATTTGATTTGCTTTACTTGCTTGAATGAAAATAATCTTGTTAGACTGTTTTAATTTATCGGTCAGTTGTTATTGGTGTTAGGTAGTACATACTAGTTCTGTGGTTGCGTTGTTTTTGCGGTTGCATTCATTCATGTCATTCGATGCGCATTGGCGTAACGGTATGTTTTGCGCTGACGCGTAAGTGGAGGGGGGAGCGCCTGGACCGGTCGATGCCTACCGCGTGCTCCCCTCCCCGCGCGTCTGCACCCGAGAGAATTGGACGCAATACATTGCGCATCGAGTTTTATGATTTATTTTAGAAAATCTTATCCTTGAGTTTTTATGAAAACTACAGTTTTCGTTTTCGGTACGCTGTCGGTAACACTGTAGCGATTCACATGTTCTCGTCATGTGCTCGCCATCGTAAGACTCACATCATCATTGTCATCATCAGGTTCCCAACACATTGGCATCATATTCATTCATATTCATTTATTTATAATATTCTCAATATTACACGTCAATACATAAAAATCATTTATAACTTAATACGTATACAAATTTAATTAACATTAACTCGTATATAGCAAATCCGTATACAAGTATTATTATTTTATAATTTAACATTCAAAAATTCATATTTCGCCATCTAATACTAAAATCATCACTTAATAATTATAATACAACTAGAGGCCCGTTGCGGCGTCGAACCGCCGCTAGAACATGGAAATCCGGTAGTGTTATAGAAAATAACTACTTTATCGATAAGAAGTTTTTGGCGAACGAAGAATAAATACTGTAAAAAAACACGTTAAAATGATGTTTTAAAAACGTTAAAACATGAAAGGCTAGAGCCAGGCCTGATAGCCAACTGCCAGCTTCATCGTGGCAACTTTTTCAACTCTTTTGTAAAAATAACTTCTGCATTAATGCCATGTGATCTGCTGATCTGTTTCACAAATAAAATGCATATTATTCGATTTATGGAAAAAAAAATCAACTCTTTTGTAAAAATAACTTCTGCATTAATGCCATGTGATCTGCTGATCTGTTTCACAAATAAAATGCATATTATTCGATTTATGGAAAAAAATTGTTCATAAAAATAATCCCATATCTTAAAAATATAATTGACATATTTTCATAGGACCGGACATAAGATTGGTAGAAATTTAATTTGTTGTTCTTTCTTCAGGACATAAATTTATCGATTTGATCGATTTCTATCAATTTCCAGAAATAGCACATGAATCGAAAGGACAGATTTAGGCACTCACTACGCAGGTTTTAAAAAGGAAATCATGTAGTGCGTAACTGTTTCTGTATTCATTTATAATCGTAAATACTTAAAAATAGTGATAATAAGAAATGTTACATAAACTCAATTGTATGAAATAGAGAGTATAAAACGTTTATAGATACACGAAATGTCACTATTATCAATGCTTATATTTTTAATGAAATTCAATAGATCGTGCAAATTTTCTTAATATGGGTGCTGCCATGTCATCATCATCAATCATTTATTCAGTAACAATTACACATTGTGTTTGAAATTCTTACGCTAGGTATACTTAATCAAACCCTATTTACTAATCTAAATAAATAACTGACCAACAATACTCCACCATAAAAAAAAAAGAATGTGTCAAATATGTGTAATAAATAAAATCCAATATATAAAACAGCTAAAAATGTTTAAAAAAAGAATATTAAGACATATTTTTTTCAATAAATTTAGAGCTGAATGCCTAATACCCGAATTCCAAATTCAAACTTTCGTCTTTCCTCTCATTGAAATAGTGTCTGACAGAAGAGTGAGGGAGATGATATCTATAATCTGAAGTCTATGATATAAACCTAATTTTAGGGTTCCTTACCATAGTCGGTAAAAACGGAAGCCTTATAAAATCAATTCGTTTTGTTGGCAGCAGAATTTGTCAAATTTTATTTTGAATGAGAATAAGAATGATCAGCCAGACGTCATTATTTCAAATATGATTTATTCTTGAGAGCGTCGATTTTTTTAAATTTGCATCATATGTAGGTCATTTCTACCATCAAGTTTCGCATGTTAGGGTAACATGTTAATTATTCCACATTGCCAACTCGTCCACAATGTCAGCTCGTCTATATTCCCATCTGGATCACAATCCCAACTTGTCCACACACCCAACACGTCCACATTGCCAACTCGTTCATACGCCCAACTCATCTGCATTGCCAACTCGTCTATATTACCAATTCGTCTCAATTGGCAACTCGTCCATATTCCCAATTTGTCCACAATGCCAACTCGACCATATTGCTAATTCGTCCATGTACCCAACTCGTCCACAATTCCAACGCGTCCATATTGCTTACTCGTCCACAATGCCAACACGTTCACAAATACAACTCGTCTACATTTCCAACTCGTCCATATTTCCAAATCGTCCACATTCCCAACTCGTACACAATGCCAAATCGTCCACATTGCCAACTCGTACACAATGCCAAATTGTCGACATTGCCCACTCGTCCAGAAACCCAACTCATCTACAATGCCAACTCGTCCATATTACCAACTCGTCTTTATTGCCAACTCATCCATATTCCCAACTCGTCCACAATGCCAACTCATCCATATTGCTAACTCGTCCACATTTCCTACTCGTCCATACACCCAACTCGCTACAATACCAACTCGTCTTTATTGCGAATCTCGTCCATATAACTCGTCCGTATTACCAACTCGTCTTCATTGCCAACTCGTTTATATTCTCAACTCATCCACAATGCCAACGCGTCCATATTACTTGCTCGTCCACAATGCCAACTCGGCCACATTTCCAACTCGTCCATATTCCCACCTCGTCCACAATGTCAAGTCGTCCACATTACCAACTCGTCCATACACCCAACTTATCTACATTGCCAACTCGTCTTCATTTCCAACTCATCAACAATGCCAACTCGTCCATATTGCTAACTCGTCCACATTTCCAACTTGTCCATAGGCCCAACTCGTCCACAATTCCAAGTCGTCCACATTTCCAACTCGTCCATATTCCCAACTCGACGATACACCCAACTCGTCTATACAAACTCGTCCTTATTATCAGCCCGTCTTTATTGCCAACTCGTCCATATTCCCAACTCGACGATACACCCAACTCGTCTATACAAACTCGTCCTTATTATCAGCCCGTCTTTATTGCCAACTCGTCCATATTCCCAACTTGTAAATTTTACCAACTCATTCACATTGCCAACTCATCCACATTTCCAACTCGTCCATATTCCCAACTCGACGATACACCCAACTCGTCTACAATACAGACTTGTCCTTATTATCAGCTCGTCTTTATTGCCAAATCTTCCATATCACCAACTCGTCCGTATTACCAAGTCGTCTTCATTGCCAACTTGTCCGTATTACCAACTCGTCTTCATTGCCAACTTGTCCGTATTACCAACTCGTCTTCATTGCCAACTCGTCCATAATGCGAACTCGTCCACATTGCCCACTTGTCCATGTTCCCAACTTGTCAATTTTACCAACTCATCCACATTGCCAACTCATCCACATTTCCAACTCGTCCATATTCCCAACTCGACAATACACCCAACTCGTCTACAATACCAACTTGTCCTTATTATCAGTTCGTCTTTATTGCCAAATCTTCCATATCACCAACTCGTCCGTATTACCAAGTCGTCTTCATTACCAACTCGTCCATATTCTCAACTCGTCCACATTTCCAACTCGTCCATTTTACCAACTCATCCATATTACCAATGTAGATACATTCCCAACTTAGCTACATTGTCAAGTTGTCCATATTCTCAACTCGACCACATTTACAACTCGTCCATTTTACCAACTCATCCATATCACCAATGTAGATACATTCCCAACTTAGCTACATTGTCAAGTCGTCCATATTCAAACTCGACCACATTTCCCATCCCGTCGACATGCAAGCGGAAGGACTAAGTTTTTTCTTGTAAAATACCATTTAATTTACTATAACTCATGCCATTTTTGCCATTTTTGACTTATATAATCATATTTATAATAATCTATCATAAATTTACTTATTCGAATGACGATTACATTAGTTTTACTACATATTTTCTGCTTTGATTTATTGTAAAACTCGCCTATAAAAATAATCTTGAATGACGGTCAGTTTTTCTAGTCTTGCGAGCACCAGTCCAACTCGCACTTAACCGGCTTTTTCCTCGAAATTTTTAACAGGTATGCAAAAAAAGTTTCCATATCAACATTTTAAAAAGAAAAACAACCTGGCAATTTAGATCACTGACTTAATAGCCCCCAATAAAAAATATATTATAAGTTGACAGAATAGGTATGGTTATTGTCATTCATTGTCAACAAACTGTAAAATTATTTTTGCATATTCGTACATGTTTTAAGTGCTGCGGATATTATGTTGCCGACTCAAAAATAATATTTCATCATGCTGAACAACTTACTACAGGTTTGTGAGCAAATCATGCTTATTATTATTTGGTCATCTTATGTCAAAATAGGGATCACAGGTCACGTGGTCAATGTCACGTGGTTAGCGCACAGTAGTTTTTTCAAATCCATTTTTCAGTACTTTTTCAGGAAAAAAATAAAAATCCAAGAGTTTTATGCACCTCTCCAGCATGAGACGAATCTAATGACATATCATTTATACAAATCGGACCATAACTGTAGATCTGATGGGATGTACAAAAATCGGCCTCGCGTAATATATATATAGATACAAATGCCTAAAAGAATTAGCAGTATGAATGTTTACGAAAGCAAGTAAAAATATTCCAATAACAAAGCATCCTACCTTTTTTAAAAATAGCAAATTACTATTCACAACAATTACCAACGGAAGAATTGAGCTTTATTTATACTGTGTAAGGATCAAAATTGTGAGAATGTCCACTTTGTCCATTTTGTCCATTTTGTCCACTTTGTCCACTTTGTCCACAGTTAAGTATAAATACGGAGGGGAATTGAAGGATGGCATTCATTTTTACTTGCGACTTCGACTGGGTAACACTGTTGTTTGGCAATAAGGTATTAAATTTAATTCTAAGGGGAATTTCTGTTGGGATTACATTATTTTTCTGATCTATAATTATTTATTGAAATGTTGTGGGATTTTGTTGTTTTATGGCTATCAAGCTTAATTACATGCCAGAAATAGTGTTTTGGTACATGGTTGCCAGATGAAAGATATTTAACCTTGCGGCTGTTAAACAAATATCTTTCAGACTCTTCTAATTTTATCCGAGCTAGGCACCTCGGACACTAGCCATATATAAGTGCAGTGAATAGCCTACAGATCTAGAGTGATCTATCTGATGAATGCAAGGTCCACACGTGTTGGGCATGTGGGATATCCACACTTGTTGAAATCAGATGGACCTCCAGGTTTGGTCTCATAAACGTATATACTCGTATTTATATATTTGCAATATCTACACATATTAGGGCGGGTTACTCTGCGTTTCCGGTGTTTTAGCCACGCAAGGGGGGACCCACTTACACTGATTCTAGTCCAACCTCGGGTTAATCTCCCGAATTTATAGTTTAGCTTACCTAGGTTCCATACACGTTTAAATGTAAATATGAGGTTTAGACCTCTAGTGTTTTTGTACTAGCTAGGGAACAGGGGTATGGCGATAGGTACACTTCAGTAGGAATATTAGAACGGGGTTTTTTTTATCTTCCGAGCAATCGGCCAATTATCATTAACTAACATAATATTCAACTTATTTTAATCTCGTCTGGTATAAAAATACAAACAGCTGATTTCTTGTATTACTAGTGTCTATGACTCGGGGTGTCAGTAGTGAAAATAAAATCTTGTAACAGTTTATAAAGAATGGGAATAGAGCAACCTATTATTTAGACCGAACAAATATTTAGAACCGTTAATTTTACGTCGAGATTTGTAGGAACTTTTAGTTAAACTTATTTTTTTTTATCGATTATGTTTTAAGATTTGGTAAAGTAATGCTCTTATATTACTTACAACTGTTATATTGAGATGGCAACACTAAAGTGAGAAAAGTCATTACTGGCACTGTCACTAGTCAAATCACATGAAAAATGAGATGAATTTCATTTCGATTATCCCTACAATAAATAAAAAGGGATTGTAGATAATATGCTCCAGTGTTGATGAGGAAATTCTGTGGTAGATTGTTGTGTAATAGAAAACAAATCAT
This sequence comes from Apotomis capreana, assembly GCA_947623375.1. NCBI lineage: Eukaryota > Metazoa > Arthropoda > Insecta > Lepidoptera > Tortricidae > Apotomis > Apotomis capreana. Next base: position 18,786,952 of record OX392512.1, read on the forward strand.
TCCTTTTGCTGGATCTGGTGTCTGAAGTGTTAACTGCTAGGAATGGCCAAGGACTTTTAAAACAACAAAATGAAAGTTGTTTGTTCTTGCGTTTGCCCTTCAGATCTCAGAACTTAATTAATTTATATCACAGAGGATGAGAGAAGATTCCTTGTCAAAATAAGTCAGTCGAGAGTTGAAAGATACTCCGGTTGGACACAATAGTCTTCATAATTTCAAGGATGTATGACATTTACGAGTTTGATCAAACGAAAACCCAAGCTCTACAACTCATTTGCTAATCATGAATGGAATGGGAATTCATTTAGTCCGCGAGTGAAGGGAAATCGTGTTGTTTAATAACACATATACATAGTAAAGTTTCATAGTCTCAGAATAGATCTGAGAGATTTTTCTCTAAAAGAGCCCGAAGGCCATCAAAAGATTATAATTAGCAATCATACGGCATCCAGGGACATGGGTTTTGGTGATATTTAAAATAACACACCGAACAGATACAAAAGATGAATTGTTTTAATTTTCAAAGAACGGTATTCCCCCAATTTATATATGAAGTAACCATGTCCTTATCCGATTGCTCACGTCTGGTAGCCGCCATTATTTTAACAAAACTAAATATTTTTGGGAGAATGAGATGATAGCATTACTAGAATAACACAGCCAAATGATAATATTTTGTATGCGGTCGAAGGATTTCAATAATACTCAGAATTCTATTCACCAAACAATTACCTCTTGTATAGATCTAGAATCCATTTTGAAATGTCCTAATATAACTTATTTAAAGGATGTATGTCTTCTTTCCATATTAAATTATATTAAATCAAATTATTTAATTTAGTCGGACATGAAAACTTAAAATTCATTAAATTTGTAATAGAATCTTATAGTTTCAGTAACTTCAATCTATTTATAGATTAGTTATGAAGTGTAGTTTCATAAAGTACAAAATTACTTGTCTACTAAACATTCCTGGAACAGACATGCAATTCCAAGAAAACAGTCTAGATTATATTTCATCTCAGAAATCTAATAATATTTGGTTTTGATTCATATATTTACCTTTATTGTTACATAGAGTAATCTAATATATCTATAACTTACTTGTGGACTGAATGAGTTTTATATTTCATATAGAAATGATATAACTAATATTTAATAAAAGTAGAATATCCCATACTGAATCATGTTATAAGAGCTGTAGATATTTTTGAAGGATGGACTACACAGGAAACATTATATTTATATTTTGAGGATCGATAACATTAAGTTAAGTTGAAAATATATTTAGTATAAAGAACCAAGTTAGCAGAAGGATAGAAGCTAGGGTTAAGAAGGAAACAGATTACAACTTTATTAGGATCAATTAACAAAAATACATAGTAGCACAGTGTATAGGCACGGAGGCACTCAGCAACACATCACGGCTACATATCTCTTAAAGAAACTGAGTTACTACAACAACGTTGGATCCTGCCCTAGACGAATCACACCTATACAGATCACTATTTTTGGCCATTAGTTATAAGAAGTGTTCAGCTCAACTGTATAAAGATCCTTTCATAGCTAGGTTTGGTTAGTTGTAGGTTTTGGATGGCTAGGTAGTCGTTGAAGGGTTTCCTTAGGGTTTTGTTGTAGGAGTAGAGTCTGGAGGCGAGGGTGAAGCAGGCGAGGGACCTGGAGGTTTAGTTTAGCAGGTAGCTCGTAGACATTTCAGTTGGTACTCGTTCCCAGGATGTATTTATTTAGCAGATAGTCTTTATAAGCATTAGAATTGGTGGTCCCGTGACTCAGGATAGCTCTAGAGTTGAAGTACGTAGGTAGGTAGATATTACAACACCCTGTATGTAACTACGATAAAGTACCTATAATCGAGTACATACAACTTGCTGACTTGTTTTGCCCCACAACAGAAATGCCTTTATTACGTAGCAAGTCTATGGTGGCTGTGTTTATCTCGCTACAAATAAATTCTAATGCATCTGTCATGTCTGTAATGTCTGTCTTGCCCTCACATACTTGTCAAAAAGTGACAGATGCTTTTTATCACTAATTTATTGTGTGATAAACGTAACCAAAACCGTCATAAACACGCAGGATAGGTGCGTTTATCGTGCGATAAATAAATTATAAGGAATCCGTCACTCTCATAATACACGTTGGAAATTAACCGATAAGTACTTTATCCTACGATATTTTACATTGTAAGATAATTTATGAATAGGTATTTGATGCCTAAAAAAAAAGACAATTGATCATCGGTACAGATGAGTGATGAAGATGATCACAGATCCTTCGAGCTCTATGCTCAAGCCGTCGGTAGTGTAAATTGCTTATAATGATTATTATTGTGCAGACTGGCAACGCGACCTGCTCTACTTCTTCACCCCAGTCCTGGCCCTGGTGCTGTGCAACACGATCCTGTTCTCGGTGACGGCGCACCGGATCCGCTCCATCAAGCAGGAGACCGCCATCTTGAAGAGCTCCGAGTCGGCCAGGAGCGACCGGCTTAAGAAGGACAAGCAAAGGTTAGTCACAGCCTATAACATTGGTCATTCTTTTTTACATACTACTACTATGAGTCTCAGACAAATTAAGAAATCTACAAAACAGGTTTACTCACGTCGTAAAAGTCGTATCGCTGGACATGTTTAAAATAGGGCTTCTTATATCCGTGTTATACGCGGAACCGTAGCTCCGTGTTCTTAGCACCGGCGGTACTAAGATCCCGTACTACACGGACACGTCAGAGATACGTATCCGTGTCTGCGTTTGGCTACGGATCGGCGGATCTCGGCTCCGCTCGGGTATTGAATGAAAGCTTGTGTCAAACCGACAACGTCACCGACGTATCGGATCCGCCTGTAATTAAGCCACGTAAAAAAAACGCATCTCCGTGTAACACGGAGCTACGTATCTCAATTACACGTGCCGGACGGTCCGATCTCCGTTGCCGTGTTACTCGGCAACGTAGATCCGGCTACGGGTACACGAAACAAGGACACGACCGCAAGCCCTTTAAAATAAGTTCGCGATTCATCAGGAGAGCCGGTCTGTCGTGACGGGCAAGTTTGCAGTACATGTGAAGAAGCATAAGGAATCAAGCATACTGCTCCGACACCAAACTCCATTTTTTAGGGTTCCGTAGCCAAATGGCAAAAAACGGAACCCTTATAGATTCGTCATGTCTGTCTGTCTGTCCGTCTGTCCGTCCGTATGTCACAGCCATTTTTTTCCGAAACTATAAGAGCTATACTCTTGAAACTTGGTAGGTAGATGTATTCTGTGAACCGCATTAAGATTTTGATTCAAAAATAAAAAAATAATAATAAATATTGGGGGCTCCCCATACTTAGAACTGAAACTCAAAAAATTTTTTTTCCCAAACACATACGTGTGGGGTATCTATGGATAGGTCTTCAAAAATGATATCGAGGTTTCTAAAACATTTTTTTTCTAAACCGAATAGTTTGCGTGACAGACGCTTCCAAAGTGGAAAAAAGTTGGTCCCCCCACCCTCTAACTTCTAAAATAAGAAAATGAAAAATCTAAAAAAAACATATGATGTACATTACTATAAAAACTACCAACGAAAATTGTTTTGAACGAGATCTAGCAGGTAGTTTTTTTGTTAATACCAAATACCTAACTTTGCACCTAATTTATATGGGGCGCTATACATACCAGGTGCAAACTTAACTTAAACACTTAGGGATGGAAAGTGTTTGTACGGAACCCTCGGTGCGCGAGTCCGACTCGCACTTGGCCGGTTTTGTTAACATAAAGTGGTAAACTTTAAATAATTTATTAAATCCATACTAATCCATACTAATATTATAAATGCGAAAGTGTGTCTGTCTGTCTGTCTGTCTGTCTGTTACCTCTTCACGCTTAAACCGCTGAACCGATTTAGATGAAATTTGGTATATAGATAGTTTCAGTCCCGGGGAAGGACATAGGATACTTTTCATCCCGAATAAATTTAGTGTTCCCGTGAGATGAGCGGGTAACACCGCGGGGCACAGCTAGTTTAAGATATTTCTAAATACTTACCTATTTCTACAAAAACAAAAAATATTTGTATGTATATTTTTTCATTCCTTGATATATTGTGATTGTGAAGCATAACTTAATTAGATAATAAGTCGTTTCCGCAAAATATTGCAATGCCCTTACAGGGTGTTAGGTATAGATAATCTTAGAATTAAGACACTATATGAGAGCAATACAGATTTATCTTATTTTGTCAAATAAACGTTATAAGGGCATTCTCTGTAAATAATGTGCAAGGCCGAATCGGAACAATTTCAATTCATGTACCTACAGTTTCGTTTGATTGCGTTGCCGGATACCGGCTCAGTTTCATTGATCGATAACTCTGTACAGATACAGATAATGACAAGTGAAACTCAAATTCAGGCCCTATGGCATGCGTTGTAGAACGTACCCCCATAGCCCGCATGCGGGCTCTATTGACCAATGAAACTGAGCCTTCGAAAGCCGCGGTGGTGTAACTAAACTCCCATGCGAGTCCACGCCCCTAAATAGGTCTTAGAGAGGTTAAATGTTCTTAAAAAGAAATATTGTTCGATGCCTTTCCTTACTAGCCAACCCTCCTTAGTTCAGGCAGCTCCCTCTCTCCCACGAGCGCAGTATTATTTTAGAGGCCACTAAATCGTGAAGTGCCTAGCAGTTTCAGTAATACCTAAAGGTGGCCGTGAGATAACATTGGTTTTAACAAAGCACCCCCAACTTTCACTATAAGACACAATCTAAAAACAAACTATCAACGCTTGAAGTTTAGTTAAGGTTTATCCCGCGGTTTTACTCGCGTGGCAATGGTGTTTTGCTTATGACTCTTTTCTTCTTAGTCGTTGCACTCTTTACAGAGTGGTCTTGATCAACAGCTAGTATTATTAAAGGCAGATATTGTTCACTAACGAGACGCTCTATGATTAATTGTTATTTAAGTGGATTTAGAATTGGCCTATAAATGTCCGAAATATAAAAAAAAGGTAGGTACCTACTTAGGTATACTGAGCCATATTTTCTCTATGAAAACTGTAGAACTGGTGATCAAGATCGCACATACAATAAATTAAATTACAAAATTTATAAATCATCGATAATGTAAAACCAATAAATAAAACCAACACAATTCCCTTGCGTAAACAAGCGATAAGTATCTATACTATAAACTGATAACGTATGAATCCAATCCGACTGAATCAGCGTTGCAAGGGCACCGAGACAACTAATCTGTCAATATACCTGAAATTATAGACGACAATGCATATTTGTCATGTAACTGAAAACAACAAACAATGCGATGTAGGTACTTGTAGGTATAATCAGTGGGTAATCAGGCACAATGACTGAGAAATATCTATCTGTCAGTCTGTCTATTTACCTCATATTTACCTACTTATAATAACAACGATGAAATCAGCACTTGATTTTATTACAAATTCATAAATTGCTCGTCACACGCTAGTTTATACTTACATTAATATTGTTTTTTTTTTGTCATACATTTGATACTTTAACTGACTCTGTCGTACATACATATGTCTCTTTTGCACGCTCGAAGTGTGAAAAAGAGATATATGTATACCTACTCGCGGCCACCAGAAGCCGTAGTGTGCGCTGGCTCTAAAGTTTAAATAGGTAATATAACTTTTTATTTAATCCTAGGTACGGCTTATACCTGAAGCTGTTCATGGTGATGGGCGTGAACTGGACCGTGGAACTCATCAGCTTCGCGGTGGGCGGCTCCAACTGGTACTGGGTGGTCGTGGACCTCTCCAACATCATGCTGGGCTTCTTCATCTTTATCATCTTCGTGTGGAAGAAGAAGGTGCGCAATTTGGTCAAGAAGAGGTAAGTTATCGAGATTTAATCGTACCTATTTAAATATTGAGCACAAACAAAGTACTACCATGCCACCCTAAGGCATGCCGAAGCAACTGGTTGAAAAATTCAATGGCTCTGGCATCAGGTTCGGTGGTCCAATTGGTAGGACGCCCGTGTTGGCCCGGAAAGCCGTTGGAGACGCAGGTTCGAACCCTGCCTGAACCGTTAATTTTTTTAATTTTTCCCTTTATTGTAAACACAAACAAACTATATCATACTATTAAACACATACAATATACAACTAGAAACAAACAGAAAACTGATATTGAAGCAAATTAAAACTAAATTCAGTGTAAAAATTGCTCCCTAGCGGCGTGACCCTGAAGTTGCAGGCAGAATTTTCACGTTTGCTTTGCATAGAAATGAAAAAACAAGTTTTGCTTCGTTCAAGCTTTGGTTAATTCAAACAGTTTCACGAATTCCACCTAATTACCTATGATAGGTAATGAAAAATGTACAATGTACAATGTATGGATGTACATCCGGGTGACCATTGCCAAATTAAGGGTTAAAAAACTAAGGGATATAAAAGGGGTACAATACGTTCAGAAGGGCTACTCCGAAGTTGGAAATTTAAAGTTCGTATCGTGCCATTCCTCTCGATCTCGTGTCAAACAATATTTGGATGAGCGAGATAGCACGACGTTTGAATTTCGAGCATAGGAAAGTTAAGTCTTCTGTTTCTATTGTAAAACCAATCTGAACTTTTGCAATATTTCTTGGCAACTTAGCCGCCGGTCGTCGGTCGGCTTACAAAATTGGAAATTGTGCCACTCGGGATACACTCTATAATCGTCTTCCGACTTCTGAATAAGTTAATTCCAAATTATCTCCATTAAGATAGCTACAGACCATAAGAAGATAACTTTACTGAAGATACATTTTTATTGACTTAGTTAATCAAGATTTTTCGATTAGAAAATACTTATCTAAAGGTGCTTTGTCATCGGCGACGCGAGGTAAGACTATGTATATATACATTGCTCAAAAAATATAAGGGGCACGTAACTTTTGATGCCGATTTTAAGCTTCCATAGATACCACATGACGTAAAGGAAGAAGTATGATATATATGGGATTTAACATACGTAGTTTAATATCACTATTGCGATGTTATTTCACTGTTATTTAGAAGATAGTATATGAAAATAACAAATTTGTATTGTGTAAACTTCAAAGGGCCCTTATTTTCTTTTGACCAAATATGTATTGGACGAAAATTGGCATCGAAGGCCTATTTCCATCAAAAAATAAAGTCTCGCCGCGTCTCTATCGTCCAACAAAGCGCAGCGAAGCGGGGATGTGTAACATGGACTTGGATCAATCACATTTCTCAGATTTTAATTCACTTCTTTCTGAACTTTGCTGCCGGTTTAGCACAACTCTGCTTCGCGACTCTTGTCGCGCGATATAGCGCTCCCCGTCACTCTTCTCACATTACTGCACGGAAAGAGACGGGTATATATATCTCGCGCGTGCTAATTGGTTTAATAAGTTTATTTTCTCTGCTCCAGTGGATAGGCAGCCTTAGGGACAAATGGCAATGCCTTAAACGGTCTGTCGATAGCGTCGAATAGATGAGATATGTCTTGTTATAGGTGGAGGGTATATTCTGGTCCCAATGGATATCATATTCTATATCTCGGGATCGCAAATGTCACCGGAGCGCAATGTAACGGTCAGCCATCAATTTCCTCGGCATACATTTATGCCCATCGTAAATCAACAACATTATAGGGTATACTAACGTTTGTAAACATAACATTTTGATGTTATACCATATTGATTGGCCGTGTGTTATTACTAATACTCGTATTATTAGGGTCCCATTTATGACGTAACCATAACTTCTAATGAAACAATTTAATAATATTGCAAGTTGTGATGTGGTCAAGCTGTTCTGACGTCTGACGAACAAATGTAGGTCGTATACCTATCTCTCTTCACATTAAGTACAGTGTTACAGACAACCGAGAACTAGGTACCTACCTCACCTAGTTACAGAGAGCTACCTGTATGTACCATACCAATGATCTGTATACATATATTTCGTGTAAATACTTTACCATCCAGTCGATACCACTAATTGTTACTATAATTATGTATACAATTACCGCTGACGGTTTGTTAGAGTCTATTGTGATAAAACGAAGTGATAATTACCCAATCTTCTACAGAGAACTCTTTGTTAAATGAAGTGGTGCAAACTTACAAAGTTACGATACTTTGCAAGAATTGTCTAATGTTTAACTTCCCCGCTTGGTACGAAAATTTACAGAGTTGTTTTTGTTTAATTTTATTAAGTAGGTACTTGCCTACTTAATTAATATTATTTCGGTTCACTGAAATTTAAAATAAATGAATGTGGACCCTGTAATCTAAAAAAAAGGAAAAAGTTTAGTGAATTTAAAACTTTTTCATGGACATAATAAAATAAACATACAATGCAGAGGGGATGGTTTAAATTCGACTATAATTTCTTATTTTTTATGCTCTAAACCTAGAATACTCAAAAGTAACATCAAACTATTAGACCCAGACATAATTAATTTAAAAAAAGTCCAATTATTATACCAGTGAGTATGTCTTATGTGAGAATATTCCCAATAACCAATCCTTTTACAAAGGAAATGAGTCCACCGCGCTCACCAATAAAATACAGGTACCTACTTAATTAGTTCATTAACACTCCTATTGTTAGATACGTAAGCAGTTAATAAAGCAGTCGGATCATTTGAGAAGAAAATAGTAGAATGAGAGAAATTCAGAAGATTAATGAAAATTAACCCAAGCGCGTAACAGATACTTAAGTTTGCAGTAAATAATGGCACTTGAGAGTCTGGCGTGGATACAATTCTTAAGATGCGCAAGTTACTAGTTAACACGTTGAAGTGCGAATGTGACAAATGGATCGCATGATCTAAGGCCGCCTGTGTCTTTCTTTAGTAGTTTGGAGGTCGGACTCGGCGACTTTATGCAGCGAATCAGTCGCGCGTTTCGAGAACGCGAAATTCGTAACGTTGCTTCTTGTCGCATTTGTAACGCGTGACAGAAGCGATACAAACGTGCAACTGTCGCAATGCAGTCGCAGTGTTTTGTTTCAGAATAGTTTCTGCATCGATGTCAATGCGCGACTGAATTGATTCGGCATTGCTACTTACGCGCGGCTCGCTGTTTAGCGGGACATCGGGTAAAGGAAGAGTGGAAAGGGGCCCCATTCCGAATAAATTCTGAATCCTGGCTGTATCGATGCTGTATCGTGACAAGCAATGCTGTATCGCGGTAGAAGCGAATGCAGAATCGTGTTTACGTGTGCGAGGGTAAGGTAAACGTCCCTGTGCTCGACACGATAATGCCTAATAGTTATATATAACACATACTATCGCCTCTAAGTATTACTAATGACATAACATTCAAGATGTCAACAACTGGGACAGTGTCAAGCACAAGGACATTTACCTTATATGATCAGCGACTGTATCGTGGCCTTTTTGCAACTGCATCGCTACTGAATAGATACAAAGTCGCCGTGTGGGATTCTCCCTAAAACGAAAGGAAATAGTTGCCCTACGTAGGTGAGCGATCCTATCCTTTGACTATGTAGGATAGGATATATTTGTAGAGTAGAGGTTCTGTTGTCTGTGTAATATATCGCTGATTACCAGTGACCGGCATCAGGCCAAGCAAAAATCACTATCTACATCATGCACATACCTATACAACAAATATTTTTTTTAAATCTCACGTTTTTAATTTCATCATTCCAGCTGGAACAACTTCTGCGGCACGAGAACGGTGACAGACAGCCTGGGGAAATGGGCGACGAGGACCAGTTCGGCGCCGACTGAAGATACGCGGGTGTCGGGAGACGAGACCCTGAGAATGAAGGAGGTGCACTAAACATAGGTAATGGATCAATCCTTACACACAATAGGTACTTTCAGTAGCTTACCTAATCTACGCACCACTGGTTCAGGGGTAAACCAACTTCTCCGAGATAATATCCCTAAATTATGTACCTAGGTATATTTTAATGATGTGTTCTATACAAAATAATCATTACGACATTATCTTGTCATCGTCATTATATATAAATGACCCCATGATAAAACTGGTGTAGGGGAAAGTGAGCAGAATTCGTATTTATACTATGGTCATATCTAACACTAGCCAGCACTAAGGCATATTATATTAATCTGTGACTAAGGTACAGTCGAGTTCATCTATGAACAAAAATGTGATCATAAATATCTGGACAGGCCTCTATACTGTTAAGCTTGTTAACCATAGAGGCGAGATCACATATTTTTGACAAAACTTTGCTCATAAAAGAAATGACAGAACTCGACCAAAACGTATACCTATCCTAATTCCTACCAAGATATCCCCACGTTGATGTATAACCTCTTAGCAACACTATTGTTAAAGCCAGATAGAATAAGTGATTGAACAGAAATAATTTTATTTTGATATTGTATTTTTTTCTACTAGGCAGCAAGTGTAGCCTTAGAGCAAGTGTACGAACCCTACCCACTTTCCTCTACTATACTGCTAAACTGCTAAATTATGCTCTCTGGTTATTTAAACAATTTAACTGCTCGTTTTCATAGCGTCCGCAGACCACTTTATTTTGGTCTGAGTCTGAAGTCTGAGGCAGTGAGGCATCGCTTTGAATAGCCAAACGCGCTCTTGCGTTCGTTATGATTTCTTTTTAGCTTCGTCCCAAAGGAATATGGGTACCTACTTACTAATAGTACCAATATCTGCATTTGGCTGAAGATTTTGAGATAGAAGTAGGTACTTACCAACGAAACTTGACAAGGCCAGGGCCAGAGCGTCATTATAAAAAAAAAATATCTCGCCTTTTCTTGTTCCAGAAACGAACGACATGCCATATCGAAGCCAAAGAATTCTCAGAATTAATTGTAAAGGAGCCATGTAGACGACCGAGAGCAGTATGTCGACCTCGAATCTAGCTGACTGGGTATCTAGTCGTTAGCAAGTGGTTTGAGGGTTTGAGGGGCGTTCCACTAGAATGTCTCCTTTGTTGGGCACGTCACGGCTATGACAGTAACCATAAAGCATATAGAAAGTCCAAGAATTCACTATCAATACAAAAGCTAAGTTATAAAACATTGACATATACCAGCTCAAACATGGTGATTTTGCTGTCAGATAACAGTGAACAAAATGCGATTTTGTTTCGAGCGTGAGTAGAAAGTAGCTTTTTAATTTTTTCAATATCTGACCACGAATTGTCATTCTTCAGCCAAAGGTTAATTATAAAATTCTAATCATTTGAATCTCGATGCACTCTGTTTCTTTCATATGTATATAAAAGAGAGGGATAGAAACTTATCAATTTGAAATTTGATTTTCGAATCCAACCTCGATTGAGAACAGTTCGGATACGCGTTATACCAAAAATTTCGTTAAAAACACCCGAAAAAGTTTTAATTGCAACGTATTTTTTTCATAATTACATTTTTATTTAACGACCGAATATTAAAATTATTGTGCCTTTTATATAAAACTATAGATCATTGTACAAATAAAAAAAGATTTTTTCAACTTATTACTTATTTATAATTTCACCATTTATCATAGATGCATATTCGAAACGTACTTTAAAAAATATCGAGTTCATATTGTAATTGTTATTTTCTTTTGCATTTATTTTGTTTGGTGTTTTAGGAGTAAAAATATTAATGAATTTATAAACAAAATCTCGTAATATAATATGTATTTATAAATAAACACATCATTTATCTGCTAAATCTCCAATTTGATCAAATAATGACAATAACCGTGTTGGTTGGTTGATTATAATTTCAATTAAATTATATTGTTATTCCTATTTAAGCAGCACTTATCTATTTTCTGATTAATAATATTATTGAAATCAGCAACGAAGACTATAAACATACGTTGGAAGAAAAAGCACAAAATGTCGATGTTCTCGCTGATGAGGTGAAAAGTTGTGTGTGCTACACGAGAGCAAAGTTTTTTGCATCTCGTGCTGTTGAGTCTCTCGCTACACTCAGGATTCTTAACATAGAATCCCTCGCTACGCTCGTGATTCAAACGTAGAATCCTTCGCTTGCTCGGGACTCAAAATCAGCACTCGTAACAAAAAACAACTTTGCTCTCTTGTTGCACAAATAACTATTGTATGTTTGAAAAAATAGCGTCACGGGCCCAACATTCTGGTGGAATACCTACTTACTAGAATAGTATAAAATACTAGGTCGATGCAGAGTCAGCCACCGGCTAAGCTTGCACCATAGATTGGAGCGGAGTTTTTTTTTTTTTTTTTTGAAATTTTCTCTTCGTCACGACCTAGCGAAATTTAATTTGTGCATTTTAAAACAAAAATTTCTAAAATCGGTTGAGAACTCGCTGAGATCTGCGCATTGTTACAAAGTCCATTCGAGTCGATCCATGGGAGCTTCGCTCGCTCTGCTCCAAAAAACAGTTGCCTAAAGCTAATGAGTGGATAGCAATGTCGTCTGCTGCATGGTGTTTCAACATGAAACCATATTGACATGTATGTGTATGTATGTATCTTATTTTTAAGTGTAGATTTAAACCTAGTCAGTTATGGAAGTTTTAAATTTTAAGTTAGAGCCTAGAATTGTCAGTGCAAACATATCCCGCCTCATATTCACGTTTTTTGGACGTGGAACTTTTAAATATTAAAATTGCTGTTCACCCTATTTCCAATGATTTAAGAGGTCCTATTCCTTTTAATTTTTTTTTTTTTCATATTATGACAAATACCTATATTGATAATTTCAACCCACTTTTTAAAGTGAATAATACTTTTCCACGAGTTCTAGGTAGCAACATGGCTATTTCATGCTTTCATTGCGTAAAGTCGAAAAAAAGTAAAAAACTAATTTTCAAGAAATGACAATTTCGAGAAGTTTTTGAAACCAAAATTATCAATGAAAAATTCAGTGTAGGTTTCAAATATGTACCAATAAATCCCAATAGCCCTGTTGTACTTAGGTAGTAACATCAATAATATGTTAAGAAACATGTTTGATCATTACACCCCGTTATCTACTGCTCAGTTTGGGGGCAAATAGTGATGTTGCTTCACATTATTAGTCGATTCATATTTATCTATAAAAGGTTGTTTGTCAAAATAAAATTCTTATTTTGTGAATGCTCTAGACAGCGTCAGACGACTTATTAGCTACTAGGTGCCTATAGTGTTGTATAAACAGTTTAAGTTCAAGGGTTAAAAATTAGTAGCAGGTGTAGTAGTAGTAGTCCGTAAGCCCGCTCCAAGATTGCCTACGTAATATGACATCCCGATAAAATGCATGGCACACGGTCGACAAAGTTGTGCTGAGCGAGAATCAAACGATTATCGCACAGAAAATTGGCCGGAAGTTTGAGAAAATCCTTCACTTCCGGTCAAAATTTTAGGGGTGTACTTACGTCATGTGACATCATTACGTGACAGATGGCATCATGTAGCCCTTTAATCGTAGAGAGTGTGAACATAAGTCTGCCAGTTCTAAAATGGCCGGAAGTGCTTGGCAGACGGGGTCAAAGATGGTCATCGGGTACGTTTTCCTACGTTTTGTGGTATCTTGACGAAATTGATTATAAATGTTTTAAAGTAATAGTGTCTCTAAAAATAAATAAGTCTGCCAAGACATATCTGGCCGGAAGTCCTTCAAAAGTGATTTTTTGGGGTTCCGTAGTCAAACTAGGAACCCTTATAGATTTGCCATGTCCGACGTCCGTCGGTTCGTCTCTCCGTCCGCGGCTTAGTGCTAAGTGTCCATGTACTAGAAAGCTAAAATTTGGTATGAGTATGTGTATGTACGAGTATCACGACGACAAAACGGTAAAATAAAAACTAAAAAAAAATTTTTTTCGGGCAGGTAAGTACCTCTTGTATGTTTCTCGTACACCTAAAGTGGGGATGAATTTATTTTTCTTTCCAACACTAGTGTGCGGGGTGGCGTTGAATAGGTATTTTGAAGATAATAGGGGTCTCCAAACATTATTTTTTCATAAAGTCGGTAGTTTTGTAAATATTCGCTCCGAAAATCCAAAAATTAGCGTCTCCTACCCCCTCTAACTTTTTAACATTGAGTCAAAAGAAATATAGAAAAATTCATGAAAATATGACCGAGAAGTAATTTCAATCAAAACTATATTAAAAAAAAATGGTTGAGTCGTTTTTGAGTTATCGCAAAATTTCATAATATTCTTTAAAATGAAGTTAGTGCCGCGCGGTGTCCTTATACTTCGAACATTACACATATTAGTTAAGTGCCATACTGCATTAAAACATTCCGCTCAATCTGGCGCGTATAATCGACAACTTCCAGAAGGTAATAAGTAATTACAGTTACTATAGCGTTTACGACTTTTTTATAGAACTTGAAATCTTTCTCGTAATTTAAACCTCGGGATTTAAGCCCGTCTATTGTGAAGGATGGGTCCCTATTAAATGGCAGTATTTGCAAAGTAGTGCACGACCAAGTTCTAGGGGAACCAATTCGCATATTCTGGCCGAAAACTATCAGCAACGAAGAGCTTTGGAATCGATGCCACCAAATCCCGATCAAGCGAGAAATCGCTCAACGGGAGTGGAAGTGGATAGGGCACACCCTCCGAAGACCAGAGTACGACATCGACAAGGTTGCGTTTACGTGGAGGGGGCGCGGGAGCAGACGACAGGGCCGACCGGCGCACACGTGGCAGCGCAACGTCGACGCCGAGCTGCGGGCAGCCGGGCTGAGTTGGAGTGACGCGGAGCGCGAGGCACAGGACAGGAGCGGATGGCGACGTGTCACGAAGGCCGAGGTACCACTGGGGTACGATAGGACAGTAACAACATTGTGAAGGATGGGCTAGTACGGACCCTACACTGCGCGTGGCCCGACAACCTATTCAACGCCACCCCACAAACTAATGTTGGAAAGAAAAATAAATTCACCCCCGTTTTAGGTGTACGAGAAACATACAAGAGGTACCTTTTTTTTTATAGCCTTATTGGTGTGTCCCACTGCTGGGCAAAGGCTGTGGAAATCTAAGGGAGAGCCCTTAGATTTCCACAGGTCCCTGTTTGATGTCTCGTCCGACCAGTTGCTAAGGAATGCGTCCAAGTCATCCCGCCATCTCCGTCTCGGCCTGCCCCGTCTGCGTCGCCGATCTTGAGGCACCCACTTAGTTGTAATTTCGTCAAGATACCACAAAACGTAGGAAAACGTACCCGATGACCATCTTTGACCCCGTCTGCCAAGCACTTCCGGCCATTTTAGAACTGGCAGACTTATGTTTACACTCTCTACGATTAAAGGGCTACATGATGCCATCTGTCACGTAATGATGTCACATGACGTAAGTACACCCCTAAAATTTTGACCGGAAGTGAAGGATTTTCTCAAACTTCCGGCCAATTTTCTGTGCGATAATCGTTTGATTCTCGCTCAGCACAACTTTGTCGACCGTGTGCCATGCATTTTATCGGGATGTCATATTACGTAGGCAATCTTGGAGCGGGCTTACGGACTATAGCACTTTATTGTACATAAAACGAGTTACAACACAGTTGATACAGAAACAATGTACAAAGGCGGGCTTATCCCTATAAGGGATCTCTTCCACCACTTCACAGAGATTACTTCTTTTTCAGGGGAATATTAGTTAAAAATAATTTACAGGTACACGATCAAGTCCCGTTTCCTAGTAACAAAGAGCAGTAAGTTTCTTTAATTTTGTAAAGAAATAAGAAGTATTTTTCTTTAAAGTTATAAAACCTTTTTCGTGTCTAATATCGTGTCTGCTAATATTTTTCAAATCTACTTCTTTCATTTCAACAGATAATTTTGACAATCATTCATATTTACCTACGGTGAGAAAGCATGGCGAATCTTGTATTTGATATTGATGAGGGGTTCCCTTTTTCTTGCATAATATCGATTCTCCGAAATACATTTCGCATAGCAGCTATCACCGAAACATTTTTAGCCGAATGATTCTTTTGTATAATCATATATGTATCATAATTGTCAGTTAGCATACTATGAATTTCGCATAATTTTAAATGGCAGAACATTAGTATCACCGCCTTTTATTTCACATAATTTTATATGGCAGAACATTAATATCGCCGAATTTATTATGGCATAAAGACATAGTTTACGAAACAGACGAGTGCTAGGAAACTAGTTTAGGTTTTAGGTTAGATTAGGCGATTATTAACTAAACTGATACCAGTAAAATGGGTTAGGTTAGGCTAGAACTGCGACCACAACAGAACCAAACTGTTGCCAGTAAAGTGGGTTAGGTTAAAACCGAACTTAATGGGTTAGGTTAGAACTGCGACCACAACAGAACCGAACTGCTGCCAGTAAAGTAGGTTAGGTTAAAACCGAAGTTAATGGGTTAGGTTAGGTTAAAACCGAAGTTAATGGGTTAGGTTAGGTTAGAACTGTGACCACAACAGAACCGAACTGCTGCCAGTAAAGTAGGTTAGATTAGAACCGAACTTAATGGGTTAGGTTAGGTGGTTAGTACTGCGACCATAACAGAATCGAACTATAAATATTATGAGATATAAACTTCTTCGAAATAACTATTCGGACATGTAAATATTATGCTTACTCATATTCTGTCATATGAATGTTCTAATATAAATGTTCTAATAGAATATATATATTGCAGGGAAATGAACGCAAAAATTTAAATAATGAGAATTCGTCGTGGAGATGGTATGCTTTAAATCTGTAAATATTATAAATCACTTGTTAGAAAATAAGGAAGTTGAAATGGATAACCGCGTTGTAAACAAAAGTTGCATAGAGCATTACAAAAAACTACAGTTTTTGCGAGGTCGAAAAATCATTTTCTTTTTTGAAGGCGGCGACGCAAAGCAGGCGACGAAGTTTGACGTCATTCAATATGGAAAAAATATTGTTAATTTATTATGAAACGTATAATAAATAATAAATAAATAAAAGTTTTTTATTTCATAACAATTTAAAAAAAAAACACTATAGCAGAGGTCTGTTAAGTATGAATCAGATCTATTTATATGTTATTAAGTGAGTAAATCAAATTAATTTTTTATCGATATTGATTATCGCGACTGCCCCGTCACTTGCCCCCAAACTGAGCAGTAGATAACGGGGTGTATTGATCATAGAGAAAAATGTCTAAACTAAAACAATCAGCCTTATAAAAGGAATAAGGCCTCTTAAGCAATAAGATACGACTAATTGGTAGTTTGGTACAGTCAAGATCATTTACAATTGAGTAAAATCCTGTTCTTGACAAAAAAGTTTTTTCAAGTAATTTTCATTACTTACTGAGATTTGAGATAACTTTACTGTAGGCTTAATATTTTAACATATTTAAAGCCTGACCAGAAATATATGAGGATTGTCAAGAGGGCGTTATTTATAAGATTTATATGGCAACAATTTTGCAACCAATCGCAGCCGCACTATAATGACATTAGTTTAAATACCTGTCAGTTCCTATGGTAACCTCGTAATATCATTTAATAGAATGCACTCTTTTGCCGGCTGTTTTTCGTGTAGTATACCCGTGTACACTTTATAATATTACGTTTACGACTGTTGATGGTTTTCGGCATTAACTTTCGATGTTTTTAAATATTTGTCTTTTAAAGAAACCAGCATGAATGACATTGACATTGTTGACAGCCATCATATAATCATTGCCAGTGTGAGAAATTGGTTCCAGTGAAATTCCGCAATATGGCGCATCCTCATATATTTCTGGTCAGGCAATATTTAATTCACTTTCATTAAATATTGTAAAATTTAATCTTGCATGCCTTTTCTGGTAGAACATAAGAAACATTGTATGTATCACTATCATCTTATTTTATGTAACTATGTTTGCAGACCATGGTTTGCAGCTTGGTGTAGCTCATTTAAATATTTTTGACAACAGACTGACGGCGGTTGTAACTGTAACGCCTGTAGAATCACGTCAAGAAACTGATCGATTGATTAAGTACTTTAGTAACTGAAAGTACAAATATTGATGAAGAAAATATGAAATGATTTGTAGTGATTGTTGAATATTGAAATTAAGTGCACTTTTGTAGGTAGCTAGACGGCCTACACGTGAAGGAGTCGACGAAATTCTTGCTTTGATTAGTGTAATAAGCAAGTACCTTACCTACTACCTTCACATCTGCTAATTGTGAATTGACAACATTTCATTTTTTAACCATTTCATTATATCAAACAAAGGATAAAAATGAAATATTACCACATTTTTACATTTTAGAAAATATCCCAATTTGTGATTCAAAAATTCATTTGAAAAGTTCCTCGTTCTAAATGAGCGTAGGTACGCGATCAGCATTTGGTCAAGGCGCAGAAAATCTTACAGTCGGATTATTACTAAGGCGTACCTATTGAGTATACAAATTGTACCTGTTATTTTTGTGTAATTTACCAAAATGTGAAGTTGTATAGAGAGCCAATTCTTATTAGATGACGCTGTTCACATTATTTTTAATATTTTTAAAACTAGTCGGTGTAATTAAATAATAGTTTTGGGTTCTGTGATAATAAACTAATGAAATTAGATTAGACTGGACACTATTAGTTGTCTGCAAGAGATTGCTTTTTAGCGATAAGATCGCCCAGGTGTGCAATAAAGAGTATTCTATCTATCTATCTAGGTATTAGAAAATTTGGAATGTTGTCAATTTATATTATATTTGTACGAATGGATTATTGCTTAAATGAGACGACCATGAACGTAATTCTTGACTTTTATCTCGTGTGTGTACTTCATGTCCAATTTCAATCAACCCCAGTGCTGAGATATGTAATATCACAATTAGATTGTTCATTACCCTACCACTACTGAGCACTACACTATCCCGAAGTCGACCGAGGTGAAGTTGGCCGAAGTATGGGTTTCCGTAGCGAAGTGCCTCTCCACACTATCATAAGTATTCGCCCAACCTCAGCCAACTTGGCGAGTAGTGTGGAGCCGCAATTAGAGTGAAGCTTATCACCTACTCTACACTATCCCGAAGTCGACCGAGGCGAAGTTGGCCGAAGTATGAGTTTCTGCAGCGATGTGCCTCTCCAATCTATCATGTTCGACCAGCTTCGGTCAACTTCGCGAGTAGTAGCTAAAGCTACACTGGTGACACTGACAGTACAGTCCCGGTAGAAAAAAAATATGGCGTCTGTACGGGGACTGTTAGTGATAAAAGTATTCTGGAACATAATAAATGTAAGTTTTTATATTTAGCCTTAATGCTGCGTATGTTTATTTCTCAGATTTGAACAAATAATTGAAATACATTAGTTTAATTTAATACCATTATTATACGTTTCATTGGACACTGCCCCTAACCCGTCGTCGTTCTAACCGTCTGTATTAGGTATGGGATGTGTACTGAGAATGGTTTGACATGATCCCCACGGCTACTTTATTTATACCATGGCTCTGCTCGCCATCGGCTGGGTGTTCATCACACACTGGAGCCTACGAGTAAATGGCCGGGAACGTGCGGTTCCAGAGGAATTCCTTATCGCGAACGCTCCGCATGTGGAATGAGCTATGCCGAGGTTTTCCCCGGGGGGTACAGTGTGCGGTTCTTCAAGAGGGGAGTAAATAGGTTCATAAAGGGTCGGCAACGCGTCTGTGATGCTCCTGGCATCGCAAGCGTCCATAGGCGGCGGTAACTGCTTAACAGCAGGCGGGCCGCATGCTTGTTTGTCACCGACATAGTATAAAAAAACGTCCGTCACCGTCAACAAGAGTGGCAGATATTTGCGCTGCCGTCAGGATCTATAATAATACAACTAAAGCTATTAAAACATCGTATTTTATTACTAAGATTAGAGTACTTCTAAATATAAATAAATCAACATTAGCGATAAGTGTATTGTTTCTCCAGAATATTGAAATCACTGGTGAGTCAGCAGGCGAGACAGCGTCAGGAACATTAGCCACGAGGTTTTTTGCTTGCCGCGCGACATAGCGTCACCTGACTTTCTCTTGCTGCAATGAATAACTAACCTAAATTAAACATTTTAAAACACCCCCGACACAAGCTGGTCTTCTTGAGAACCCCATTCATAGAGTGATATAGAAAATGGGAGCACTTTGTTTCTTAGAAACTTATTTCGTCGAGTATTTCATTTCGCAGATTTTATATGCCTCATACATTTTTCATTGTTCTTGCAAATATCATCCGATGGCACGTTGCATGTCAGTTTCACCCCTACGCCTCCAGTCAAATTGATCCGGTTGAACCTATCTCTGGACGCAGTTCTGTCTCCCGCAGTACTTTATAACTATTAATGTGCTTGCTTAATAAACTTTACTCCTCTACTCTAATCTACTCTACTCTACTCTACCCTACTTTACACTCCACAAGCACCTATGTGGCATTATGCTCCCACGCAAATGTCCATCTCATTGATAGGGAGGGCTTGCGAGCTCTACTCCAGTTCAAGCAATTAAAAGTCGTGTATGCGGAGACATATTGTACCTATGGTTAACAGCGAAAGCAAACTGGTAATAGCATAGAGTACGTATGTGTAGGACGAAAGCAAATATCAGAAGCGTCGTCAGGATTTAACAGTTATTCCCTATTGACTATATGAATAGTTCTGCTCTGTCGTATTTTTGGATAACTTGCACACTGCTCAGGATTCTGAGTTCAAATTATCAAAATTAGGACCAAGCTATTTTTGCGTTAAACCAAGTACAAATGTACTCAAATTCAGTTGCTTTTTTGCTACGATTCCATACTCCTGGCCAGCTTCAAGCATTCGATTCGAGGTCGCGGACCCCGGCGGTGGGGTCAACCTCGCCAGTACCTAGGCCTATCTTCCTCGGCCTGTCTTAGCTTCATATGTATGTACGCGAAAGAGTCAAACTAATCCAAGGGTGTCTAAAGTAGGACGTATTATGATACAAGTAAACGCCTGCAGATCCCTCTTGATCTCTATCTTATTTAATCCCTAGTTGACCAAGCTATGTTTATTTTAAACCAAGTACATTACCTACCCTCAATACAAACTCAGTTCCTTCTTCACGACGTTCATATAATCCTGGCCTGCTTCAATGAGGTCGCGATCCCCGACGGTGGGGTCGATCTCGCCAGTACTGTGCCTAGGACTACCTTCCTCGGCTTGTTTCAGCTTCAATCGTATCTCACGAAGCCGGGCCTCAAGGATCTTCTCGCGCTTCGATTCGCGCTCGAACATCTAAACATATATTACTATACATATTGACAATGAATGAACCAACTCGCAAGAGCTGGGAAGAATCTGCGGGCCTAAGACGGTTGCGTTTATCGACCGTTAGATAATGCGGATGGTTTACGATTTATCTATTCCCCGATTAAGGTGACCATCAAACTATCATAGGTATTTTGAAAACAATCCAAATAGATGGTATACCTGATTCCTCGATGGTATTAGGCATACTAAGGTATATTCGGAATAGTCCGAATATACTTTGGATTTATTTACTATTACGAGGAAAAAAACAACTTTTTAAGAAATTTAGTCTCTATTGCCTGGGCAGGATAAGTAACGACAAAGCAAGTGCAATTGCAGGGTAATAACATGTATGAAATAAATCTTTGAAGACTTCATAACCTGTATTGCTTCTTTTGCAAATGTAAATGAAAATTGTATACATTTATTAAAAAAAAAGTAAATAGAAATGCTACTGACCGCCGTCATGAGGACTTTGTCATTTTTATCAGACCCTCTCATGTTTTCGGACAGCTCCACCATTATAATCTTACCCTTTTTAGAGCCAACAGCTACCAATTGGCCCTGTAAATAAATAAATGCCTATTGAGGTCCTGGTCATGCTCACGAGGGAATGACTAATGGATCTAATCCATACCTGTGTCCATACTTACAAATATTATGAATAATAAATAAATTATAAATACGCTTAAACCGTAGAACTGATTTAGATTTGGTGTGAAGAAAATTTGAGTTTCGGGGAAGGAGAAGGGATACATTTATTCACTTGTATCTTAGATGCTTTCCGAACGATTAATTTTCTACTCTGCATCCATTTGAAGCATCTCTGTTTGGCCCTATGGTTGACTGGTAGAGAATGCCATTAGGCATTAAGTTCGCCATTTGTACTGACTTTTGTTTTGTGCAATAAAGTTTAAATAAATAAATAAATATTTTTTATCTCGGTAATCATCCGGGCTAAAAATGGAAAATGAACACTGTATGGGGAATCAACCTCGGAACCGATTTAGATAAAATTCGGTATTTAGATAGTTTGAACCAGGGACTGAAAAGGTACCTTTAGAAACGGTTTTGATTTTGAACGGGTATTTTTAAAGGCTACCGTTAAAATAGCATTCCGGTACCGGTATCAGTATTTTAGGTATCCGTCCAAACCATACCTTTAAATAAAAGTACCTACCTTTAACCTTTTGACCATTTCTTTTTAAAGTTATACGGCCGATAAAGTAGCATTTCGGTACCGATATCAATTACTTTAGATATCTAAACAAGCTTCGTCCAAACGGTACCTTTAAATAAAAGTAAGCTCGCAACTCTCGTGTAAGGTTCATCATCAGTTCTTCACGTTTTTACTCCTTATTACTCCTTTACTCTTTTCATCCTTTTCACCCCTTTTACCAGTTCCACCCTTTTCACTCCTTTCACCCTTTTCATTCCTTTCACTCTTTTCACCCTTTTTACTCCTTTTACTCCTTTTACTCCTTTCACTCCGCTCTACACTTTTCACTTTTCACTCTTCACCCTTTTCACCCTTTTCACGCCTTTCACCCTTTTCACTTCTTTCGCTATTCACTCCTTTCACTCTTCACAGTTCGCTCTTCGCTGTTCGCAATACACTCTTCGCTCTTCGCAATACACTCTTCACTCTTCACGATTCACTAGATTCATAGAGTACCTTAAATAAGCCTAACGGACTGACCGTAAGGGTATTCCTTTGTTTTGTCTAAAAAATATTTGCCTAATTTCAGTTTGCCTAACAACTTTTAGTTTAACCAACGGTTTGCCTAATTTCAGTTTTCATAATTATTGTTTCAATACATGCATCACTTTAACGAAACTCGTTTAGCCTAATCAGCATTTCAAATAAAGTCCGTTTTGTTTTAAATTAGTTTAACTAATTATTATATTGCCGAATGTTATTTTAACTAACGATTATATTGCCGAATGTTATTTTAACTAATGATTGTATTGCCGAATGTTATTTTAACTAAAAAAATCAATTTATGAACATAACATTAACAATAACATATCACCTTAAGGCAGGTCCGACTTGGCTTAGGTTCGAGGGTCTCATGTTATGTAGTGGTATGCAATTCAATGCATTTCTCTGGGTTAAAAAAAAAAAAAAAAAAAAAAAAAGTTACGACGACGAGCAAAGCGAGGAGGAGTGTTAGGTTGAACTGCGACCCAAATTTAACTTCTCTACTGCGTGGATATCCGACATGGCTAAGTTAGGTACGACGACGAGCGAAGCTAGGAGGAGTGTTAGGTTGAACTGCGACCCAAATTTAACTTCTCTACTGCGTGGATATTATAAAGTATGTATACGTAGAATAATATACTGCGCAAAGTAGGCAAACTGAAATTATACAAAAATTGCAGTAAGTAGGCAAAATAGTGTTTATAGGAAACGTAATTATATTAGTTGAATAATAGATAAAATTAAATTATATATACAAAAATTAGGCAATATGAAAATTCGCCGAAACAAGATTCTGCAAAAAAATTCATTAAGCGAAATGACTTTAGACTAAGCGAATATTAGGCAAACTGAATAAATATGCAAAGTAATTTTAGACAAAATGAAATTAGACAAAAAAAATATTAGACCAAACAAGGGTAAACCGTCCGTAAGACCGTCCTACATGGTAAGGATTAAGTTTATATATATTATCATGAAGACATAAATATAATTTCGTGATACCGTGAGGGCCAGACGGACCGTTGGACTTATTCACATTACCTACTCTATGAAACGGCCAAGCAATACTTTTGAAACCAAGGTGTAGGGTTAGTAAACTCAGGGCTTAGGGGCTTGAAGCCAGTTGATGCCATACTTTTTAAACCAAGGTGGTAGGGTTAGTAGAGTCAGGGCTTAGGGGCTTGGCTTTTCCAGGGATCTGATATTTTTTTACAGCGAAAGCGTTATAAGCATGTAAGTCTTGGCCGCCAATTTTACATGAAATGTTTTCGGTGGGATCCGTTTTATCGGTCAGCGTACGGTTCATTTCTCGGTCAGGGTTCACTATTATCTGTAGAAACTTTTTTGACATATATTTGTTTTGCATAACGATTCTTGGCAGAAGTAGAATAGAATAGAATAGAATAAAAATTTAGTAACGTTTGGCAGAAACATCTTACGCAGAGTATGCTTTGGTATAAATCATTTCGCAGATTTTTATAATACCGAATCTTATATTGGCATAATGTTGATGAGCATAACAGTCTTTTAAACGAATAGTACTTTCGCAGATAATTTTGTTGCATAATATTTTAGGCGGCATAAAGTTGTTCTCGAATGGAGGCCACGCACCGGCAAGCGCAGCGTAGGACGTCCATCCACAAGGTGGACAGACGACCTGGTAAAGGTTGCAGGAAGCCGCTGGATGCAGGCCGCTTCCAACCGGCCGATCTGGAAGTCACTGGGGAGGCCTATGTTCAGCAGTGGACGTCCTGTGGCTGAAATGATGATGATGATGATGATGATGATGATGAAAGTTGTCAAGCCGAATAC
This sequence comes from Apotomis capreana, assembly GCA_947623375.1. NCBI lineage: Eukaryota > Metazoa > Arthropoda > Insecta > Lepidoptera > Tortricidae > Apotomis > Apotomis capreana. The sequence goes on from OX392512.1 coordinate 18,811,642, forward strand.
CATTTGATTCCAAGATAGACTTTTTGTCTTATCTTGTTGTACAGGACATATGCGGAATACCTAACCTAATCCAAGTCGGACCTGCCCTAAGGTGCAATCAGTACCTAATTTACGAGTATGCATTACAAATTGTTGTGGTTACACATTTTGTCCATGGAGTGGTATGGTAGCCGGCCGATGCCGCGCGGCTCGCTCGCTTCGCTCGCTCGTTAGGGTCTCAGTTTAACCTAACACTCCTCCTCGCTTCGCTCGTCATCGTACCTAACCTAATCCAAGTTGGACCTGCCCTAAGGTGGAATCAGGACCTAATTTATGCATTACAATTGTTGTGATTAAAACTTTAGTGGCAGTTGCCCCGCGGCGGCAAGATATCTAACACTGCTCCTCGAACCGCTCGTCGTAGTACCTAACGGTACTTACATTCTACTACGTAAAGTTTACTTAGCGCTTTTTTGTGCTAGTAGAAAATAATTATGCTATTGTAATCGTATGCTTTAGGATTATTATGGTACATAAAATTATGCTAAACCAAAGTCTGCAAAATGTGTCGTATGCGAGGTAGTAGTAATGCCAACTATATACCTTTATGCCATCTTACCATTCGACCGAAAGTGTTTCTGCGAAACGTCTTATGCGAAGTGTATTACTGACCAATATTATTCTGCCAGATGAGGGTAACCCCTCGGTCAGGTATCTTTACTTGAAACGGTCAACCTTAACGGTCCCCTTTTAAAAAGTTACCTATTTATTTATTTGGATACCGTTACTGTCGGATACCTTTATTTAAGGGTACCGGTCTTTTGCGGTTTTTCAGTCCCTGGTTTGAACCCTGAAGAAAGACGTAGAATAAGTTTTTATCTCGGAAAGTTATGGGTAACTAAGTACTAATACTTTGCAGACAGTGATTCTGCGTAGACCCAAAATCGTGGAATTAACAATTTGTTTGCCCATATTTGCCGCAACGGACTAGGTGCTTGGCAAGAGGTGAAAGTTATTACCAGCGGACATGGGCCAATGTTGGAAAGTTGGGCCAATGCGGACTAAAAACTGATAAATCCAAAAACTAATTTTCATTTGTCCAATCAAAAAATATCCTCCGATTATCCCGATATTTCATAATGATTTTTCACGAGCCGAGCAATTTGTTGTAGATATTATTTTACGTAATTATAATTACCTACTTAGGTATGTCAAGTTACGGTTGTAATATGATGTCCCAAAATAATTAGAACGTGCGAGCGTCGTTTTTGGAATTACGAAAATTCTGAGTAAATTATGAATTCGGACAAATGAATACCAACTGAAGACAGCTGATGATCGGTGGGAAATTTTGAGAATCCTTGAAGCATGTAGGCACATTAAATTGGTTTATAGGAAAAACCCTGAAATACCATCAAGTAAATACTCACATCTTGTTGTACTGCCAGCTTGACTAAGGGCTCTTCACACAAATGCATCGTCGTCACCGGCTTGTACTGACACCGCAGCAGATCCCAAGCTGAGACTATTCCATTTGCACTCGTGCAAAATAGCATGGAGCACCTGGCGATTGAATAGGACCGATAAAGAACGATAGCATTTGAACTGCAACCCAGTTGCAAAATGGCAGTTCGGGGGCCGGTGTGCGGCCGGCGACAGTTACTCCAACTGCGTCAACTTAATACAGTCTTGCAAAATAGCATGGAACATTTCGCGATTGAATAGGGTCGTTAAAGACGGACAGCATTTTAGACGGAGAGCTAGCGACCAAATCGGTCATGTCATGTGGCTTCAGCTGTATTGAAACTCCGTTAGCTACTTCTCAGAACAACCTTTTCCTATAATCTACGTGCTGGCAGGCCGCGGGCGGTGGGTGCGGGTGTAGTGGGGTGGGGAAAAAAAAGAAAAAAAATGTGGGCTCAGCGACTTTAATTTTTTTTTCAAAAAGTTGCTCTTTTTTTTCGATACCTTCGCACCGATATTTTTGCATGGCTATTTTTTGGGGGCTTACATATTGATTAATCTCGCGTCAGAAAAAAAGCCAATACAGCTGAGCCCACACGAAAATTATTATTATTTTGGTAGGTACTTTTAATTAACGCTGGCAACCAGTCCCACCACCCGATCGATTTAATTTTTTTTGGGTGCACAGGGAGTACAGAGCAACTGTTTGAAAAAAAAATTAAATTCGCTGAGCCCACATTTTTTTTCTTTTTTTCCCCACCCTACTACACCCGCACCCACCGCCTGCGGCCTGCCAGCACGAAGATTATAGGAAAAGGTTGTTCAGAGAAGTAGCTAACGGAGTTTCAATACAGCTGAAGCCACATGACCGATTTGGTCGCTATAGCTCTTAATCTATTTGAACTGCAACCCAGCTGCTAAAAGGTATTTCGGGTGCTGGCGTGCAGTCGGCGACCGTTGCTCCAACTGCATCAAAACTGCATTTTGTATCTGGGTTGCAGTTCGAATGGTGTCTCTGTATTGGCCTAAAGAGCCGTTGGAGATGCGGGTTCGAATCCCGCTCGTTTTAATTGTTAAGATTTGGTTTACGCTGCATAAATAAAAAATAATAAATTGACCTTGTAGGACTCCAAGTGGCAGCGGTGAGCTTATAGCGCATCGGGGGTGATGACATAATAGGGGACTCGCGGCAATCTTCGCTCCAGACTAGCAACCTCCAATCACCAACAGTTAAGAAATTCTTCAAAAAATATGGATTGCGCTCCAGTGAACCCACTGAACCGTAATGCGCTTCATACTATGCGAAGGAAATAATATACGTATTTAACTTGTAGGTAAACAGGTAAGTCTATTTTTCAAATGGTCAGTTATTTTGGGTTGATATTTTACTAACAAAAAGCATTCATAAGACTGAATCAATTTAGATTCACACTGTGTCAATAATGCTATAATTATATTACATTGAGCCTGTGATGTCCCACTGCTGGGCAAAAGCCTCCCTCTTATTATACTATTAAATAAAAAATAAAACACGTCAAGGAAATTTAAACAGGTAGCCTTTTCGTTCTTTGTTACTATGATAATAAGGATCAAAAAGTCCGCAAGATTCCTACAAGATTACGGTCTTGGTCTGATAATAAGGGAACAGAATGTCTAATGCTTTATTTCGCATCTAAGTACAATGTGGATAAGGTTTTAGTAAAACATATACACATACTTGGGCAGGTAATCTTTCCAACGCAGTTTTTCCTTTCCGATTACCACAAATGACCAATCCGTTGTCAGTACCGACCATAAAACGTGTCGGTATGGTGTGCTCATATTCCATCACACTAATACCATTAGCCAGCGCCATGCTCGCCACATCAAAACTGTATTTGACGACATCTATAATCATTTCGTCCGTGGGTTCCGACAGATTCCGCGCATCCCACCATTTACAGGCACCGTCCGGTCCACCTGAGAAGAACTCCATTCCCGACTTGCTATTTATAAAGAGCACATTCCGGACCATATCTCTATGTGCCACATGCGGCGGGCATATCGCCACCTGAACCGGTTGTCGCACATCAAACAACGCTACTTGACCAGTAATTAATCCACTGGCCAACATATGTTTGTCCTTCGGATTAAATTTTAAATCCAGTAAAATAGCAGGTGGAATGAACGTCATGCAAGGCGTGCTGGGTGTCTCCACGTCCCATAAAAACCCGTTAGTGGAGCCGGAAGGTCTGCGGTAGAAATCCATGTTTACGTAAGTGACAGCAAAGCGTAAGCCTCCGTAAGGTTGCCAGCAGATAGAGGAGACGGGACGTTCCTCCGCATCGCGGTACACGTTCGTTGTGCGCATGACGTTCTTTTCCAAAGGTGGCATACTACTCATCTCCGTGTAATATGTTTGATACAAGTCAATAGCATTATTTTGCAGCACATAGTGCTCCAAACCCTGCGAATATAATGCGATAATAATGGGAAGCTATATTAAAAAATAAATCAGTTATGTGCGAGTCGGACTCGCGCACCGAGGGTTCCGTGCAAACTATGAAAGCACTGCATATTACTCTCACGAAAAGATGTTTTTTTCACCTCAGCAATATGGACGAGTTGGTAATATGGGCGCACAGACCACCCCCACTAGACGGAGCATGTAAGGCACATGTAAGGCGACCCGCGCGCACCAACGATATGGTACGGCAGAACATTAAAGTATCAACATGGCGGCCACCGTTTAGTTGCGTCCATGTTTATGAGGTCTCTCTACACCACTTAACACTACAATTTACCATGTTATTTATTTAATTTCTTTTTTCGTTGACGTACGCATGGATCATAAACAAGGACGCAACTAAACGGTGGCCGCCGTGTTGATACTTTAATGTTCTGCCGTACCATATCGTTGGTGAGCGCGGGTCGCCTTACATGCTCCGTCTAGAGGGGGTTGTCTGTGTATGGGCGAGTTGGCATTGTTGACGAGCTGGCAATATAGACGACTTGGCAATGAGTACGTGTTTATATAGAGTGTGGAAGAGTCGGCATTGCGGACGAGTTGGCATTGAGGACGTGTTGGGTGTGTGGCATGGCACTGTGTGCACGAGTTGGTATTGTGGTCGAGATGGGAATATAGACGAGCTGGCATTGTGGACGAGTTGGCATTGTTGACGAGCTGGGAATGTAGACAAGTTGATGGCTATAAGGACGTGTTTAGATAGTCAACGAATCGACATTGTGGACGAGTTGGGAATATGGACAAGTTGGCATTGTTGACGAGCTGGGAATATAGACGAGTTGATAGCTATAAGGACGTGTTTAGAGTGTCAACGAGTCGGCATTGTGGACAAGTTGGAAATATGGACAAGTTGGCATTGTGGAATGGTTGGATATGTGGACGAGTTGGCATTGTCAACGAGTTGTAATAATTAAAATAATTTTAAGAGTAAAATCACTTACTGGGGCTGCAATATTGATACAGTGGATGTAATCATCGTCCTTCTCCACCCTCCGACGGTAGCGTTGTGTCGCTTCTGGGTCTGTTTCGTTAACGTCCTTAGGCCAACCGCCCTCAGCGTGGTTGCATCCTGTGGTTGTGTATTCAGCTCTGGGGACATCGAATTACTAACATGAGTGGCTATCAAAAGTGTTTTTATTGGGATAAATATTTCTATGAATTTATGAAATATTTAATGTCTCATTTTTTAATGTGGGTACACACCACAATTTTTATTTACAAAGATCAAAGCTTAAAGAAAAATTGAAAAGTGGGTTACCAATAAATAGGTATTTCTGTTTATATCCATTGATAATATTTGCCACTGTATTCAGTGTAATACAGCACTCGACACATAATTAAAGTCCTCGGATGAAACCGAAATAGACGGAGGAACATAATGATCCAGCATCCCACCATGCCCACTATGCTGCTTGCAGGCAAACTTACGCTTAATGCTCTCATTTCCTAAAACGTTGTTTCTTGAAACTTGTCGAAAATTATGGTATGCGTGTGTGTGTCCATTTTTACAGAAAAGCCGACGACCGACCACTTAGGCTCCGTCCACACTTGTATCATTTCGCCGATCCGATCCCCTTCGCGTATCTTCACCGCGTATGATGAACGGTAAGTGTGGACGTCGCGCCGTCGCGATCATGCAACGCTCGCGCGAAATCCATGTTGATACTAGGGCTCCCGATATCCGTGTTACACGCCGCAACGTAGCCCCGTATCCTTAACACCGGCGGTACTAAGATCACGAATAACACGGACACGCCGAGCTACGTATAATTAAGTATACGTATAGTATTAAAGCCGTGTCTGCGTTCGAGTCCGTATCTACGGAGCTTCGGCTATTCGGGTATTGAATACTCGTCGGAGCGATCCGCTCCGGCCGGTTAGAGTTAAAACAAATAAGGACTATTATTGAGTACGGGACGGGGTTTATTTATTGTTATTTGGATCAAACTTGAGTTATATACATATTTTTGTATTGATTTGAGTAATAATGGTTCCATTTAACTAAGAAATGGCATTATTCTTTCTTATACATATATAACCAGTGATTGTGGTTAAAGACAAAATTAGCGACCCGACCGTGCATTGCACGAATAAAAATATAAATACTTAAATATTAATATTAAGGGACAATCAAATAAATATAATCTATTATGAGAGTAAAAACTACCGACCGATAGACCGACGCCACCGGGTCTTTTGGTTTTAATTCTTTTGATGTAATTTTACTATACTTACATATTTATAAAAATATAATTAAAAAAAAAAATAAGTTGTTAAGCGAAAAAGACAATTGACTCATTCATTATTATTTTATTACCTACCTACCTACCTACCTATTATTATTTTAGACCGACGCCACCGGGTCTTTTGATGTAATTTTACTATACTTACATATTTTTAAAAATATAATTTAAAAAAAATTAAGTTGTTAAGCGAAAAAGACAATTGACTCATTCATTATTATTTTATTACCTACCTACCATGTCGACCCTTTTGTGGGTAACAAGTAGTTGCACGTGCAGATAAAGATAATAATGGATTGGCGGCGACGTTCTAATATAACCGTGGTAATTTTACTGATAATTTCATAAGTAGCTTTGGGCTTTACGTCGTATACCTTTTGTTCGTAAAGTTGAAAGAAGTGGTCGGGCTGTTTTGTTTTAATACAAATATTTTTTCAGATAATTCAGAGGGGACGGTTTAGAATTTTAAACTCATACTCATTAGTCTCTAATACGATCTCAGTCGGTCAACACTGCAAATCTTACTGTAGCTTTTAAAATTGTTAATAATGAAGAGAAGTTGGGTGTGGACATATGCCACCAGAGTCGGTGATACAGCTTTTTGTACCTTGTGCAATGATCGGGTGAACAATGAGTTTTCGTGTCGTGGTGGTACTACAGGATCTATAGGAAATCATTTGAAAGTAGTTCACTTGAAATCTCCTGGCCCGACCCCGACATCGAACGAGTAAGTACATTTTCACATTATAATAAATAATGCGTTGTTTAAATAAATTGCAGTGCCAATTATCTTGTACATATTACATACACTATACGCTAGTTTTGATAAAGTCTAATTAGTAGAATACGCTTTGAAACGTCTGAACGATTAGTAACTATGAAATTAGTACTTAATATTTTCTTCGGTTACCGCGACTGTCACACATTTAAATAAAACAATTGAAACGGATTATATCGCATATATTAATTATTTAAGTTGTCAAAGGTTGACTGAGAAAAACACAATTTTTCTCTGTCAAAGTTACATTTGTGCAAACTACCCATTAAATAAATATAAAGACAAGAAATATAAAGAAAGAAAAATTGTGTTTTCTCAGTCAACCTTTGACAACGGTATCTGTAAAGGTACCGAAACGTCAAGAGGATCAAATAATTAATATGCGCGATGTAATGCGTTTAAATTGTTTTATTTAAATAAGTACTTAAGCAAAACACAAGGCGTGACATCACAGTGAATTGCATCCTACCTCCTTTAAATATTTTGGCTCATTTAAAAGTCTGCTTATTTTTCAGTGTATATGCTAAAGATTAAATAAAATTTACAATGAATTTTACATGTCAATATTTATATAAGTACATAACATTACCGAAGTATTTACTTAATGAATATTATTTGTAACTAGCAAGCAGTTTCACGACTGTTGTAAAACATCTTTTATAGGAAACTAGCCTATTATGAAGACAAAAGTTTTAGGACATGTTTCCGTAAATTAGACATCGGAGATTCAAATTACCTATTACTACATAAGGAATTAACGTTGTTCGATATACTTTACTTATAAATAATTCGATCGATAATAAACCAAATTTTCTTACGATGAGCTTTAGTGTCTTTTCTGTTGTCATTTTAACTTGATTTAAATGTAAATGAATCTGAATATAAGTGTAGAAAGATTACAAAGACGATGATAGTCACGTAAAAAAAGTAAACTTTCAACTTAATCTCATTACAGAAATTCGTCCGTCGTCGATGAGACAGTGCCAAGCGATGTAGCGAGTCCCGGTGGCAGTCAGCAAAGTGAAATTAGAGTCCAAAAACGAAGACCTTTTCGCCAGAGTCAATCTTGCGACCGTACATCGTGCAGCATTGAAAGAACAGAGAAGATTCACCAAGCTGTAGCAAAACTAATTGCTGTCAATCAATTACCTCTATCATTCACAGCAAGTGAAGGCTTCCAACAATTTATGAATGTTATCGAACCTGGCTATAAAGTAATTAAGGAAGATGCTTTAAAACGAAGGCTTAATCTTCTAGCGGATAATGTAACTGAGAAAATACGCGAAAAATTGTCGAAAGCGAAGAGCATAGCATGTACTGCAGACCTTTGGTCATCTCGAGCCCAGGAATCGTACTTGACGTGTACAGCAAACATAATAGATGATGCGTGGAATTGTGAAACAGTGACGTTAAGTACACAGGAGATAGAAGAAAGACATACGGCAGAAAATATTGCCAAAGAAATAAAAGAAATTGGCAATAAATGGGGAATATCGTCGAACCTTTTAGCAGTAGTGACAGACAACGCCACAAATATAGTCAATGCTGTTTCATCATCAAGTGTATTAGAAAAAAACAATTTGACCTGCGCCGCTCATAGCATTCAACTAGCTGTCAATAAATCTTTGCTCATAGAAGACGTGGCAAATGTATGCAGCAATGCAAGCAAAATTGTTGGACACTTTCGTCATTCCAATGTAGCAGCCAAAGCATTAGAAACGATGCAAGAGCAGCTAGAGCTAAAACAGCTTAATCTTATTCAAAGCTGCAAAACGAGGTGGAATTCAACATACGAGATGCTTGATCGTCTGCTGGTAAATAGGATTCCTATAATGAACGTGTTAAATGATCGTACAAAAACACCAACAAATACCGCACATCGTTTAGAAATGTTCGAAGTAGAATGGTCTTTAATAGATGAGTTAGTAAAGATTTTAAAACCGCTGCAAATGGTTACAAATGTAATTTGCTCAGATGCACACTCTCCGGTGTCAATGGTGCGACCACTGCTTCAAACTCTAATAAAAAACCATTTAAATGACGATGACAATGATTCCGAAACCGCTCAACGTGTCAAATTTATCATCAAGACAGAAATAGAACAACGGTTTCAATTAAACTGGAATCAAGACTGCGAAGTAAATGCTCGGCAAATTGCATCTCTGCTCGATCCGCGGTACAAAGATTTATCCGGTGAACATATTGACGCTAGGCAGCTTATAAGAAATAAGGTCATGTCCAAAATACAGAACAGTGTTCCTATTGAAGACAGAGTACAGTCTACGGAAGTTGATGAAAATTGTAATAAAAGTGCATTAGAATACATTTATAAAGCAAAAAGTTATTCTAATATGCATCCTGTAGAGCAATTTAATACATATTTAGCAGAACCGCAGATTCGATTTGATATGGACCCATTTCAGTGGTGGAAATTACGAGCAACAAAATACCCAGCGGTGGCAGACATTGCAAAAAACTATTTATGTATACCAGCCACATCCGCAAGTTCGGAAAGAACTTTTTCGACAGCGGGTAACATCGTTACAGCAAAACGTAGCTGTCTTCTTCCAAAAAACGTTTCCTTATTGGTATTTCTATTCCAAAACAAAAAAATGATAGATTAATAATAAAATTAAGATTGAGAAACGTAGGTATCATTGTTGATTTGTATTAATATTGTATAACGATTTTAATATCTATATCGGAGTGTTTGATTAGCAAACTATTTTAGTTGGTGAGAATTGATTATGTACCTCGTACAAAATAATGTCAAACTAAAAAATAATATAATTTATATTGTACGCTGATTTTAATTCAGAAAACAAAGTTTCAATTAGATTTTCAAAAATATTATTTTAAGTCTACGTTAACGTGTTTTGATATTAGGTATACAACACTGTCTGTCCCGTAACGTAATTGACGGTAATCTAAAAATAATAGATGAGACGCTGATCAGTACGACAGATTTTTTCAAATTGTTTATAGATATGTAAGACAATTTATCTGGCTAAAGTTATAATGTATACATTTTCTTTTTTAAAGTCTGCCGATTTCGGTGTCCTTTTTATTAAATTTTACTGATGTGATTTTACCTGATTTTTTTTTTTACTTAAATGTGTTGATTGTAAAAAAAAGGTAAATAATAGCGTAGGTATTTAGTGGCAATGACAACCAAATTTAGATAAAAATATATATATTTCATGTTGATTTATTTGTAGTTTACCCTAAGAACGTTGATTGTTGTTGGTTTTATAGATATTTTAAAAAATGAACAAATTATTCCAATAAACCTTTTATACTCCACACAGTGTTTTTTTGTTATTTTAGCTGCCCGTCTTAATATAAGTTATAGCTAATATTACCTATTTTAACATAACGTTTGGTATAAAAATAAAATAAAAATTTAAAACTGTTCATTTCAATAAGGATCACGGCTTAATTATTTAATTGCTATATTTTGTTAGTATTTAACTATTTACGACTCACAAGACAAATTAAGAAGCACGAGTCTCACTCACTATACATTTCCATTCGTAGCTCTTAGAGACATCGCAACGAATCTTTACTAAACGTCGGGGCGGATCGGATCCACGTGTAATTAAGATACGTGTACCCGTGTTACACGGATACACGTATCTTAATTACACGTAGCCTAATTACACGTGCCGAACGGAGCAGAAAACCGTTGCCGTGTAATACGGACACGGAGATCCGGCTACGGGTACACGAAACACGGACACGACCGCGAGCCCTAGTTGATACGCGTATCTTCAGTACCCCGCACACTCGCGATCACGAAAGCATTGCATGATCGCGACGGCGTGACGTCCACACTTCCGTTCATGATACGCGGTGAGGATACGGGGTGAGGATCGGCCGTGATCCATCTCGAGTGGGTTTTTGCCCGATCATCAAAGGCGCTATTTGAGTCATCGATCCACGCTGCGGTCATTGGTTTTTAATCCTTAATCTTTACGATAATTAAAAAATACCATATACCACTGATGGACTGTCTACTTTGTTAGGCCTTTCCATGCGGCGTCTTCCGACACGCGGTTTCCACTCGAGAACCTTTCTGCCGCATGCCATAAAACAAACACAGTCATACGAAGGCCATGTCTCCGTGAGCGGGTGCCTTAATCGAAGGCCTCACCATGCGGCGTCTTCCAGCACGCGGTTTCCACTCGAGAACCTTTCTGCCGCATTACGTATTATAAAACGAGCACAGTCATGTGCTAAATCTCCATGAGCAGATGACAAAAATGAAGGCCTTCCTCGCTGCGACTTCCGGTACACGCCCCCCACTCAAGAATATTTCTGTCAAGGTTCAGTGAGCGATCTCGGCGGGCGACATTTTTAAATGGGACGCAACTCCGCACAGAACAACGATCACAAACAAAATGAAATGTTCGGCGAAAACGAAATGCCAAAATGATCGGGGCGGTGATACGGTGCTACGATACGGATAGCGTCTAAACTACTGCACGCCGAAATGATCGGTGCGGCGATACGCGACGAGGATACGATACGGCAAGTGTGGACGCGTTTCTTCGCGCGACGGCGCAAATGATACGGAGTGCCCGCAGTGAGCGTCCAAACAGCACGATACGCGGTGAAGATACGCGACAGGGATCGGATCGGCGAAATGATACAAGTGTGGACGGAGCCTAGGTAGCTTAGCTGCCGCCACAGAATGCTTAATGAAGGTCTGAATGAAACTCTGAATGTAAGGATCAAAGAAAAGGTGGATTTATTACCGAATTGTGTTGATTTCATGTTGGGAGAATGGCAAGGTATGCTGAGTGGGCTGGTGCACTGGATTTCGCAGTATGAACAGTTTTTGTTCCGCTGGGTTGGGCAAGATAGAGTCACACATCTCTGGTCCTTGTTCGCAAAACAGGGGCTGGCGCCCAAAATCTTGCCGCTTTTTTACATAAGAGTATGTTATATCCATTATAGTACGGTAGAAAACTTTTCAATTGAATAATCTATAATGAGCTTAATTTATTATTATGAATAAGAAAAGTATTGAAATACCAGATTATGAACAAAACATTGAAAGAAACAATAAGCAGAAAAGAATAAAAAAGCTTCATAGAAGTAATGACGTTGAACATCAAATTTATGGTCAGGTACAGAATAAAAAAACATTCGACTGTGTTAAAGAAAAGTTTTTGTAATAGTCAACCTGGAGCTGGAGCAACGACCTAATATCGTCACTTTATCTCGATTTATTTTACAATATAATAATGTCCCCAGCCCTGGGGACATATTTGCAGCTCTGCAAGCTTACGATAAACAGTAGGTACCTACCGTCTAAAGCTGCTCGCGCAGTGGGCGACAGCGGAGCGGCGCTAACAAAATATTCTTTGCCTTAAATTATTGTATGAGATATAAATATAACGCGCTACATTTCAGCGTAATTCCGTCACGCGGCATATAATATTACTCAAAAAAAATTGGCCAAACCTCGTTGCGCCGCTCAGCTGTTACGCAGTGCGTACGTACGTTTATAGTCCATCTGTACTACATCAGTGTGTACTATGGCCAATAAGGACAAGTAGGACAACCCTGCTGTCACTGTCAATGTCAAGTGTCAGACTTGTGCTGTGTTCGTTAATGTCATTGTCACTGTCAAGTGTCAGCATGAAACTTACTCAACTTTAGCCTTACTTATTTAAAAATTAATTAATTAAAATACACTGCTAAAATAAAAGCAAGATAATAATATAATATCATTGAATATTTTCAACTATGTAGGTACTATATTATATTAGAATTAGTTTCGTTTGATCCAGGCCGCTGTGCAGACGTGCAACTATTATAAAGAATATCAGATGAAGTCGGAAATAAACTTGGAATAGCGATATAATATACAAGTATAATGTACAAGTATAATCATATTTTCTATATTGAAGTATTATCGAACAATTGTAGATAGTTCTAGTCAGGTTTAGAGTTGCAAAACCTTATCACCTGTGTCAAAAGTAACCTTTGCACTGTTGCAAATGATTCATAACAATCTCAGGCTGTCATTTGTAGTCCTTTCGTTATCATTCATAGTATCATATATCTTTGTGATGGTTGACAATAATCCAGGTGGGTGTCAATAATAAAATTTATATCCCTTTACTTTCTCAGCCTAAATAGTACCTATGTCTCATGTATGGTCAAAATTAGAGTTATCTTTTTGATTTGGATTATTTTTACTAGGAACTTTGTCAATTGATAAAAAAGAGATATTACATTTGAGTTCAACGAGGTAAACCATCCCCAAGCGTTGTAGATTGTAGGATCATTATGGAAGTTGTTTCCTTATCAAACCAAATGCTTTTTAACAGAAAGTATTGGGATGTTTTTTTACTGTAAACATCATGTATGACCCATCAAATATGTATTCACATATTATGCCCATCTAATTTACACTGGTACATTTGATTAATATGTTACATACCGAATGTCAGATACCATTTGAATCACACATGTTACTACATGCATGACAGTTTAATTAGTTTATTTCGTTTACAGATATCACAATGGTAAACAATGGTCTCTTATTTGTGTCGAGTGCTGCTAAAGCACACAGTTATTGCTTAAAAGCAACAAAGTTCGTTCAAAAGGTGCTTTATATAAAAGTCAATGAGAATTCTGTAAATGCATTGCCAGTTCTTAGTAACCAGATATCCAATATTTATTCCAGGGTGAGTAAACATTTTGAATATGAGTACCGTTATTTATTTAATCAAATGTTATTAATTTGGTTTTTGAACATTTTTATATGTCTAATTTATTAATGAAGCTAGAGAACACTAGAACAGAACAGAACTTAGAACACTATTTAACCTATATAGCAAAATCAGAAAATTTGAATGAAGGTTTGCAGATCCTAGAATGGCATCATTTGTGAAAATTCATAAAATCTAAAGATCTAAATATTTTTGTATACCCTTAAATGGCTTATTGTTACACTTTCTCATGTTTTTATTTACCAGCTTTTGATTTCTGATTTCCGATTTAAAATATATTTTTCAGACATCAGGATATTCTAAATTGGATGTGCGATTGATAATCAAGCCTGACACTGTTAAAAAAATCAACACTCATTACCCCATAGACCTAGTGCTTTATGAAAAAGAACTATCATCAGAGATTGAAAGCCTAAAACAATCTGTGGAGAGCATTAAAACCGACTGCCAGTTACAAAGTATTGGTAAGTTTAATTTGGTATAAATGTTGTAAAATTATGTCTTCAACTCATTATAATACTTACTTTGTTTGACTTTGTTTGGCAGTGTCATTATTTTTTTCCAAATAAGCATAACAGATGCCTCAATCTACACCTCTTATTTTTAGTACGAGTGGAGCCATTGTTAATAAAAAATTAAGTCATTTACTAAGACTGCTGTATTTGAAGATATTTGGCTAAGTCATTGCAATAAAATACTATAATTTGCTTAGACCATCTTTAGACCTGTGTTTTAGTAGGTAATTATAATCATATGAAATATAATAATTTATAATCATCAGAGTTGATGATTTAAACCTAAAAGATTTAGGTTTAAATCATTAACTTTCTCTCAAATTGAATGTTATGGAATAAACACTATAGGTATACTAGCTGTTGCCCGCGACTTCGTCCGCGTGGAATCTTATCTTGAACAGTTTACATCTTTATTATATTATTTTCAGATCTAAACAATGTTGAAATTACTTTTCTTTTTTTGCAAGTTGATGATTTTGATGTTGGTTACTGTAATTCAACAAAAAATAAATAATAATAAATATTGAAGTGCTGCTCCCATACCTACAATAAACGTGTTTTTTTTGCCATTTTATACGTAATGGTACCCAACTTCGTACGCGAGTTCGACTCGCTCTTGGCCTCTTTTTAGTTTTTTTTTAGGCTAAATTGCTCTAATTACGCGGAATCATTATGAACTCAGGTTTCAAGTCCCGCACTCAAAATAAATATTTGATCTTCAAACAAATTTTCAACCCCTTTTTCACCACCTTCTGGGCTGAATTTTCAAAAACGAATTCACTTTTCTTGTATTCTGATAATATGCCCTTAATACAAAGTTTCAAGTCCTGCGCTCAAAAAAATGTTTGATCTCAATACAAACTATCAACCTCCTTTTTACCGCCTCAGGGGTTGAATTTTCAAAAACGCTGAAGTTACTTTTTTTGATTTCTAATTATATGCCTTTATACAAAGTTTCAAGTCCGGCGCTCAAAAAAGATTTGATCTCCATTCCATTCCAAACATTCAACCCCTTTTTAGGGTTCCGTACCCAAAGGGTAAAAACGGGACCCTATTACTGAGACTTCGCTGTCCGTCCGTCCGTCCGTCCGTCTGTCACCAGGCTGTATCTCAAAAACGGTGATATCTAGACAGTTGAAATTTTCACAGATGATGTATTTCTATTGCCGCTATAACAACAAATACTAAAAATAAAATAAAATAATTATTTAAGGGGGGCTCCCATACAACAAACTTGTTATAGATATATATATAGGTACGGAACCTTTCATGCGCGAGTCGGACTCGCACTTGCCCAATTTTTCACCATCTTCAGGGCTACATATATTTTCAAAAACGCTGAATAACTTTTTTTGTATTCTAATAATACGCCTCTATTTAAAGTTTCAAGTCCCACACTCAAAAAATTTTTTAATCTTCATACAAACTTTCAACCCCTTTTCACCACCTTCCGGGGCTGAATTTTCAAAAATGCTGAAATTTCTTTTCTTGTATTCTAATTATATGCACTAATACAAAGATTAAAGTCCCGCGCTCAGAAAAAGGTTTGATCTCCATTCAAAGATTCAACCCCTTATTTACCCAGTTTCAGGGATGAATTTTCAAAAACACTTAAATCAGTTTTCTTTTATTTTATTTTAATACCTATTTACAAAGTTTCAAGTTCCTAGCTTAAAATTAAAATTGAACCCCGAGACAAACTTTCATCCCCCTTTTAACCCTCTTAGAGGTTGAATTTATAATGACGTTAAATTAATGTTATTTTGTTATTATTATATACGCCTTAGTAAAAGAATTTGTAATAGAATCAAACTTTCAACCCTTTTTAACCATATTAGGGGACCAATTATTGAAAACGCTGAAATTACTTTCCTTGTATTTTAATTATATGCCTTTATACAAAGTTTAAAATCCCACGCTCAAGAAAAGGTTTGATCTCCATACAAACTTTCAACCCCCTTTTTACCACCTAAGGGGATGAATTTTCAAAAACGCTGAAATCACTTTTGTTCTATTTTATTTGCATAACTTTTTACGAAGTTTAAAGTTCCTAGCTTGAAATTAAATTTGAACCCCAAGACGAACTTTCATCCCCCTTTTAACCCCCTTAGAGGTTGAATCTTTGATGACGTTAAATTAATGTTATTTTGTTATTATTGTTATTATATTATATGCCTTAATAAGAAGTTTCAAAAGGAATTTGTAATGGATTCACACTTTCAACCCCTTTTTAACCCTTTTAGCGGACGAATTTTTGAAAACGCTGAAATAACTTTTCTTGTATTCTAATAGTATGCCTTTACACAAAGATTCAAGTCCCGCGCTCAAAAAAATACTTGATCTCCATACAAACTTTAAACCCATTTTTTACCCTTTTAGGGGTCGAATTTTTGAAAACGCTGAAATAACTTTTCCTGTATTCTAATTGTATGCTTTTACACAAAGATTCAAGTCCCGCGCTCAAAAAAATACTTGATCTCCATACAAACTTTCAACCCCTTTTTTACCACCTTAGGGGATGAATTTTCAAAAACGCTGAAATTAGTTTTCTTTTATTTTATTTTAATATCTTCTAACAAAGTTTCAAGTTCCTAGCTTTAAAAAAAACTTGTATCCCATACACACTTTGCACCCCTTTTTAACACCCTTAAAGATTGAATTTTTCAAAATCGCTTCTTATCTCTAGCCCACGTTATAAAAGTAACCTACTGTGCAAAAATCAACTCTCTAACATTAGTAGTTTCGGCTGTGCGTTGATGAGTCAGTCAGGACTTCTTCTTTTATATATATAGATAACCTTGTACCGGTGGTACCACTTTCAGACCCTGTTTCACAACTTTTACAACTCCCCTTAAAATTGAATTAACTTATAGACCTTTAGTTTAGCTGGGTATTGTTTAGAATGCTATGGTTTATAGAAAACTTTAAATTTCATAGTTGAATTATTTACTATTGCTTTTAGTTTTATGATTAGTTTCAGTTATGAAGTGCTAACTGCTAACCCTAATTTCTCTATCATTTTCAGACCAACAAGAAAGTAATCTGGAAAATGTGAGCCAAGAGCCTGTGATACAGTATGAGTATGTAGCTCTTGGCGGCACCTTTGACCGCCTCCATAATGGACATAAGATACTTCTGTCGCAGGCAGCGCTGCGCGCGACCAAGCATGTCACTGTGGGGGTCACTGATGTGAATATGATTCAATGTAAGCTTTAGGATTGTCTGCCGTTTCGCCGAAAAAAAATGACAAATGTTAAATTTTGGCCGAAGTGTCATTTCCTAGAAAACTTTTGTCTTTGAAATCATAAACTAGATATTGGAAAATGCTACAAAACAAACCTAATAAGTAGGATGATAGTTTTCAAGAATTATGAAAAATAATGAAAGAATCACTGTAGAGAAAATAAATAAGTAGGTGAAGTGAAAATTCGATGAAATGAAACATTTGACAAAAAATTATTCGGTGAAAAGGCAGAATACTAAGCTTGAGAATATATCACCCTGTACAGTTAAAGTATATATCTTTAACTGTACAGGGAGATATATTGGTGATATATATGTGATGGTTTCTAGCAAAAGACAAGAGCAAAAGGAATAATTTTGTCGCTTTAGCATAAGGACGCATTATTAGTATAAAGTTGCAAACAATTTTCATCTTTATGGTAAGCGACAAAGTAGGTAGGGACTGGTTTGGTTGAAAACGTGACATCTATACTATTATAAAAAATCTAGGTTTGTATTGAAAATATTTTTTCTATGGACAGGGGTCATGATTTCAGGTAAAATCTGAATAGCGTGATGCAGGATCGTCATTTGTTTTATATAGGCGCGCCGTGCCAACCTGGCGCCATCTGTTTTCATAATTTCCTTTGTCGTCTCACCACGCCGAAACGGCTGGACAAAATTTAACCAATTTCGGTACTGGGATAGTTGGACATCCAAAGATAGTTATAGGATACTTATTAGTATACGTTAAAGAAAAGAAATACGTATGTTTTACTGATCAGTATGTTTTTGTTGCAGCCAAGAAACTATGGGAACTAATACAACCCACTGAAGTAAGAATAAAAGCCGTCCTAGATTTTCTCACTGATATCAACCCAGATTTAGAATACAATGTACTCCCAATACAAGATGTCTATGGGCCCACTAAAGATGATCCCAAGTTTCAGGTAAGCCAATGTAAAATAACATTAAACTCTAATCTGAGTAAGTATACATTTATTTATCACATATAGACACAATAGGTGGAGGAAACTAGGTTCCATATAGGGTTGCATAAAATGTATAGTCAGAATTTTATTTTGGCATAATTTCGTGTAGCCATAACTTAAATTTTCTCTGAAACAGATAACTTTGCTATAGTACAAAGCTAACCTACCCTAAGCTAATGGGTATTTACTCTCAAGAAGTTTACAAGAGGTACGGCTAACAATGGTTAGATAAACAAAACGTTATGGCATTCAATTATATACCAGTCGATAGGATCCCAGGAAACTAAGGTACTATTGTTGGTATCTATCGCCCAAAATTATAGGCATTTTCTCCCTTTTTCTTAAGGCAGTATTGACTAGGTATTTTACCCTATAGAAAGATCAAGTCAAAACTAAACTTGTAGGGCACTAGTTCAGTTGTACAGCTCTAGTTAGACCGATACATTCTCCGTGTTTCTCCAAAATTCAAATGGGTTTTTATTTTCCGAGCGGCTAATATAATAAACTGGTAGGTTAGGTTTTACCGAGCTTCTAAAATAATAACTTGTCATTAGTTGCCCACGGAACAGATGCCAACTAATTAATTTAGCTGCCAAGTTATTATTTTTGTAGGTTAGGTTAGATTTCTAATATTTTGTTAGCTGCCTGATTAAATGCATGCCAAATAAAAACAACCAACAGTTCAAGTTGCTAAAACTATTATCACAAATTTTTATTACAGTTAATAGTAGTAAGCGAAGAAACTAAACGTGGTGCGACGAAGATAAACGATAAAAGAAAAGAGAATGGTCTGTCCCCACTGGACTCGTATGTGATCGGCCTAGCGCCCGATTCGAACCCGCACCGAACGGACGAAGAGGAATCGAAAGTTAGCTCCAGCAACCAAAGGATGCGGCTACTGGGTACCATACTGAAGCCTCCTGTTGTAAGTAGAATTTACTATATTGGCCCTCTTTTAACCCTCTTCCTTGCTTGTCCGTAGTCAGATAAAAAATATATAACCATCTGGTAAAGCCCTGCAGCTACCCTTGTACCAAACAATCTCGCAATCGGTTTCATTGATCTCCAAAAAGCCTATTAAACTTTTATTTTAATATCTTCAACATACAGACATTTCATTTTACTTGAACAGATGACGCTGCACGGCGTCTATACAAAACAGGCCATCCCGCATCGCAGTATTAATATTTTGTTCCTGCAATCATGACCCCTCTCCACAGAAAACAGATCGTCATTGCTAATCAACAATTTTATAATAATATGTAAGGACCTTGCGCCAAAGATGGCCCTGTTCCTAAGATAGCCCACTTTAAAAAAAATATAGTTATAACCGTTCGAACGAATTCAAATTTCGCGCCCATGTTCGGTTAGTACCATAGACTTAAGTCTTACCTTATACACAGATGAGATAAACGATGCTGAAGATTATTATTTTTGCGTAGGAGAACCCCAACATCCCTGCTTGGCCGTATGTGATCGGGCTGGCTGGCGGCATCGCGAGCGGTAAAAGCAATATTGCAGAGAAATTGAGGCAAGTTCAATTGAAGAAATTTAGCACTAGCTTTTGCCCGCGACAACGTACGCGTGGATCTTGATAAAAGGGATTATTAAAAGCGCCTAAGCAAGTGTAAGAGCAATTGTGCTTTTGGTCTAATAATTACATTTCCTACAGGGTCACCGCACCCCAACAGACATGTTCACTCACTTTTCAATCTTTTGAGGTATAATTTCCAGGTTGAAAACTATCCTATGTCCTTCCTCGGATCTTAAACTATCTCTATGCCAAATTTCATCAAAATTGATTCAGCGGTTTAAGGCATGTTCGCCGAAGCGCGCACAGATGGCTTCCACGCCATTATGCGCAAGCGCACAGCGTCGCTACTGCGGCGCGTGCGCGGCAGCGCCAACAGCCTCCTAGCAATAGTCGCGGACAGAGTAGAAGGCCCTTTCTTGCAAGGATGGAATGCCTTGCATTTGTCACCTAGGTTAAGTTAGTTAAGGTTTGTTTTGATATTTTTATGTTACTAACATTAGTTATAAGGTTTATTATTTATGCTACTAACACGATATGGATGAAATTCCGAAATAAATGATTATTATTATTATTAAGCGTGAAGAGGTAACAGACAGACAGACACACTTTCGCATTTATAATATTAGTATGGATTGAATTTTCCTTGGTATTCGTAGTTATTTTTTGTAATATCAATTGTAATATTACAAATATTGATTAATTATAACTACATCTGCGTAAATAAAATGCAAAGACGCATACCTGTATCATTTTATGCGGGCGTATTCCATGGCATACATATAAGTTGTCTATGGTATTCGAGAGTTTGAGGACTTAGTTAAAGTAGATAGAAGCATGCAGCGATTATTCGTTCTACAAGTTTAACTAGTTCCCGTCGTATACCTACGCATTTTTTTGTCTTAATTCCATATCGTATTATCGGTATAGACGAGTATAATATCTTTACATAGAATGCTCTTTTCACCAAATCTTCCTTTCGCTAAATTATTAACTACGCATAACTTTTGAATGCCGATTTCATACTTTTCTGGCAGCAGTTCCTTATTCTTAGAAGTCAAATTTATAGCTAACTAAAATACTTTAGAAGTTTCGTCTAAGTTTAAAATTATGTTTCGGCAAGATGAACATTCGGTACTTTCGGCGGAAACAACTTATGCGAAATGTGTCGGTAGTACCTACTCGTTTGAACTGTATGTTTTCAGGTTGAACTCGCCATCAAACATTCTCTTATAATTTATTTTACTTATTTGGTGGCGCAGGTTAAAAGGTGCTGCGATTGTGAACTGCGACTTCATAGCCCACGATTTGTACAAGCCAGGACTGCCGTTGAACCAGACGATCGCAGAGGTCTTCGGCAAGGATATCATCACGGAACAGGGGGAAGTCGACAGAAAGAAGCTTGGACAGATCGTGTTCAGCGATAAGGTGTGTCTGGTGTCCATCTTACCACCATCTTTATTGGAGTACTAGAAAGTCCCCGGAACTTCGTCTGCGTAAAACTCCTTTTTAGTATCCCATATAATTCAAAAATTGTATTTAAAATCAGTTTTCTATGGAAAAGGGTCATGATTTTAGAAAAAAAACTTTAAAGGCGCGATGTAGGTTGTGTAATGAACGCGCAGTGCCAACCGTACAGCGATTGGTACAATTTCTTTATGTCCTCAACATCATCATGCCAAAACTGCGGGATGTAGCATGTCAAGATATTTATAGGATACCTTTCACAGTAAAGAAAAAAAAGGAAGATTATGCTACGAAATCGAAGGCACTTTCCAGTCTGAAATTACTACAAACATTCAATGTGTATTACAGGAGCAATTGGAAAAGCTCAACCACATGATATGGCCGGCTGTGATAGAAGAGGCGCAGAGAAGGGTGCGAGCACTTGGAGAGGAAGGTTACAGGGTGGTGGTGATGGAGGCAGCGGTGATGGTGCGCGCCAAGTGGTACACGCAGTGCCATCAGCTGTGGTCCGTCATCATACCGCCAGAGGAGGTCAGTGAGTGTTTTTAGGAGACAAGAAGCTGAACTAACAAGGGCTCTGCTAGACTTTTTGTAAGACATGGGAGTGTAGAGGGTCATCAAACCATTAGGATAGAGGATTTAAGAGGCGCAGAGAAGAGTACGGACGCTTGTAGAAGGTTATAAAGTGATGGTGATGGAGGCAGCAGTTATGGTGCGCACCAAGTGGTGCATCAGTGCCATCAGCTTTGGTCCGTCATCATACCGCCACAGGAGGTGAGCGAGTGTTTTTAGGCCACAAGAGGCTGAACTAAGGGGACTGAATGGCTGTTACGGAGCTATGGGACGCCGCGGCTGCATAGTGTTTGGTAAAATGACATCTTTCAGAGGTGAGTTTATTTGAGGATACAAGAAAGGAACGAAAGAAAGAGTTAGAGAAACACTGGTAGCTGGGGTGTTAGTGCACGACACCTTGCACTTTGTGACTATGCGCTGAAACTTGGCACAGTTGGTCCTTAGGTGGTCTTGAGTGAATTCAGACCGGTAGACGTCGATAGCCACCGCGCGTTTAGTGGGGGGGAGGGGGGGAAGTTCGACGCTGCCGCGCTTTAATTAATGCAACATTTCTCTAAAACTATACATAATATGGCATGTGATATATCATTTTCGGATAAATCAAGGATGAGGAATCTATTTTTTGGACTAAAAAAATGCACTTTCAAACAAAAAAAAAAAAAAAAGTAGAAAAAACTGAAAAACGTAATTTGTGTTTTTTAATATAATGGTCAATTATTTTAAAAATATAAAAGTAATCTCAAAACAAAAAATATGATCGTAAAGTTAAACTTATGTTGTTTCTAAAAATATATAGTTTGTTATATATATCTGTTGATCCATGGGAGATAATAAATAATATCAAGCGTAAGTCAGGGCGATCTCAATGCATGATCGTCCGTGAAGTAGGGTTTAGGTACCGTGTTAAGCACCATTTCTCTAAAACTATACATAATGGGGCATGTGATTTATAATTTTCGGTTAAATGAAGGATGAGGAATTTATGTTTTTAACAAAAATAATGCACTTTTTTAACAAAAAAGATATTAAACAGTGGGACATTTGTGTTTTTTACATAATTTCCAATTATTTTAAAAGTATAACAGAATTCTCAAAACAAAAAATATAAACATAAAGCTAAACTTATGCAGTTTCTAAAAATATATAGTTTATTATATATATCTGTTGATACATGGGAGATAATAAATAATATTGAGCGTAGGTCAGGGTGATCTCAATGCATGATCGTCCGTGACGAAGGGTTTAGTTAATGTTTTAAACACACAAAAAGTGCATATATTTTATTGTTTATGTCTCTTAGTATTTTAAATGAAACTACGCAATGTAAATTAATTTATTGTATATATTGCAGGATCCACTGCACTGTCAGAGGTCTGAACATTTAAGCTGCCTTTTCTTGCATTTGCACCTAATAACCTTCAGACAATACATGCTTCAGAAAAACTGACCTATCATATAAATGTTACGACATAGTTTTTGATAACCGCTATTACCTCCACAATACGGCCCTCGATTGCTGACTCGAAACCTACAGTTAGGTCAGGAATATATGTATAAAATAGATAAGATTATTTTTATTGCACAATTAACAACAAACAAATTACATATTTATACTATATGAAGGAATCGCAACCGACACGAAGACACGAAAAACCAGCTCGTTCGGGCACTTGTATTCCCCATATTCCTGTACGCCGCAGACACGTTGACCCTGCAGGAAGTTGAGGAGAAGAAGATAGACGCCCTAGAGATGTGGTGTTGGACGAGAATGCTTGGAGTATTATGGACTGAATTCCGTACCAACGATTCTATACTTCGAAAACTTGGCATCAAGCAGCGTTTATCGTCTTTAGTACAGTCTCGTACCTTCACCTTCTTTGGCCACGTATGCCGCCGGGGGTTGGAGGCTATTGAGCGCTTCTGGTCCACGGAAAAGTTGAGGGTACCAGGCCACGAAGAAGATCACCAATGTTATGGACAAACTAAATAAAAGCTGCAATAAATGCATCATCGTTACTACACGAACGCACGAGGAAGGCGGCTATCAGGTAAGAATGGCGGCGTGTTGTGAAGCTTATTACCATTCACCAAAATCTGAAATGATGACCACGACCACTCTGCCGAGAGAGAAACCAACGAAGAAGGAAAGGTCATGGAGGAAAGGTTTCCCAAGCTTCAAAAGCACTTCTCTTTCCTTAACCATTGAACGAAGATACCGTGTCACATGTCACATCCTGCGAATGCGTGAAATGGGTAATAATTTTGCTCTTTGTGGCCCTGTAAATAAACAAATCTGTACAAAATGTATCGTGGTGGCGATATCATAATAGCACAGATATTGGTGGTGTTATCTTGTTCCTATATGCACCCAAAGTTCCTCAAGCTAAGGTAAAGCTTGCATATTATGTGTAGCTGTCAGTACCAACACATCAGTATCCACAGTATCATGAGTCGTCAATCATAGTAAATTAAGAAAATATGGGTGTTTTATACATATTTGTTTATTTACAGGCCCACAGAGAGCAAGAGTATTAAGATACCCTATTTCACGCATTCACAGGATGTGATACGGTATCTTGGTTCAATGGTAAAGGAAAGAGTAGTGCTTTTCAAGCATGGAAGCCTTTCCTGACCTACTGTAGGTTTCGAGTTAGCGATCAAGCGACGCATTGAGGAGGTAATGGCTTCCATCGAAAAATACGTCTTAACATCATATGATAGGTCAGTTTTTTCTGCTTTTGAAAGTGATATAATAGAATAATAGGATCTCGAAACTTAAAAAACAATATTGTATATCATAATTATTATTTCAGATCAGCTTCATGTACTTCAGTGAATGAGCCCCATATATATATTTTTACCAAGATAGACCAGCAGATAGAACACCTCCCACCGACCAAAGCCACTTTGTATCAGCATTTATCAAGAGTTGGGCGTGTGGGGTCAGTTATCATGCACTTGGGGTAACTACTTGGGGTTGCACGAAGGTCAACAACAACTGGGAGCCTACATGGACAGACTTGCCTGTTTCTGCAGGAGCATGTAATGTCTGGAAATTTTTAGGTGCAAATTGGCTGGTGCAATTGCAAAAAAAGGCAGCTTAAATGTTCAGACCTCTGTCATTGCAGTGGATCCTGCAATATATACAATAAATTAATTTACATTGCGTAGTTTCATTTAAAATACTAAGAGACATAAACAATAAAATATATGCACTTTTTGTGTGTTTAAAACATTAACTAAACCCTACGTCACGGACCATCATGCATTGAGATCACCCTGACCTACGCTACGCTCAATATTATTTATTATCTCCCATGTTTCAACAGATATATATATAATAAACTATATATTTTTAAAAACTGCATAAGCTTAGCTTTATGTTTATATTTTTTGTTTTGAGATTTCTGTTATACTTTTAAAATAATTGGAAATTATGTAAAAAAACACAAATGTCCCACTTTTTAATATCTTTTTTGTTAAAAAAGTGCATTATTTTTGTTAAAAAAATAGATTCCTCATCCTTCATTTAACCGAAAATTATAAATCACATGCCCCATTATGTATAGTTTTAGAGAAATGTTGCTTAACACAGTACCTAAACCCTATTTCACGGACGATCATGCATTGAGATCGCCCTGACTTACGCTTGATATTATTTATTATCTCCCATGGATCAACAGATATATATAACAAACTATATATTTTTAGAAACTACATAAGTTTAGCTTTACGATCATATTTTTTGTTTTGAGATTACTTTTATACTTTTAAAATAATTGACCATTATATTAAAAAACACAAATTACGTTTTTCAGTTTTTTCTACTTTTTAATTTTTTTTTGTTTGAAAGTTCATTTTTTTAGTCCAAAAAATAGATTCCTCATCCTTGATTTATCTGAAAATGATATATCACATGCCATATTATGTATAGTTTTCGAGAAATGTTGCATTAATTAAAGCGCGGCAGCGTCGAACTTCCCCCCCTCCCCCCCACTAAACGCGCGGTGGCTATCGATGTCTACCGGTCTGAATTCACTCAAGACCACCTAAGGATCAACTGTGCCAAGTTTCAGCGCATAGTCACAAAGTGCAAGGTTCCCATACAACGGCGTGCATTATCAACCCAGCTATGGAGAGAGGTTGTCAAGAGGCTGGACCCTTTTGTCTCAGATGTAAAGGTAGCCCTGTTGGAATCCATGGTGACGATGCGAGTTAAGTGGTTTTCGGCACTTACAGCGCAACCGTGACACGCGACTCTTTTTCGCGAGAGATATATCACCTATCTCCTTCTGTGCAGTAATGTGAGAGAGTGACAAACTCTATGTCGCGGGATAAAAGTCGCGAACCATTATTGTGCGAGACGGGCTGGTTGTACACTCAATGATACTGGACCACTTTCGTCCTTTGTCAGTCATCATATCGAAACCAGAAGCCAGAACAGGTGATAATTTGATAAACACTTGACTGTA